>CM059203.1:47473177-47500677 GCA_030323885.1 Branchipolynoe longqiensis | reverse complement strand
CAAGCATTCTTGGCTCTACCAATAGGGATCCAGCATTCCTGGTCCCCATGGTTACCAGTGGTCTGCTCACCACCACCAAGCTGTGTGGCTCCCCTGGCCACCACCTGCCTTGACCCTGAGTGTGGTGATCCTACCCAGCAGAGGGGGAGGGGGTAGGCTCTGAGTGCCCCTTACACACAGCCCTGCTAGCACCACTATGTCTATTTACATCCCACTCAGGCACCACCAGCACCTACTTTTATATATATGCATACATGCGCCTGGTCACGTATACCTGCATTCAGCTCTCTGTGTTCTCATCTCACTCTCCAAGCACAATCTACCCTGCCCACACCTGGCAGTAATCAGCTACAACTTGGTGTAAAATGGCTAAAGCTCGAATATGTGGTTGTGTAGGCAGGCTATAGTGAAATCAATACAGACAATGAGAAAGGAAGAGCATAAAGTGTGAAAGAAGAGCGAGAGTCAAGCCATCTGGTTTATTATTTATATGGTTACATGGGTTCATTGTAGAGTATCACCCCACCCTTTTCCCCCAAGAGGAACATTTGCATGCCCCCCCCCCCCCCCCCCAATGCCGTAAATCGGAATATTTTACAATTAGTTTCAACCAGCAGTCTACTCTCGGACAAAACATGCAAATTGCAGGCTCAATAGTTCGTGTGCACCTTATCATCACCTGTGGGTGGTACCTGAGATAATCGGTCACACTTGACTAATTGTGTGTGAGTCGAGCAGGCGTTGGGTGGGGGGGAGGAGCGGTGGTAAATATTGATATTTTGTGAATTTACATAATTGTTTTTTTTGTCTCGTCAAATCGGATCTCATTACTTGGTGAGTCATTTTCTTGTGTCGTGTTGGTGTGTGAGTTGGGTGTGAGAGTGTGTGTGACTGTGAGTGCGACTGTGCGTGTGACTGTGAGTGAGTGTGTGTGAGTGTGAGTGCGACTGTGAGTGTGAGTGAGTAAGTGTGTGAGTGAGTGTGCGTGTGAGTGTGAGTCTGACTGAGTGTGTGTGACTGAGTGAGTGAGTGTGTGAGTGAGTGTGTGTGAGTGTGTGTGAGTGACTGTGAGTGTGAGTGAGTATGTGTGAGACTGTGAGTGTGTTTATGTGAGTGAGTGTCTGTGTGTGTGAATGTGTGTGTGAGTGGTGTGTGAGTGTGTGAGTGAATGTGTGAGTGAGTGTGAGTGTGACTGACTGACTGTGACCGTGTGTGTGTGAGTGTATGAGTGTGAGTGGGTGTGTGTGACACTGTGAGAGTGTTTATGTGAGTGAGTGCCTGTGTGTGTGACTGTGTGAGTGTGTGAGTGGTGTGTGTGAATGTGTGAGTGAGTGTGACTGACTGTGACTGTGAGTGTGTGTGTGCGTGTGAGTGAGTATGTGTGAGACTGTGAGTGTATTTATGTGAGTGAGTGTCTGTGTGTGACTGTGTGTGTGAGTGTGAGTGAATGTGTGAGTGAGTGTGACTGACTGTGACTGTGAGTATATGTGTGTGTGTGTGAGTGTAGCTTTGTTTTGCTACGTTCGTTTCGCTACGTTCGTTTCGCTACGTTCGTTTCGGTACCTTCGTTTCACTACATTCGTTTCGGTACCATCGTTTCGGCACCTTTGTTTCGCTACCTTTGTTTCGCTACCTTTGTTTCGCTACCTTTGTTTCGCTACCTTTGTTTCGCTACCTTCGTTTCGCTACCTTCGTTTCGCTACCTTTGTTTTGCTACCTTTGTTTTGCTACCTTTGTTTTGCTACCTTTGTTTTGCTACCTTTGTTTTGTTACCTTTGTTTCGTTACCTTTGTTTTGCTACCTTTGTTTCACTACCTTTGTTTTGCTACCTTTGTTTTGCTACCTTTGTTTTGCTACCTTTGTTTCATTACCTTTGTTTCGCTACCTTTGTTTTGCTACCTTTGTTTCGCTACCTTCGTTTCATTACCTTCATTTCGCTACCTTTGTGTCGCTACCTTTGTTTCGCTACCTTCGTTTCGCTACCTTCGTTTCATTACCTTCATTTCGCTACCTTTGTTGCGCTACCTTTGTTTCGCTACCTTCGTTTCATTACCTTTGTTTCGCTACCTTTGTTTTGCTACCTTTGTTTCGCTACCTTTGTTTTGCTACCTTTGTTTCGCTACCTTTGTTTTGTTACCTTTGTTTCGCTACGTTTGTTTCGCTACCTTTGTTTCGTTACCTTTGTTTCGCTATGTTTGTTTCGCTACGTTTGTTTCGCTACGTTTGTTTCGCTATGTTCATTTCGCTACCTTTGTTTCGCTACCTTTGTTTCGCTACCTTTGTTTCGCTATGTTCGTTTTGCTACCTTTGTTTTGCTACCTTTGTTTCACTATGTTCGTTTCGCTACCTTTGTTTCGCTACCTTTGTTTCGCTATGTTCGTTTCGCTACCTTTGTTTCGCTACCTTTGTTTCGCTACCTTTGTTTCGCTACCTTTGTTTCGTTACCTTTGTTTCGTTACCTTTGTTTCGCTACCTTTGTTTCGCTACCTTTGTTTCGCTACCTTTGTTTCGTTACCTTTGTCGCTAGCCTGCTTTCACTATCTACCGCTTTATCGAACACATTGAGTACGTAGACCTGCATAACCCACACTGCATGCATTACCTGCGCCTCCTTTCCCACAATCCCATGGCGGTGTCGGGCTAAGTCTAGATGTAGGTCATGTTTGATTGCTGGTAATATTTCACATTGCTTATTCACCTGCCCACAACGCGCATATCACCAACTTTTACACCGGGCGCAATGGCCAAAATCGGTAGAGCGCAAGCTTGCCGAGCGGGAGTTCGATTCTCGGTCGAGTCAAACCAATGACTTATAAATTGATGCTTGTCGCTGCTTAGCCTGGTGCTCGGCATTATTAGGATAGGGCAAGGACTGGTTCACTTAGTTCAGGATGTGATTGAGTGTGATACCAGGTCATGGTGCCAGCAGCCTGATTTCCCAGTGGGGCAGCACTATAAAGTCACCATGAGTGTGCACTGTCACAAGTCGGTACCCGTCTGGATATGACCTTAGATTGTTTGTTGTTTTTTTACGTCCTAGCAACATTTAATGTCATATCAGGATGGGTCCTGACTTGTGAGAGTGCACACTCATGTCGACCAGGGGCCATATGCATGTGTCAGGGTTAGCGCTGCGAAGCTGGTTTTCGGCGGGTTTTACCGGGTTAGCGGCGATAACTCCGTATGTATGTGTGCGTTAGACGAACACCGCGAGTTTAAAGGCATCTACGCTAACCCCAACCCATCTCAAGTTTAAAGTCGATGTTAGGGACCGATTATGCCCAAATCTATTCAATGCGATCATATTTGACAGATTTACATACGCAATAAGTGAAATTTAATCAAATTAACCCTAAAATCGAACCGTTATTAACGCTGCTGCCGCATTGGTGGCGTTATTCATATTGTCGAATCGACGAATGTAAAGTAAACAAATAGCAGTGCTCGCCGGCTACAGGCTCACCACTGAGGCTGCTGGTTCCTGCGGCGGCGATATTGGTAAATAGCGGCGCTCGCTGGGAACAGGCTCAGAGGGGCCCCCCCAAGTTGCTAAAAAACTGAAACGTTAACTAACCCCACCGCTCTTTGGACTCATACATGCCATGACACTTCTGGAACACCCGCGTTAGATAACCCGGGACCCGCCTTTAACACCAGAGCCGATAAAATGTTGCTCATGCATATGGCCCCAGGTCACCCAACACCTTAACCTGATATCTTACCCACTCACAATATCCTGACACTGAGCTAACTTGAATGGTTTTCAAATGGCGTCGGAAACCCGGTAAGTACACGACCTCCCGCGCGGAAATCCGACGCTCTACCCACTCGGCCATCCCGTCCGGTCGGCACGGATAGAAATGATCGTCATAAGTTTATTTGCAGAATCCTGTTCCGCACCAAATCGGTTTGTTGGGTGTTTGGAGTTTTACGTCCTAGCAACATCTAAGGTCATATCATGATCTGCACTGACATGTGACAGTGTGCACTCATGGTGACTTTATAGTGCTGGGAGACCAGGCCACCAGCACTATGACCCGATATCCCACTCAGTCACATTATCCTGACACTGAGCCAACCATTCCCTGCCACTATTCTAATAATGCCGAGAGCCAGGCTAGATAGCGATAAGTATACATTTTTAAGTCGTTGGTTTGACTCGATCAGGGTTTGAATTTTACGATCTACCAAATCGCGAGACGGATGCTCAACTCATTCGGCCATCCCGTCTGGTCCGCACCAGATCGGAGTGACGTCAGCCGAAAAGTGGGACACCCCCACCCCCACCCAGGCAGCGCCGCCTTCAGGAAGGACCTTCACACCTGACCTCTGACCTTGACCTTGACCTGCCGGATGTTCTTTCCTAGGTCAGACGCATTCTCTGCAAACTGAGGGCCTCGTTTTGGCACTGGTTGTAATTTCCGCTATTGGTTGGTTGTTTTACGACCTGGTAACATCTAAGGTCATATCAGGAAGAATGTTCTATATTTATACGTATGAATGGTGTGGTGGTGATGGTGGGTGGTGGTGGGTGGTGGTATTGGTGTATGCTGGTGGTGGTGGGAGGTGGTGTGTGTGTGGTGATGGTGTGTGGTAGTGGGGTGTAGTGGTGGTGATTGTGGTGGTGGGCAGTGCTAGTAGTGGTGGAGTGGTGGTGAGTGTGGTGGTAGTGCTGATGGTGTGGTAGTGCAGTGGTGGTGTGGAGGTAGTGCTAATGGTGGTGGTAGTGCTGATGGTGGTGGTAGTGAATTAGTGCTGATGGTGGTGGTAGTGGAGTGGTAGTGTGGAGGTAGTGCTAATGGTGGTGGTGGTGCTGATGGTGGTGGTAGTGAAGTAGTGCTGATGGTGGTGGTAGTGGAGTGGTGGTGTGGTGGTAGTGCTGATGGTATGGTAGTGCTGATGGTGGTGGTAGTGCTGATGGTGGTGGTAGTGGTGTGGTGTTAGTGCTGATTTTGGTAGTGGTGTGGTGGTGGTGGTGGTGTGGTGGTGGTGCTGATGGTGGTGGTAGTGGTGTGGTGGTGGTGCGGTGGTGGTGTGGTGGTGGTGTGGTGGTGGTGTGGTGGTAGTGCGGTGGTGGTGGTGTGGTGGTAGTGTGGTGGTAGCGCTGATGGTGGTAGTGGTGGTGGTGATGATGATAATGATGATGATAATGTTTATGATAATGAGGGGACTGTTAATAGTGTTATTAATGCCGTATGATGCTTTGATGGTAACCTGTAACTAAAGCTGTCAGTAATCTCGTAAACCCAAATTCACCTCACACCGGAGTGAGACGGTTACTGACAGCATGCCCTACTGTCACTGTCATTATTATTAATATCAACGGTTACTGACAGCGTGCCCCATTGTCACTGTCATTATTATTAATATCAATACTATCATTATTACTCTTATCATTGGAGCGGGACGTAGCTCAGGCGGTAGTGTCCACCTGTGAAGATGTCGGTCATCCAATGAATCCTGCTCAGTGGACACATTTGCAGTTTGGGCTCTTTTCTGTTCCAACCAGTGGTCCACAACTGGCCCATCAAAGGCTGTACTGTCTGTGGGAAAGTGCATATAAAAGACCCCTTGCTACTTATCGGAAAGAGTAGCCTATGTGGCAGCAGCGGGTTTCCTCCACAGAAATATGTCAGAATGACCATAAGTTTGACGTCCAATAGCCGATGATAAAAATCAATGTGCTTTAGAGGCGTCATTAAATAAACCAAACGAAAAGATTGACTGCAATGTTTCAGAATACGGACATGAAGGCATAATGAAAGGCAGAAAATCGAACTGATTCCGCAGATATTGTAATGGCTCGTAGTTATATGTGTATATATACATTTATATATATATATATATATATATATATATATATATATATATATATATATATATATATGTATATATATATATATATATATATGGGTCATTCTCTAAAACTGGGCACAAAAGTCTGACATGGAAACCAAAAGTGAAAACCTTCCAAATAATAACAAAAATCCTTCCAAATAATAGCCTAATCCAATGTCCTCTGAAGGTTTGCATGTTGTGCATATGTCAGGTTTGAAAGAAATGAGTTTCACTTTTTGAATTAGATCTTATACAAATTGAGCAATCCATTAAAATCACTTGTGTAACATGAAAATCAAAGACACATCCCGAACCTCATTTTAACATATACAACATAGTCAAACATGATTGTATTGACTACTGTTAAGCAGACAAGGTTATGACTTACAAGAGAAAAGTTGGAAAATAAGTTGGAAAAATATTTGGCTACATGTACGGTGTCAATGTGTAAATTTTCACATTTTCACTCTAGCGCAAAATCATACAATTATAATTTTGATATATTTTGTGGGATAAATTCAATACATGTAGAACTGCTAACATACCTAATAGACAGAGGCTACAATAAATATTTGACTTGCTATCAATAAAACAAAAACTTAATTATCAGCATTGTAACGTGGAGACCAAATAATATGTGGTGCCCAGTTTTGGAGAATGACCCATATATGTGATGTATAATGCATTATACGAGTATAAATGCAAATGGAACATATACTGTATATATCTATTCCTCCTTGGCGCATTGGTGGTGCCCCCCACACACCTCCCAGGTGTCGGGGTAATTGGTGGGCATGCTCCCCCCCTCGCACCACGAACACTGGAGGAATTTATATATTACACATACGTGAGAAAATTACAGACATAAACCCAGCGTGGTTGAGTGCAAAGTCACACTCTCCACACACAAGCTGTCCTTGTCTACGTGCTGTACCCAACCTGTGCTGGGAGAGTGTGACAGCTGGAGGTGTTACTCTCAGTTACGACCCCCTCCCCCCGACCACACCTGCAGTAATGACGGACATTAATTGTGCGCCACATTCCCGTCAGGTGGGAGCACTTTGAAGCATCTGCACACATTTACTCACTTCAGGCCCGCGTTCACTTTTTTGTTGCACTTTTTTTCACTTCTTAGATTCAGTCATAAAACGACGGTATTCTGATTAGGAATCAGGTAGTGTCGCTTTTTGTTTACTTTCTTCACTTCTTAGATTCAGTCATAAAAAGACGGTGTTCTGATTAGGAATCAGGTAGTGTCGCTTTTTGTTTACTTTCTTCACTTATTAGATTCATTCATAAAAAGACGGTGTTCTGATTAGGAATCAGGTAGTGTCGCTTTTTGTTTACTTTCTTCACTTCTTAGATTCAGTCATAAAAAGACGGTGTTCTGATTAGGAATCAGGTAGTGTCACTTTTTGATTAGTTTCTTCACTTCTTAGATTCAGTCATAAAAAGACGGTGTTCTGATTAGGAATCAGGTAGTGTCACTTTTTGTTTACTTTCTTCACTTCTTAGATTCAGTCATAAAAAGACGGTATTCTGATTAGGAATCAGGTAGTGTCGCTTTTTGATTAGTTTCTTCACTTCTTAGATTCAGTCATAAAAAGACGGTGTTCTGATTAGGAATCAGGTAGTGTCGCTTTTTGTTTACTTTCTTCACTTCTTAGATTCAGTCATAAAAAGACGGTGTTCTGATTAGGAATCAGGTAGTGTCGCTTTTTGTTTACTTTCTTCACTTCTTAGATTCAGTCATAAAAAGACGGTATTCTGATTAGGAATCAGGTAGTGTCGCTTTTTGTTTACTTTCTTCACTTCTTAGATTCAGTCATAAAAAGACGGTATTCTGATTAGGAATCAGGTAGTGTCGCTTTTTGTTTACTTTCTTCACTTCTTAGATTCAGTCATAAAAAGACGGTATTCTGATTAGGAATCAGGTAGTGTCGCTTTTTGTTTACTTTCTTCACTTCTTAGATTCAGTCATAAAAAGACGGTATTCTGATTAGAAATCAGGTAGTGTCGCTTTTTGTTTACTTTCTTCACTTCTTAGATTCAGTCATAAAAAGACGGTGTTCTGAATAGGAATCAGGTAGTGTCGCTTTTTGTTTACTTTCTTCACTTCTTAGATTCAGTCATAAAAAGACGATATTCTGATTAGGAATCAGGTAGTGTCGCTTTTTGTTTACTTTCTTCACTTCTTAGATTCAGTCATAAAAAGACGATATTCTGATTAGGAATCAGGTAGTGTCGCTTTTTGTTTACTTTCTTCACTTCTTAGATTCAGTCATAAAAAGACGGTATTCTGATTACGAATCAGGTAGTGTCGCTTTTTGTTTACTTTCTTCACTTCTTAGATTCAGTCATAAAAAGACGGTGTTCTGAATAGGAATCAGGTAGTGTCACTTTTTGTTTACTTTCTTCACTTCTTAGATTCAGTCATAAAAAGACGATATTCTGATTAGGAATCAGGTAGTGTCGCTTTTTGTTTACTTTCTTCACTTCTTAGATTCAGTCATAAAAAGACGATATTCTGATTAGGAATCAGGTAGTGTCGCTTTTTGTTTACTTTCTTCACTTCTTAGATTCAGTCATAAAAAGACGGTATTCTGATTACGAATCAGGTAGTGTCGCTTTTTGTTTACTTTCTTCACTTCTTAGATTCAGTCATAAAAAGACGGTGTTCTGATTAGGAATCAGGTAGTGTCGCTTTTTGTTTACTTTCTTCACTTCTTAGATTCATTCATAAAAAGACGGTGTTCTGATTAGGAATCAGGTAGTGCTGCTTTTTGATTAGTTTCTTCACTTATTAGATTCAGTCATAAAAAGACGGGATTCTGATTAGGAATCAGGTAGTGTCACTTTTTGTTTACTTTCTTCACTTCTTAGATTCAGTCATAAAACGACGGTGTTCTGATTAGGAATCAGGTAGTGCTGCTTTTTGTTTACTTTCTTCACTTCTTAGATTCATTCATAAAAAGACGATATTCTGATTAGGAATCAGGTAGTGTCGCTTTTTGTTTACTTTCTTCACTTCTTAGATTCAGTCATAAAAAGACGGTATTCTGATTAGGAATCAGGTAGTGTCGCTTTTTGTTTACTTTCTTCACTTCTTAGATTCAGTCATAAAAAGACGGTGTTCTGATTAGGAATCAGGTAGTGTTGCTTTTTGTTTACTTTCTTCACTTCTTAGATTCAGTCATAAAAAGACGGTGTTCTGATTAGGAATCAGGTAGTGTCGCTTTTTGATTACTTTCTTCACTTCTTAGATTCAGTCATAAAAAGACGGTGTTCTGATTAGGAATCAGGTAGTGTCGCTTTTTGTTTACTTTCTTCACTTCTTAGATTCAGTCATAAAAAGACGGTGTTCTGATTAGGAATCAGGTAGTGTCGCTTTTTGTTTACTTTCTTCACTTCTTAGATTCAGTCATAAAAAGACGGTGTTCTGATTAGGAATCAGGTAGTGTCGCTTTTTGATTACTTTCTTCACTTCTTAGATTCAGTCATAAAAAGACGGTGTTCTGATTAGGAATCAGGTAGTGTCGCTTTTTGATTACTTTCTTCACTTCTTAGATTCAGTCATAAAAAGACGGTGTTCTGATTAGGAATCAGGTAGTGTCGCTTTTTGTTTACTTTCTTCACTTATTAGATTCAGTCATAAAAAGACGGTGTTCTGATTAGGAATCAGGTAGTGTCGCTTTTTGTTTACTTTCTTCACTTCTTAGATTCAGTCATAAAAAGACGGTGTTCTGATTAGGAATCAGGTAGTGTCGCTTTTTGATTACTTTCTTCACTTCTTAGATTCAGTCATAAAAAGACGGTGTTCTGATTAGGAATCAGGTAGTGTTGCTTTTTGATTACTTTCTTCACTTCTTAGATTCAGTCATAAAAAGACGGTGTTCTGATTAGGAATCAGGTAGTGTCGCTTTTTGTTTACTTTCTTCACTTCTTAGATTCAGTCATAAAAAGACGGTATTCTGATTAGGAATCAGGTAGTGTTGCTCTTTGTTAATTTTTTTTCACTTCTTAGATTCATTCATAAAAAGAAAGTAATCCTAATTGGGAGTTATATAGTTTCCTTTTTTGTTAGTTGTTCCACTTATTAGATTTATTCATTAAAACAAGTTCATTCTGATTTGGAGTGATGTAGTATTTGGGGTTTTTCCCCCACTTAGTAGATTCATTCATAAAAAGATGGTAATTCTCATTTGGAGTCATATAGTGTTGCTTTTTGGTTGTTCCTTTTTTTAGTTTGTTGCTCAAGTTATATTATACTTTCATCCACATTATAGAATATTGATTTAAAACTCCATGGTCCGATGAAAACATCACATTTTCAAAACCAATACAATTATCCAGATTTGATTCTACATATCTAACTTAGATACTAGTGCACTTATTAAACATTTGTTACAGGGACCAGATGGGATGGCCGAATGAGTTGAGCATCCGTCTCGCATTTTGGTAGATATTGGAATTCATACCCGCTGGTTCGAATCCTGCTCGAGTGAAACCAATGACTTAGAAAATTTATACTTGACGCTTCCTAGACTGGCGCTCGGCATTATTAGGATAGGACAAGGACTGGTTGGCTCAGTGTCAGGATAATGTGACTGAGTGGGATATCAGGTCATGGTGGTGGTGGCCTGGTCTCCCGGTGGGGCAGCACTATAATGTCGCCATGAGTGCACACTTAAAACTCCAACAAGCAACCATCTACATTACAGAACACTCATTTAATTACACGGCAGAGATGAAGGTCACCGAGAACACGTTGGTTGGTTGTTGGAGTTTTACGTTCTGGCAACATCTAAGGTCATATCAGGACGGGTACCGACTTGTGACAATGCGCACTCATGGCGACTTTTTAGTGGGGCACCACTGGGAAATCAAACTGCCGGCACCACGACCAGATATCCCACTGAGTCACATTATCCTGACACTGAACTTAATGCCGAGTGCGAGGCTAGGATGCGACAAGTCATTGGTTTGACCACGTGACTTCCTGCATGCGAGGTCCGCGCTCTACCGATTCGGCCACCGCACCCGATCTGACCTTAGATGTTGCCAGGACGTAAAAGACCACCAATAACCTTGACCCTCACGCCGCCAGGCACCTCACTCCGGACTGACTGTAATTGATGACGAGCATCCTGTTTGAACGACACGCACGTCACACCCAGGGACGGACAGGCACAGCCCGCCATGCACTCATGTAACGGACAGGTACGGCCTGCCATGCACTCATGTAATGGGCAGGCATGGCCCACCATGCACACATGTAACGGGCAGGCACGGGCCCCGCCAGGCACACATGTAATGGGAAGGCACGGCCCGCCATGCACTCATGTAACGGCCCGCCATGCACACATGTAACGGGCAGGCATGGCCCGCCATGCACACGTGTAACGGGCAGGCATGGGCCCCGCCATGCACACATGTAACGGGCAGGCACTGCCCACCATGCACTCATGTAACGGGCAGGCACGGCCCGCCATGCACACATGTAACGGGCAGGCACGGGCCCCACCAGGCACACATGTAACGGGCAGGCATGGCCCACCATGCACTCATGTAATGGGCAGGCACGGCCTGCCATGCACACATGTAACGGGCAGGCATGGGCCCCACCAGGCACACATGTAACGGCCAGGCACTGCCCGCCATGCACTCATGTAACGTGCAGGCACGGGCCCCGCCATGCACACATGTAATGGGCAGGCACAGCCTGCCATGCACTCATGTAACAGGGAAAGGGATGGCTCGCCATGCACACATGTAATGGGCAGGCGCGGCCTGCCATGCACTCATGTAACAGGGAAGGTAAAATCAGGATGGGTACCTACTTGGTTGGTTAGTTGTTGGAGTTTTACATCGTAGAAATATCTATAGTGATATCAGGGGATACCTGACTTGTGGTAGTGCACACTCATGGCAACTTTATAGTATATTGGGAGACCAGTCCGCCACCACCATGACCTGCTACATTATCCTGACAATGCTAAGCGCAAGGCTAGGAAGCGACAAGTATCAATTTTATAAGTCATTCGTTTGACTCGACCCAGAATCGAAGTCACGATCTCCCACACGGAAGGCCTGCGCTCTACCGATTCGGCCACCGCGACCGGTCCCAAATTCAAAGTCATGATCGACCATCACTGTGGGTCAACTATCTCGCTGCGACTTTGCTTTATATTCTGCGGGAAATCGGGCGTTCGTTCATTCGTTTGTTTTTTTGTTTGTTGAACAACCCCCCAGCACAACAAGTAGACATCAGCTATTTGGGGATGCAGGAGGTTGGTTACCAGTCTAGTCAAACCATTGACGTATCAAATTGATACTTGTCACTTCCTAGCCAGGCGTTTGGCATTAATAGGATAGGGCAAGGACTGGATGGCTCAGTGTCAGGATAATGTGACTGAGTGGGGTATCGGGTCATGGTATCAGGTCACATTAACACGGTCAAGACAGTAACCAACATACCTATGAATGCATAACCTCAGACATAATAAACCTAAATAACCTCATCACTCATCGCGATCCTTGTGTAGACTGCTAAAACAACCCATCTGCCTGTGTGTATATTACAGTAATGGTTTATGTCATGATTTGTTCATATTCCTGGTTATTTTTCATTAACTATGCAAGGGATTTTGATTCTAAGAAAAGTAACTTTCAGAATAGACCATGGTGATTCACCGGTAAATTCACCAGATCCTAAACATTTCATGCGAAGACAATGTTAGCAACAAGGAAGTCCATGCTCTCTGTGGCGGAGTGGTTAGAGTATCTGACTTTTTTCTAGGTCCGACTCCTAATCTGAAGGTCAGTGGTTCGATTCCGCGTGCCTCCACCTCTGCCAATTTGGATTTCCACCACTGTGTATAACTTACAGCGACATCAAAGGCCAGTTGCTCTCATACCATGTATATGTGGTGTGGGAGGTTAAAAATCCCTTGGGTCGGTAAAAGTGTAGATTCAGGCTTTCTATCGACAAACTGTCTAATGGTGAAAACAAGTCTATTCACACTTATCCATGATTGGCAGTATAAATCTTCAAGAAAAAAAAAGAAAAGAAAAAAAAGCCAAGATCCAGCAGGCAATTAATCAGACCACAGAGAATTCCTGATGATCGTAAAAAGACACAAACGACAGTGGCATGGTCATATTTCCCGTTCATCAGGTCTGGCCAAAACCAGCTTGCAAGGCACAGTGAAAGAGGCGAGAAAATAGGGCAAGCAAAGGAAAGGGTGGGAAGACAACATCAGGGAATGGACGGGCCTGGAGTTCGACAAGTCCCAGAGGGCAGTGAAGAACAGGGGGAAATGGAAAAAAACTGGCTGTAAAGTTATCTGTAGTGCCCAACAACCCCTGTGGTTAAGGGATTGATGATGATGATGATGATGATGATGATGATGATGCAGATAATTATGACACGGGGACTTATCTAACAGCAAGTGTCTACATGCACACCGCATGCTTTTTTTCTTGAAGATTTATACTGCTAATTATGGATAAGCCTGAATAGACTTCTTTTCACCATTAGACAGTTTGTCGATAGAAAGCCCGAGCCTACACTTTTACCGACCCACACCACATAGACATGGTATGAGAGCAACTGGCCTTTGATGACGCTGTACGTTATCCACAGCGGTGGAAATCCAAATTGGCAGAGGTCAGGGGCACAGGGAATCGAACCACCAACCTTCAGATTAGGAGTCTGACCTAGAAAAAAGTCAGACACTCTAACCACTCCGCCACAGAGAACACCACAACGGAACACTGACAACGGAACTCCTGACAAAGTATCACCAACTTACAATTGCAGCAAGAGCTCAGAAACAAAATACCAATAATTCCTAATTATGTGATTGTATTGCAGCCGCCCCCACACCGCTATAGATGAATCCTTGCTAGCTCAAGTAGCAACGCATGTTAGTGACCATTCTGATTGTATTGCTCTGTGATGATAGAACCTGAAAACATTGATACAAGAGTCTATGATGCTATCATGTTATCTACATTATATTTATGTTCATGATTATGTTTATACATATATATATATGGCTGGAAGATCAGGGTCTTGGTGCTGAAACAAAGAATATTTTAGTTGGATAAAAGATTTTAAAATGAAGGAAATTATAAACGCCTTACATTACAACAACAAATGATACACATATAAATCTGGAAGTGTAAGCTTTCGCTTTACTTACATCTGGCAGGGAACGCGTCTTTGGTTTGAGGAAAGTGGAGAAGGAGAGCTTAGTCTCCCCTCCATGATAGGTCACGTGGCCACCTTGCAAGGTCACATCATCACCAAGGTCAGTGCGGTCCTCCGGGTAGGTCACAACCTGACTTGGTAGGCTCAGCTGGTTCTGTTCGCTATCCACATAGGTCACCGTACTAAGCACCTGTTGGCTCTGCTGAATATGACTCTCCACATAGCAGTTGACCTTGCCCTGACCTTGGTAGTAGTGTCTTTGACCTTGCTGGTAAGAGACCTTCCTGTAGTGTGCGTGCGCGCTGTGCTGCCCTGTGGAGCTGGGTAAAGCGGAGGCGGAACAGCGGGGCGGGGTATCAGGATGTGGCTTAGTCCTCACCGCATAGCTAGCGTTGTTGGCGACACTGTTGCTGTTGGTGACACTGTTGGCGCGGTAGCTGACATTGCTCGCGCTGAAGGTCACATTGCTGGTACCGCTGTTGTAAGTGGCATTATATGTAAGTTTACTCCCGGCACTTTTATGCGAAGACTTAAACACTGGGATCCGACTTGTTGTCCGCTGACTCCCACTTGTCACCTGACCCCGCTGGCCTCCACCGATATGGCCTTGACCTTCATGGTTATAAGCTTGACCTCCATGAGCTCCAGTGTAGGTCATGTTGGAGTCAAGGCCGACAATCTCTGTCTGCGCTTTCCACTCGCTGGCTGGGGTGTTCTTGAATGAGTTGTTCACATGGTTCCCATTCCAAAACGCCATTTTTAGAGTTTTTTGTGCAGCGCACACAAAAAACTAAATGGCCACAGCTGTGCATAAATACAGAAAAATCACACTATTTTCCTCACAAGAAGTGCATCATTGTAGGGATATCCACGGCCTACTAACCACACGAACATCACAGCTAATCCTTTTAAGTGTACCTTCCATCTTTGTCCGCAAAGGTTTATCCACACAACCTTCGAGCAGCCGCAACCTCCTTAATCCTACAGAATAAGATGCGTCAATTAATCCTCTAGCTGAGCATTTCCTGAATGGTCATAATCCTTGTGCGTGACAATCTATCGTACTGATGAGAATCACAGCAAGTGGCTACAATTCTTATTTACTCCTATTATCGCCCTACATCATAATCTGCAGTCACAAGCTATACTTACTCCTACTATCACCCAGTATCATAATCTGCAGTCACGAGCATTACTTACTCTTATTATCGCCGTGTATCATAACATGGAGTAACAATCCTTACTTACTCCTATTGTCACCCTGTATAACAATGTTTAGTCACAAGCCATACTTACTCCTATTATCGCCCTGTATCACAACCTGTAGTCAGAAACCTTAACTTACTCCCATTATCGTCCAGTATCATAATCTGTAGTCACAAGCCATACTTACTCCTATTATCGCCCTGTATCACAACCTGTAGTCAGAAACCGTAACTTACTCCCATTATCGCCCAGTATCATAATCTGTAGTCACAAGCTCTACATACTCCTGTTATCGCCCAGTATCATAATCTGTAGTCACAAGCTCTACATACTCCCATTATCACCCAGTATCATAATCTGTAGTCACAAGCTCTACATACTCCCGTTATCGCCCAGTATCATAATCTGTTGTCACAAGCTCTACATACTCCCATTATCGCCCAGTATCATTATCTGTAGTCACAAGCTCTACATACTCCCGTTATCGCCCAGTATCATAATCTGTAGTTACAAGCGTAACTTACTCGTATTATCACCCAGTATCATAATCTGTAGTTACAAGCGTAACTTACTCGTATTATCAATCATCATTATCATAACCCCTAATATGACCCTGCATCATATATCCATTCACAACAATATTTGCATAAATCATCATATACCACATAAATGTGCATATAGGTAGTATACACACTGTGTTAACACACTGCACTGTGTGTAAATACACTGTGGACACAAACTGTGCCTACTCTGTTAACACACTGCAGTATGTGTGTAAATGCACAACACTGTGTGTGTAAATACACTGTGTACACAAACTGCACTCCCTGTGTTAACACTCTGCACTATGTGTGTTAACACATTGCACTGTGTGTGTAAATACACTGTATACACAAACTGCACTCCCTGTGTTAACACACTGCAGTTTGTGTGTTAACACACTGCACTATGTGTGTAAATACACTGCACTGTGTGTGTAAATACACTGTGTAAACAAACTGGACTCCCTGTGTTAACACACTGCAGTATGTGTGTTAACACACTGCACTCTGTGTGTAAATATACTGTGTTCACAAACTGCACTCCCTATGTTAACACCCTGCACTATGTGTGTTAACACACGGCATTCTGTATGTCAAAATACTGTGTACACAAACTGGACTCCCTGTGTTAACACTCTGCAATATGTGTGTTAACACACGGCACTCCATGTTTTAACACACTGTGTACACAAACTCGACTTCATGTGTTCGACTGTACACAGCAAACAATCACAGAAGCCACCCCGGCCCACAGATAACTGACTGCAGAATTCACACTACCATTCACACCATGTTGGTTCACACACACACACACACACACACACACACACACACACACACACACACACACACACTCACATTCACTCACACACATACACACATATTGACAGACACTCACATTCACTCACACACACACATTCACTCACACATATACACACACATTCACACACTCACACACATTCACTCACACACACATTCACACACTCACTCACACACATTCACTCACACACACACATTCACTCACACACATACACACATTCACAGACAGTCACAGACACTCACAGACACTCACACACATTCACTCACACGCATACACACTTTCACAGACACTCATATTCACTCACATTCACTCACACACATTCACTCACACACATTCACAGACACTCACAGTCACTCACACACACATTGACTCACACACATACACACACATCCACATTCACTCACACACACACATTCACTCACACACATACACACACACTCCATCCTGCAGTGTGCACACTGCACTGCTCGACAGTGTCACAATCACTGCACTACTGGCTCTTCACACTGCACTGCTCGACACAGTGTCACAATCACTGCACTACCGGCTCTTCACACTGCACTACCGACTATTCACACTACACTACCGGCCATTCACGCTGCACTACCAGCCATTCACACTGCACTTTCGGCTATTCACACTGCACTACCGGCTATTCACACTGCACTACTGGCTATTCAAACTGCACTACCCGCTATTCACACTGCACTACCGGCTATTCACACTGCACAACCGGCTATTCACACTGCACTACCGGCTATTCAGACTGCACTACCGGCTATTCACACTGCACTACCGGCTATTCACACTGCACTACCGGCTATTCACACTGCACTACCGGCTATTCACACTGCACTACCGGCTATTCACATTGCACTACCGGCTATTCACACTGCACTACCGGCTATTCAAACTGCACTACCGGCTATTCACACTGCACTACCGGCTCTTCACACTGCACTGCTCGACACAGTGTCACAATCACTGCACTACCGGCTATTCACACTGCACTGCTCGACACAGTGTCACAATCACTGCACTACTGGCTATTCACACTGCACTACCGGCTAATCACACTGCACGCTTTACATCCCGGCAACATCTGAGGTCCGAGCATTAACAGAAAGGCAGCAGCGACTTTTTACAGTGCACGCCCATGACGACTTCATAGTGCTGCCCCACTGGGACGACACACCTCCAGCACCATACCTCGATTGATATCCCACTCAGTCACAGTATCCTCACACTGAGCCAACTAGCCAGTCCTTGCCGTATCCTAGTAACGCGAAGTGCCAGGCAAGTTAGACAGATGTTGTTATTGTTGTTGGGTGGTGGTGGAGTCTTACGTCCTGGCAACATTTAAGTTCATTTCAGGAGAGGTACCAACTTGTGACAGTGCACACTCATGGTGACTTTATAGTGCTGCCCCACTGGGAAACCAGGCCACCGTTACCATGACCCGATATCACACTCCGTCCCATTATCCTGACACTGAGCTAACCAGTCCTTGCCGTACTCCTATTGATACTGAGCGCCAGGCTAGGAAGTGACAAGTACCAATTTTGTTAGTCATTGGTTTGACTAGACCGGGAACCGAACTCCCGACCTTCCGCCTGGGAGGCCCGTGCTCTATCGATTCGGCCACTGCGGCCGGGGTGAGAGATAGATATCTAGAATAAACGTCTGATCCTGGTAGAGAGGGACGCCGTTACTGCAGTCAATCCCAGAGTCCCCCTGACCTGAACACAGACCACGTGACCGTGTGACCACGTGACCGTTAGGGGACGCCAGCACTCGCGGCCACAGCGACTGTTTGGTACCGCGGTACCGCGGAACCGCCACTCCCTCCGCACACAGCCCGTCCTGCTCCTCGCGTCCCGGCGAAGCAAAGACCCAACAGCTAGTAAGAGAGCTCACTCCATCACTGAGCTACTGACCGAACCCGAGTAAGACAGCTCACTCCATCACTGAGCTACTGACCAAACCTGAGTAAGACAGCTCACTCCATCACTGAGCTACTTACCGAACACAAGTAAGACAGCTCATTCCATCACTGAGATACTCACTGAACCCGAGTAAGACAGCTCACTCCATCACTGAGCTACTGACCGAACCCAAGTAAGACAACTCACTCCATCACTGAGCTACTGACCGAACCTGAGTAAGGCAGCTCACTCCATCACTGAGCTACTGACTGAACCCGAGTAAGACAGCTCACTCCATCACTGAGCTACTGACCAAACCCGAGTAAGACAGCCCACTCCATCACTGAGCTACTGACCAAACCTGAGTAAGACAACTCACTCCATCACTGAGCTACTGACCGAACCTGAGTAAGACAACTCACTCCATCATTGAACTACTGACCAAACCCGAGTAAAACAACTCACTCCATCAGTGAGCTACTGACCGAACCTGAGTAAGACAACTCACTCGGTGAGTTGACTAATAGCTTAGTTGGTTGGTTGCTGGAGTTTTATGCCCTGGCAACATTTAAGGTCATATCAAGAGGACTGACCAGACGGGATGGCAGAATGAGTTGAATTAATGTTAAACCCGATCGAGTTAATCCAATGACGTAAAAATTGATACTTGTCGCTTCCTATCCTGGTGCTCGGCATTAATAGGATAGGGCAAGGATTGGTTAGCTCAGTGTCAGGATAATGTGTATGTATGTCAATCTGTATTTCAGTCTGTCATAGTGCGCGTGTGTGTATGTACGTGCGGGTGTACGTGTGTGTGTGTACGTGTGTATGTGTGAGTGTGTATGTGCATGTGTACGTGTGTGTGTGCATGCATGTCTGTACTGCTGTGTATTACTGTTGATGCCCATAGTGTCGGAATTTTGACATGCACACCTAAATTAATTTATGTTTTCAAATACCTCCAAAGTTAACCGTTTTTTTTTTTTTAAAAGGTTACTTCAAACTAAAGCAAAGTTAATTATAACAATCAAACTAATCCATTGTTTCATTTAAAAAAAGGCGCAAACACAAAAGCGTCGGATTATGCAACTTTACTAACTGACCAGCCATTATCGCCCTATTGTAATCTGTGGGCGACTCCATTTTAAAAGGTGGTCGCCAGATCTTCATGAATGGAAGTGAGCTGTAATGAATGGTGTGAGTTCTTAGTTGAGTAGCTGACAGTCTTTGAGAACCACAAAACCACATAAAACATCGCGTTCCCTCCAGCCTGCCCACGCCAATAGTACAGTCGTGACGTCACACCCCGACGCACACTCACACCCACATTAACCCCTGCACACCCCCATCCCCACCCTCACCCACACACCCACAAACCACCCACCCACTCACAAACAACCAACACACACCCACAAACAACCCACCCACACCCCACCCACCCACCCACAAACCACCCACAACCACCACAAAAACCACCTAAACCAACCACACCCACCCACCCACAAACAAACCACCCACACCCACCCACAGCCACCACAAAAACCACCTAAACCAACCACACCCACCCACCCACAAACAAACCACCCACACCCACCCACAAACCACCCACACCCACCACAAAACCACCTAAACCAACCACACCCACCCACCCACAAACAAACCACCTACACCCACCCACCCACCCACCCACAAACAGACCCAACAGGAATACAACATGTGGGTCACTGACTGCATCCGGGACAGAGTGGAATGTAGTCGGACACACGTAAATAGGTCAGTGTGACCTACTTAAATAACCCTCCCTTAGCATACTGCTTACAGACGACACGACGTAAGGGAGCAGTTAATTGACTGATTAACTGACTGATTGACTGACTGGTTGACTGACTGGTTGATTGACTAAGAATGAGCATCTGAATGTTTTCACTCCTTCTATTCAATCAAATTTCCCGCTCAAAGACAGCCAGGCTTGATATGATAATGAAGCCCGGTTTCTTCTCCATCTTTCATTGGTGGTTATCTTTAGCTCAGGTGACCATGATCAGCAAGGTAGCAATTTTAGGGAAGGGCATGGCTAAGACTGGGTGCAAACAGACGATGGTGAACATGCACAGAGCTGCTGATGGTACACCCAAACAAGTGTCCATTGACTCTAATTTATTTCATCATGTTAATTATAAATCGAACACCCTAAAAGACAAAAGAACAGGCATTTACTTCATATAATTTGTATTTTAAACAAAGCATAATTAGCGGAGACTGAAGTGGTTTTAGAATGGTTAAATTAAGTCCGATTTTGCGCTGTGGACAGTGTATCCACCCACTTTGGGGTACCTAGTAATATTCACTTCCATATCTTTATACTCACACAATACGCTATACATCACATATATATATATACGAATAGAATTAAAATAAAAGAAGCAGCGTTCAGCGGCCTGGAAACCAGGATCTGTGCAGTTGCCAACTGAGTTGCTCAACAGAACCATTTTCTGCCAGCCTTCGCTAATTGAGCGTAATTGGGTGATTGGCCGGGCACACAACCAACAAGCAGCACCCAGAGACCGAGGCAGTCCGGGCGGTCAGGGCTAGCTGGTTATTGGAGTTTTACGTCCGGGCAACATCTAAGGTCATATCAAGACGGGTATCTACACACTTGTGACTGTGCACACTCATGGTGACTTTATAGTGCTGCCCCACTGGGAAATGAGGCCTCTAGCACTAAGAACCGATATTCCACATTATCCTGATACTAACTAAACCGGTGCTTGTCCTATCCTATTAATGCCGAGCAGCAGGCTAGGTAGAGACAAGTATCCATTTGTAAGTCCTTGGTTTGACTCAGTCGCAGTTTGATTCAACGTCTTTCCACGTAAGAAGACAATGCTCTTAGTCTTATTAATTCGGCCATGTTGGTTTGTTGTTGAAGTTTTACATCCTGGCAACATCCAAGGTCATATCAGGACATCTACCGACTTGTGACAGTACGCACTCATGGCAACTTTATAGTGCTGCCCCAGTGGGAAACCAGGCCACCAGCATCATGACCCGATATCCCACTCAGTCACATTATCCTGACACTGAGCCAACCAGTCGTTGCCCTAATAATGCTGAACGCCTGGCTAGGAAACGACAAGTATCAATTTTTAGGTCATTGCTTTGACTCGACTAGGGTTTGAACACACAAACCCATGGATTCGGATCGCAAAATCTCCCAAAACAGGAGACTGACGCTCAACTGTGGCGGAGTGGTTAGAGTGTCTGACTTTTTTCTAGGTCGGACTCCTAATCTGAGGGTCAGCGGTTCGATTCCCCGTGCCCCCAGCTCTGCCAATTTGGATTTCCACCGCTGTGTATAACTTACAGTACGATCAAAGGCCGGTTGCTCTCATACCATGTCTATGTGGTGTGGGAGGTTAAAAATCCTGTGGGTCGGTAAAAGTGTAGGCTCGGGCTTTCTATCGACCAGCAGTGGAATGAGGAAGACCAGTCGTCTATGACTGAACTGAAATTTCGCCTGCTTAAACAACTAATGGACCAAAAAAAACTCCATCGCGTCTGGTCCGACCCTTAGCTAATATGGCCTCAATGCCGGGCACTGCTTAGTCAACGCGACAGCCTGGAACAAGTCCTGTGTAGCCACACGCCGACACCCATTTGTTGCTGTGTCATTAACTCAGACCTCGGACTGGTTCTTAACCAGAAGTGGGGGTCAAGGGTCAGGAGTCAGTGGACCGTTGCCATTGTCTGAGCAGATTAATGTGATTACAGAGCGTTGCTGTGGTTACTCATAATGTATGTTTGTTTCTTGTATTGTTTCTGTATAGTTGTCTGTGCCAAATGAGAGCTCTCTCGGCCCAGTGTGGGGCTGCGTGGTTTATGTATGGTGGTGGTGGTGGTGGTGTGGTGGTGTGTGGTGGTGTGTGGTGGTGTTGGGGTGGTGGTGTGGTGGTGGTTGTGTGGTGGTGGTGGTGTGTGTGGTGGTGGTGGTGTGGTGGCGGTGGTGTGTGTGGTGTGTGGTGGTGTGTGTGGTGGTGGTGTGGTGGTGGTGGTGATGGTGTGGTGGTGGTGTGTGGCGGTGGTGGTGTGTGGTGCTGGTGATGTGGTGGTGGTGATGGTTATGGTGGTGTGTCGTGGTGTGTGGTGGTGGTGTGTCATGGGGTGTGGTGGTGGTACTGGTGGTTATGGTTGTGGTTATGGTTATGGTTGTGAGTATGGTTATGGTTTTGGTGGTGGTTGTACTTGTGGTGGTGGTGGTTGTGGTGGTGGTGGTGATGGTAATGGCGGTGGTGGTGGTGGTAGTGGTACTGGTGGTGATGGTGGGGGTGGTTTGCGGTGGCGGTGGTGGTGGTGGTGGTGGTGTGGCAGTGGTGGTAGTGGTGGTGGTGGTGGCAGTGGTGGTGGTGGTAGTGGTGGTGGTGTTGGTGGTGGTAATGGTACTGGTGGTGATGGTGGTGGTGGTAGTGGTGGTGGTGATGGTTGTGGTTGTGGTGGTGGTGGTGATGGTAATGGTGGTGGTGGTGGTGGTAGTGGTACTGGTGGTGATGGTGGGGGTGGTTGCGGTGGCAGTGGTGGTGGTGGTGGTGGTGGTAGTGGCAGTGGTGGTAGTGGTGGTGGCAGTGGTGGTGGTGGTAGTGGTGGTGGTGGTGGTAGTGGTGGTGGTGGTGGTAGTGGTGGTGGTGGTAGTGGTGGTAGTAGTGGTGGTGGTGGTGGTAGTGGTAGTGGTAGTGGTGGTGGTGGTGGTGGTGGTGGTGGTGGTAGTGGTAGTCTCTCTTTCTCTCTTTCTCTCTCTTTCTTTTACTTATTTTATTCATGTTTTTATTTATATCCTATGGTTAATGACATATGTAGAAATAGAAAATGAGTCGGATTAATCAGATATTGGTTATATATTTCTTTGAAATAAGTTGTTGTTGACACATTTGACATTTTAATATTTAGAACAAGAATGACTTATGCCTAGTCAATCGTAAATATCAGCCTGTAAAGTGACTGAAATTGTATGTTTCTTAGCTCAAAATGCTTAATTATGGAGAGTGTGTCTTAAACTTATTCATTATATTAATATATTGCATCCTTCCATCAATGTTTGTGCCAAATTGTTATCTATTTTTATTAATTTTGAATAAAATTGAAGTTTTGCCCTACGCGTTTCGGTAAACTCAATGGCCGTATGCCTTTGCTTTGCTG
The DNA here is from genome assembly GCA_030323885.1 of Branchipolynoe longqiensis. Lineage (NCBI taxonomy): Eukaryota > Metazoa > Annelida > Polychaeta > Phyllodocida > Polynoidae > Branchipolynoe > Branchipolynoe longqiensis. Next base: position 47,476,941 of record CM059203.1, on the reverse strand, counting down.
CCAGTGCCATTTTCAGCGCATGCGCAGTCGGAATGGTGATCTCGTCTGTTCATGGTGCCGGCGGCCTGATTTCCCAGTGGGGCAGCACTGTAAAGTCATCATGAGTGCGCACTGTCACAAGTTGGTACCTCTCCTGATATGACCTAAGATGTTGCTACGATGCAAAACAGCAACAAACTGTGCACGGTTTGTATGTTCGTTGCTTTACGTCCTAGCAACATATAAGGTCCTAGCAGGACTGTGCACAAGGTCTACACGAAGTAACAGTTGTCACGTAAAACAATGCGCCGACCTGCCCTGTCACTTACCGTGTCACCGCCATGTTAACACGGCTGTCACCAGCACTGTCACTGTCACTGTCACCTACCCCACTTTAACTGACACTACCCGGTAGCAGTAGAGGCTTACAATGGCGTTCAGTGTTTTGTCTCATCACAGACGAGAATCCACGAGAGCAAAAAGTTGAAAAGTCCAGAACATAGGAAGAAGCGAACTAACAAGGGGGGAGGGGGCGAGGGGGGGGGAGGGGGGGGGGGGGGGGGGGGGGGGGGGGGGGGGGGCACCCCGCAACTCACGGCCCATTGTCAACCTCCCCTCCCCCCTCTCATTTCCAGCACCACCACCCCCCCCCCCTTTCCCTCCTTCCACCCATCATTCCTTCCTCCATCTCATTTCCTCCACCTTCCACCATCCCTCCCTCTGCCTCCTCCCTCCCCACTATCTCCACCTCCCTCACCCCCCTCTCCTTCTCTCACCTCCTCCCTCCCCACTATATCCCCCCCCCCTCACCCTCCTCTCCTCCTCTCACTCTCCCCCCCACCCTCCCCCCATGCCCACCCTCTCCCGGGGGTGCGTCAGGTTTGCGGCCCTTTAAGAGTTGTTGGGTCTTAAAGTCACGTGACGACAGCCGGCCCGAAGCCGGGATCTAGTAGGGTGCGTCTCCCCACCACCCCGTTACCATGGTGACGCATACATGGGCGTGGCCAGGGGGTGAGGCTGGATGGGGGAGGGGTAGGGCAGTGTGTGCTGTTTTTTTACGTCCTAGCAACATCTAAGGTCATATCAGGATGGGTATCTCGAGACTTGTGACAGTGTGTACTCATGGCGACTTTATAGTGATGCCCCAGTGGGAAATCAGGCTGCCAATATCCCACTCAGTCACATTATCCTGACACTGAGCTAACCAGTCCTTGCCCTATCCTGGTAGGGCAGTGTGGTGTGTGTGGTGTGTGTGTGTGGGGGGGGATGTCAGAGTCGGAGTAAATGGTTATCACACAGTGTGGTGTGTGTGGTGTGTGTGGTGTGTGTGGTGTGTGTGGTGTGTGTGTTTGTGTGTGGTGTGTGTGGTGTGTGTGGGGGGTGATGTCAGAGTCGGAGTGAATGGTTAGCGCACAGTGTGGTGTGTGTGGTGTGTGGTGTGTGTGGTGTGTGTGGGGGTGATGTCAGAGTCGGAGTGAATGGTTATCGCACAGTGTGGTGTGTGTGGTGTGTGTGTGAGTGTGTGTGGTGTGTGTGGTGTGTGTGGTGTGTGTGGTGTGTGTGGTGTGTGTGGGGGGTGATGTCAGAGTCGGAGTAAATGTTTATCGCACAGTGTGGTGTGTGTGTTATTTGTGGTGTGTGTGGTGTGTGTGTTTGTGTGTGGTGTGTGTGGTGTGTGGTGTGTGTGGGGGGTGATGTCAGAGTCGGAGTAAATGGTTATCGCACAGTGTGGTGTGTGGTGTGTGTGGGGGGGGGTGATGTCAGAGCCGGAGTGAATGGTTATCGCACAATGTGTGTGTGGTGTGTGTTGTGTGTGTTGTGTGTGGTGTGTGTGGTGTGTGTGTGGGGTGATGTCAGAGTCGGAGTGAATGGTTATCGCACAGTCACAGACGCGCTGGACATTTTGTCTTCATTTTTCTTTTTATGATTTTTAATTATATTTATTTCATAGAGTTCCGCCCATAGTTGACCTACATTACAGCCCATGCATACTTCACTGGCTTAGTTCATTGGAGTCCCACGACCTCGCAACATCTAAGGTAATCTAGGACGGGTACCGACCGACATGAGGACTACCAGCACCATGATCCGATATCCCACTGAGTCACATTATCATGACACTAAACCAATCACTCAGTTTCCTATCCTAGTAATGCCAAGTGGCAGGGTAGGTTGTGAGAAGAATCAATGTTCTAAGGCTTCCGTTTGACTCGACCGGGGTTCGAACCCGCGACCTCCCACACGGGATGTGTACGCTTTACCATCTCGGCCATTCCACCGTTTACCGCTACTAGTACTACACAATTTTTTTAATACAAAAAAGTAAAGCTTGTTTTATTTAACGATGCCTCCAGAGCGCATTGATTTTTATCATCGGCTATTGGACGTCAAACATATGGTCATTCTGTTATATTTCTTTGGAGGAAACCCGCTGCTGCCACATAGGTTACTCTTTCTGATAAGCAGCAAAGGGTCTTTTATATGCACTTTCCCACAGGCGGGACAGCACATACCACAGCGTTTGATGAACCAGTTTTGGACCACGACCAAACTGCAAATGGGTCCACTGAGCAGGATTGATAGGATGACCGACACCTTCACAGATGGACACGCTACCGGCTCAGCTATATCCCGCTACCCCTATTGAATACATAGGAACTACATAAAAGATTCACGTGTACCCAGAGTCGGGGTGAATGATGCCGATGTAGAAATCTCAGCAAAAACTGCTTCGCTATGAATCAACTATAAACAAGCGGTGCAATCGCTGCTTCCAGCACGCAATGTGTATCTATATTGGCGTAGAGTTGAGGATGTGGGAGAGAATGCAAAGAAAAAAAGATGGCAACCACTATGAAGCTCTTGATTCAATTGTCAAAGTCTATTAATCTATATGATTTAATCAATTATTCAGCCAACAAGTAGCGGGTTATGATAGATAACTATTTGCACAATATGTTGAGCATATTAGATTGCCAAATCATAGGATTATTTCCACAACTCAGCCTGCCAACACTTTTTCTTACGGGTTCTTCAGCAGCACTGACACGATACGATGAAGGGCACTGTGCACGATACGATGCAGGGCACTGTGCACGATACGATGCAGGGCACTGTGCACGATACGATGCAGGGCACTGTGCACGATACGATGCAGGTCACTGTGCACGATACGATGCAGGGCAGTGTACACGATACGATGCAGGGCAGTGTACACGATACGATGCAGGGCACTGTGCACGATATGATGCAGGGCACTGTGCATGATACGATGCAGGGCACTGTGCACGATACGATGCAGGTCACTGTGCACGATACGATGCACGGCACTGTGCACGATATGATGCACGGCACTGTGCATGATACGATGCAGGGCACTGTGCACCATACGATGCAGGGCACTGTGCACGATACGATGCAGGGCATGATACGATGCAGGGCACTGTGCACGATACGATGCAGGGCACTGTGCACGATACGATGCAGGGCACTGTGCACGATACGATGCAGGGCAATGTGCACGATACGATGCAGGGCACTGTGCACGATTCGATGCAGGAGTTGGTTGGTTGTTGGAGTTTTACATCCTGGCAACATCTAAGGTCATATCACGATGGGTACTGACTTATGACAGTGCACACTCATGTCAACTTCATAGTGTTGCCCAACTGGGAGACCAGGTCACTGGCACCATGACTCGACATCCCACACAGTCACATTATCCTCATACTGATATAACCAGTCCTTTTCCGATCCTATTAAAGCTGCATAGTCCGATGTAATAT
>CM059203.1:46943177-47465677 GCA_030323885.1 Branchipolynoe longqiensis | reverse complement strand
GTAGTTAATGCACCAGCACCTAAGTTGGATATATAGAATGTAAATGTGAGTTTTGGTTTTGAAAAAAATATGTTTCATCGGACCATGCAACTTTAAGCAGGAGAAATTTCAATCACGGACGATTGGTCTTCCTCATTCCACTGCTCCTTGCCCTGTCCTAATAATGAGGAGCGCCAAGCTAGGTAGCGACAAGTATATATTTTTAAGTCATTGGTTTGACTCAACCAGGGTTCAACGGTGGGCTCAAATCCCATGACCTACCAAACCTGGAGGTGGACGCTCAACTCATAGTCCGGCTCCCAGATACCAATTTTCAGAAGAAAACTGCATATAATTCGGTCATCCCGTCTGGTGACTTATCGATCGGCCGGCTCAAACCGATAATTGATGATGAAGATGTAACCAACTGCCATGACTACAATTTACAAATAAGGGCTTCCGCCCACCCATGCCTGAGCACCCTCAGCACTGAGCCTGTTTGTACAATAAGGAAAGCTACTTCTCCTCGTTACTAAACCAACACCAGTCTGCAAGGTAATGGGCCGGCATTCTACTGCTCACCCATACCTGAGCACCCTCAGCACTGCGCCTGTTTGTACAATAACGAAAGCTATTTCTCCTCGTTACTAAACCAGCACCAGTCTGCAAGGTAATGAGCCGGCACTCTGCTGCTCACCCATACCTGAGCACCCTCAGCACTGTGCCTGTTTGTACAATAATGAAAGCTAGTTCTCCTCGTTACTAAACCAACACCAGTCTGCAAGGTAATGAGCCGGCACTCTACTGCTCATCCATACCTGAGCACCCCTCAGTACTGAGCCTGTTTGTACAATAAGGAAAGCTAGTTCTCCTCGTTACTAAACCAGCACCAGTCTGCAAGGTAAGGGGCTGGCACTCTACTGCTCACCCATGCCTGAGCACCCCTCAGCACTGCGCCTGTTTGTACAATAATGACAGCTACTTCTCCTCGTTACTAAACCAGCACCAGTCTGCAAGGTAAGGGGCTGGCACTCTACTGCTCACCCATGCCTGAGCACCCCTCAGCACTGCGCCTGTTTGTACAATAATGACAGCTACTTCTCCTCGTTACTAAACCAGCACCAGTCTGCAAGGTAAGGGGCCGGCACTCTACTGCTCACCCATGCCTGAGCACCCCTCAGCACTGCGCCTGTTTGTACAATAATGACAGCTACTTCTCCTCGTTACTAAACCAGCACCAGTCTGCAAGGTAAGGGGCCGGCACTCTACTGCTCACCCATGCCTGAGCACACCTCAGCACTGCGCCTGTTTGTACAATAATGAAAGCTACTTCTCCTCGTTACTAAACCAGCACCAGTCTGCAAGGTAAGGGGCCGGCACTCTACTTCTCAACCATGCCTGAGCACCCCTCAGCACTGCGCCTGTTTGTACAATAATGACAGCTACTTCTCCTCGTTACTAAACCAGCACCAGTCTGCAAGGTAAGGGGCCGGCACTCTACTGCTCACCCATGCCTGAGCACCCCTCAGCACTGCGCCTGTTTGTACAATAATGACAGCTACTTCTCCTCGTTACTAAACCAGCACCAGTCTGCAAGGTAAGGGGCCGGCACTCTACTTCTCAACCATGCCTGAGCACCCCTCAGCACTGCGCCTGTTTGTACAATAATGAAAGCTACTTCTCCTCGTTACTAAACCAACACCAGTCTGCAAGGTAAGGGGCCGGCACTCTACTGCTCACCCATGCCTGAGCACACCTCAGCACTGCGCCTGTTTATACAATAATTATAGCTACTTCTGCTCATTACTAAACCAGCACCAGTCTGCAAGGTAATGAGCCGGCACTCTGCTGCTCACCCATGCCTGAGCACACCTCAGCACTGCGCCTGTTTGTACAATAACGAAAGCTATTTCTCCTCGTTACTAAACCAACACCAGTCTGCAAGGTAAGGGGCCGGTACTCTATTGCTCACACATGCCTGAGCACACCTCAGCACTGCGCCTGTTTATACAATAATTATAGCTACTTCTGCTCATTACTAAACCAGCACCAGTCTGCAAGGTAAGGGGCCGGCACTCTACTGCTCATCCATGCCTGAGCACACCTCAGCACTGCGCCTGTTTGTACAATAATGACAGCTACTTCTCCTTGTTACTAAACCAGCACCAGTCTGCAAGGTAAGGGGCCGGCACTCTACTGCTCACCCATGCCTGAGCACCCTCAGCACTGCGCCTGTTTGTACAATAATGACAGCTACTTCTCCTCGTTACTAAACCAGCACCAGTCTGCAAGGTAAGGGGCCGGTACTCTACTGGTCACCCATACCTGAGCACACCTCAGCACTGCGCCTGTTTGTACAATAACGAAAGCTACTTCTCCTCGTTACTAAACAAACACCAGTCTGCAAGGTAAGGGGGGCTGGCACTCTACGCTCACCCATCCTTGCTCTTACACACCTTTTTACAGATAGAGTTGGTTGATTGTTGGAGTTTTACATCCTGGCAACAGTTATGGTCATATCAGGACGGGTGCCGACTTGAGACAGTGCGCACTGAAGGTGACTTGACAGTGCACTTTTTAATTGTTTGGTTTGACTCTACAATGGTGCGCTCAACTCATTCTGTTACCGCGTCTAATTTTGGATTAAATCTATGTAAATCTTAGAAAATGTTAAGTTTTCATTAAATTAAATGAACCCAGAGAGAGAGGTGAGGCGAAAACGATGCTTAGCACAACAACTTCCGGTTGTGGATACGTAGGAGGCGAGAGGTGCATCTTTCACACGCCCGCCTCGTTCAATTCCAAGCGGACATGGCGTAGTTTCTGCTGTTTTCACCGTTTCTTGGGTGTTTTTTTAATGTTGTTATTTGTTTTTGTGGGAAAACCAGTGCACATCGAACGGTTTTACTAAATAATTACAGACTGCTTAAACTTAAAGCTGCACAATCCGATGACAACATCAGATTTTCAAAACCAAAACACTCACGTAGATTTGATCCTACATATCCAACTGGAGATACTGGCGTGCATATTATGGGGTTCTACGTCCTAGCAACAGCTAAGGTCATATCAAAAGCATGCACTTAACCGAAATGAGCAGAATAAACAATCACACACACAAAATAATAATAATAAAAGACGGGTACAGTCTCGTGACCGAGGGCACTGGTGGAACTTTATAGTGCTGCCCCAGTGAGATACCACACCACTGCCACCATGACCCGATATCCCACTCAGTCACATTATCCTGACACTGAAGGAACCAGTCCTTGTTCTCTCCTGGTAATGAATGTCGAGCGCCAGGCTCGGTAGGGACAAGTCCCAGTTTTTGGAGTTGGTCTTGACTGGGAATCGAACCATCAACCGTCTGGCGCTCTACCGACTCGGCTATCACATCCAGTTTTGCAAATTGGTTGGTTGGTTGTTGGAGGTTTATTTATTTTTTATTTTTTATTTTTTTTATTGAGGCTGTATTTATTCTGTCCATAGCATGTAAGCCTGGGTAGCCAGGCTTGTTTTATGTGTTGGTTTATGTCCTGGCAACATCTAAGGTCATATCGACTTGTGACAGTGCGCACTCATGACGACTTTATAGTGTTGCCCCACTGGGAAATCAGGCCACTGGCACCATGACCTGGTATCCGACTCAGTCACATTATCCTTACTCAACCATCCAGTCCGTGCCCTATCAATACTGAGTGGCAGGCTAGGAAGCGACAAGTATCACTTTTTTTAAGTCATTGGTTTGACTCGACCAGGAATCGGACTTCCGAGTTTCCGCAAGCGAGGCCCGCGCTCTACCGATTCGGCCAACGCGCCCGGTATTTCTACCAGTTGACCTGTGTGTTGGAGCTTCATCCGGGACTTCCATCAATTTGCACACGGTTAACCACCCAAAGTAAAGCTTGTTTTATTTAACGACGCTTCTAGGGCACATTGATGTTTATCATCAGCTATTAGACATCAAACATATATGATCATTCTGAGATATTTCTTTAGTGGAAACCTGCTACCGCCACATACACTTACTCTTTCCGATAAGCAGCAAGGGGTCTTTTACATGCACTTTCCCACAGACAGGACAGCACATACCAGAGCCTTTGATCAACCAGTTCTGGACCACTGGTTGGAACGGAAAATAGCGCAAACTGCAAATGGGTCCACTGAGCAGGATCGATTGGATGACTGACCCCTTCACAGGGGGACACTCTACCGCCTGAGCTACGTCCCGCTCCCCGGTTAACCACACAGGCATGACCCACCAGAAATACCTATTAAACTTTGCTCTACAACAAAGGTCTTTGCATGTCAAGGCATGTCAGTGCTTGCTATTTGCATGTCATTTGCATATGTAATGAGTGTGAGGCGTGCTGTCCTACCTGGACTGCTTCACACCAGGTGGACCGGGTGGACCGGGTGTGAACCGGTCCAGTGAAGGGGTGAAGGCGTAAAGCATAAGGGCAAAGTCCGAACAATGCACACATTTTTCTTAAAGCTGCACAGTCTGATAAAAGCATAACATTTTCAAAACCGAAACAATTATCTAGATTTGATCCTACATATCTACCTTAGATGCCGGTGCACATATTAAGCATTTGTTGCCGAATGCCGAGTCAATTTAATACAACCTCTTACTGCAGAAGCCTATGGTGTCAAGTTTTGCCGTGCTTGCTGAAATTAATTTTACATGGTTGCACTTCAAAAAGAGAGAGAGAGAGAGAGAGAGAGAGAGAGACAGAGAGAGAGACAGAGAGAGAGACAGAGAGAAGGCATGTAGTAGTCCGGAGTGTCGAAAACTCAAGTCTAAAATGTGTAAAATCCGCCGGCTTAAGCTTAAGCTTAAGTGCCCCCCTAAACCCCTTGCCGAAATTAGGAGTACACATCGTTAAAGGTCTAGCTACGCCCCTGCAAACCAATGACTTACAAAATCGATAGTTGTCGCAACCTAGCCAGGCACTCAGCATTAATAGGATAGGGTGAGAACTGGTTAACTCAGTATCAGGATAATGTGACTGAGTAGGATATTAGGTCATGGTGCTGCCAGCCTGATCTCCCAGTGGGGCAGCACTAAGTGACTATAAAGTCTCCATGAGTGCACACTGTCACTAGTCGGTACTCGTTCTGATATGACATTTCATGATGTTGCCAGGATGTAAAACTCCAAAAACCGACCGACGGCCCAATTGATGTCATATATATCCATGGCATTTTGTGAATGTCAATCGGTGAAAATAAAAAATCGCAGATTCTACATCCCTGCATACAGCCGACTTCCCTTTCTCGCCCTCTGGTTTCGACTCTGGTTGGTCGGTTGGTGGAGTTTTACGTCCTGGAAACATCTAAGGTCATATCAGGATGGATACCGACTTGTGACAGTGCGCACACATGGGAACTTTACAGTGCAGCCCCACTGTGAGACCAAGCCACCAGCACCATGCCCCGATATTCCACTCAGTCACATTATCCCGACACTGAGCTAACCAGTCCTTGCCCTATCCTAATAATGCCGAGCGCCAGGCTAGGAAGCGACAGTATCAATTTTGTAAGTCATTGGTTTGACTCGACAGGGAACCGAACTCCTGATCTCCCACACGCGAGGCCTGCGCTCTGCCCATTCGGCCACCGCGCCCGGTAGTGTCTAGTGTCTAGTGCAGTGAACCCAATTTTCCAATCTTCCAACCCTCTGACCCCACTTCCGCTTCACGGGTCGACAATTCACCTTTTACTATTTCCAATTTTTTGTTGACGGCAAAAAAACAAAACCCCATCTGAGTAATTGTCCAATCAGCGGCCACCGCCGCCGCTCAGCCAATCAGAAGGCAGGATTATCGCCGCACAGCTCGCCAGGTGGCAGCACCGACCACCGGGGACTGTCACGTGACTTTACAGTGCCGCTCCATCTCCGAGCGTGAGTCACGTGGGTACCCTCGCCGACATCCGGGTTAGTCGGAGCAGCGCCATCACAACAGGGGAGGTTGGTTGTTGGAGTTTTACATCCTGACAACATCTAAGGTCATATCAGGACGGGTACCTACAGACTTGTTGGTTGGTTGGTTGGTTGTTGGAGTCTTACATCCTGACAACATCTAAGGTCATATCAGGACTGGTACCTACAGACTTAGGTACCAGTCCTGATAAGTACCTACAGACTTATACCATCAAGAGAAACCTGAAGCTGAGAGACATTAAGACCGACTCATGGACACAACTCTCACAGCAGAGAGCTAAATGGAGAGCGGCAGTCAAGTAATGAAAGCAGTCTTTGTCGCATCGCGACCGACAGCATGATGATGATGACCTACAGACTTGTTGGTTGGTTGGTTGTTGGAGTCTTACATCCTGACAACATCTAAGGCATATCAGGACTGGTACCTACAGACTTGTTGGTTGGTTCGTTGTTGGAGTCTTACATCCTGACAACATCTAAGGTCATATCAGGACTGGTACCTACAGACTTGTTGGTTGGTTGGTTGGTTGTTGGAGTCTTACATCCTGACAACATCTAAGGTATATCAGGACTGGTACCTACAGACTTGTTGGTTGGTTGGTTGTTGGAGTTTTACATCCTGACAACATCTAAGGTCATATCAGGACTGGTACCTACAGACTTGTTGGTTGGTTGGTTGGTTGTTGGAGTCGTACATCCTGACAACATCTAAGTGCATGTGCGTGTGGTGTGTGTGTGGTATGTATGGTGTGTGCATGTGGTGCGGGTGTTGTGTGTGGTGCATGTGGTGCATGTGTTTGCATGGTGCGTGTGTTCGTGTGGTGCGTGTGTTCGCGTGGTGCGTGTGGTGTGTGTGGTGCATGTGGTGCGTGTGGTGTCACGTCTGTCCTCGCGGCTTTGTTTTATTGCTGACTACAGCAGTTTTTAAGTCGACGTCCCATTTGCCCCCCTCCCCTCTCACCCCTCTCCCCCTCTAATCAGTGTGACTCAGAGAGGGGCATTCCTGGCACTGTATGACAATGCTCCCTGTTCACACCAGGGTTCCGACTGTTCATACCAGGGGGCAGACTGCAGCAGACGCCAGCGAACCACTTCCGGTCACACCCGAACACAGTGAGGGGAAATGCTGGACCTGAACTAACTGGGATTTGTGTTATCTTTGAAAGCAATGACAACAAGAGAATCACTATAAGAATGGCCAACTCTCCTCAGACTCGGTTCACACTGCCGCTAACTCAACCAGCTCTGTTCCCACTGCTGCTAACTCAACCAGCTCTGTTCCCACTGACACTAACTCAACCAGCAGTGTTCCCACTACCGCTACCTCAACGAGCTCTGTTCCCACTGCCGCTAACTCAACCAGCTCTGTTCCCACTGCCGCTAACTCAACCAGCTCTGTTCCCACTGCCGCTAACTCAACCAGCTCTGTTCCCACTGCCGCTAACTCAACCAGCTCTGTTCCCACTGCCGCTAACACAAACAGCAGTGTTCCCACTGCCGCTAACTCAACCAGCTCTGTTCCCACTGCTGCTAACTCAATCAGCTCTGTTCCCACTGCTGCTAACTCAACCAGCTCTGTTCCCACTGCTGCTAACTCAACCAGCTCTGTTCTCACTGCCGCTAACTCAACCAGCTCTGTTCCCACTGCCGCTAACTCAACCACCTCTGTTCCCATTGCCACTAACTCAACCAGCTCTTTTCACACTGCCGCTAACTCAACCAGCTCTGTTCACACTTTCACACTACCACTAACTCAAACCGCTTTGTTCACACTGCCGCTCACTCAACCAGCTCTGTTCACACTGCCGCTCACTCAACCAGCTCTGTTCACACTGCCGCTAACTCAACCAGCTCTGTTCACACTGACACTAACTCAACCAGCAGTGTTCCCACTGACACTAACTCAACCAGCTCTGTTCCCACTGCCGCTAACTCAACCAGCTCTGTTCCCACTGCCGCTAACTCAACCAGCTCTGTTCCCACTGCCGCTAACTCAACCAGCTCTGTTCCCACTGCTGCTAACTCAACCAGCTCTGTTCACACTGCCGCTAACTCAACCTGCTTTGTTCCCACTGCTGCTAACTCAACCAGCTCTGTTCCCACTGCCGCTAACTCAACCAGCTCTGTTCCCGCTGCTGCTAACTCAACCAGCTCTGCTCCCACTGCTGCTAACTCAACCAGCTCTGTTTCTACTTCTGCTAACTCAACCAGCTCTGTTCCCACTGCTGCTAACTCAACGAGCTCTGTTCCCACTGCTGCTAACTCAATCAGCTCTGTTCACACTGCCGCTAACTCAACCAGCTCTGTTCACACTTTCACACTACCGCCAACTCAACCAGCAGTGTTCCCACTGACACTAACTCAACCAGCTCTGTTCCCACTGATGCTAACTCAACCAGCTCTGTTCCCACTGATGCTAACTCAACCAGCTCTGTCTCACTGCTGCTAACTCAACCAGCTCTGTTCCCACTGCCACTAACTCAACCAGCTCTTTTCCCACTGCCGCTAACTCAACCTGCTCTGTTTACACTTTCACACTACTGCTAACTCAACCAGCTCTGTTCACATGCCGCTAACTCAACCAGTTTTGTTCACACTGCTGCTAACTCAACCAGCTCTGTTCACACTGCCGCGAACTCAACCAGCTCTGTTCCCACTGCCGCTAACTCAACCAGCTCTGTTCCCACTGCTGCTAACTCAACCAGCTCTGTTCCCACTGCTGCTAACTCAACCAGCTCTGTCCCACTGCTGCTAACTCAACCAGCTCTGTTCACACTTTCACACTACCACTACCTCAACCAGCTCTGTTCACACTGCTGCTCACTCAACCTGCTCTGTTCACAGTGCCGCTAACTCAACCAGCTCTGTTCACACTTTCACAGTACCACTAACTCAACCAGCTCTGTTCACACTGCCGCTCACTCAACCTGCTCTGTTTACACTTTCACACTACTGCTAACTCAACCAGCTCTGTTCACACTGCCGCTACCTCAACCAGTTCTGTTCACACTGCCGCTAACTCAACCAGCTCTGTTCACACTGCCGCTAACTCAACCAGCTATGTTCACACTGCCGCTAACTCAACCAGCTCTATTCACACTGCCGCTACCTCAACTACCTCTGTTCACACTTTCACACTAGCACTAACTCAACCAACTCTGTTCACACTGCCCCTAACTCAACCAGCTCTGTTCACAAGTTCACAATACCGCTAACTCAACCAGCTCTGTTCACACTGATGCTAAGTCCACCAGCTCTGTTCACACTGCCGCTAACTCAACCAACTCTGTTCACACTGCTGCTAACTCAACCAGCACTGTTCACACTGCCGCTACCTCAACCAGCCCTGTTCAGACTACCCATCCAGGGCTTTCATGGGCTCAGGTCCTAACTGACGGAGTTTTGCGCAGTACAATGCCAGCGGCAATGTTAGCTTACTTCAGTTCCGAAAGATGAAAGCTGCCCCTAAGAAGGTTGAGCTGGCAACAGCTTGCGGGCAGTTTTATTCAGGCCTCACCAGCTGGCCCCATGACATTACAGACGCGCCTTCACTTACGAACCATTCTAATCCCTCGCGTCTGATCATAAGCATTTGCTCACAAGTTCAATGTTGATGCATAACACCCCAGTCACACTAGGCTGCAACCACTTGTGGCCCAAAAAGATGGTTGCAGATGGTGGCAATTGGTTGTAAAAAGGTCTCTTTTTGGTGTTCACTGATCACCGATCATTTTTGTCGCGTTGGTTGTTGGAGTTTTACGTCCTGGCAACATCTAAGGTCATATCAGGAGAGGTACCGACTTGTGACAGTGCACACTCATGGCAACTTTATAGTGATGTCCCACTGGGAGACCAGGCCGCCAGACCCACACCCTGATATCCCACTCAGTCACATTATCCTGACACTGAGCCAACCAGTCCTTGCCCTATCCTAATAATGCTAATCGCCTGGCTAGGAAGCAACAGGTATCACTTTTTAAATCATTGACCAGGGTTCAAACCCATGGGTTCAAATCCCATGATCTATTGAAATGGGAGACGGACGCTCAACTCATTTGGCCATCCCGTCTGGTCCCGTACTAAATACAAGACATTTAGTGTACAGACCCAGTGCTAGAGCAAAGCAAAGGGAAGGAAAGTTTGTTTTATTTAACGATACCTCTAGAGCGCATTGATTTTCATATCATCTGCTATTGGACATCAAACATATGGTTATTCTGACATATTTATTTGGAGGAAACCCGCTACCGCCACATAGGCTACTCTTTCCGATAAGCAGCAAGGGGTCTCTTATATGCACTTTCCCACAGACAGGACAGCACATACCACAGCCTTTGATGAACCAGTTGTTGACTACTGGTTGGATCAGAAAATAGCCCAAACTGCAAATGTGTCCACTGAGCAGGATCGATCGGATGACCCACACCTTCACAGGTGGACATTTTACTGCCTAAGCTACTTCCCGCTCCCCCAGTGCTAGAGCATGCGTGCACAACGGAGAACGCTTTGTGCCCATGACGTAGTGGTAGTAAAGGTGTCAGTCAGTCCACCATCAACCTGCTCCGTAAGACAGAAAGCCTGCCTAATCACCAGGAACTTAACCCCGATAATACTCCAGTCACACTAGGCTTGAGAACACTTGTGATCATTTCGGTCGCAAGGAGTTTTTTTGTGCAACACCTGTAACTGTCTTGGGACCAAAATTAAGAAAAAGGGATCGTCGATCAGTCAAGACCAAAGACCAAATAGAGACCTGTATACACCACTTACGAGACCGTCTGCGACTACCAGCATGTTTTTTTTTGTCGCAAGTGGTCGCCAGCGTAGTGTGATTGTGGTATGACGACCTAAAGCAGCTCAGGTACAGCACATTTGACAGAGTGACTGATTAAACTATTCCTTAACCATTTTAGCAAGTAACGTTAACCCTTAACCTCTCAAAGCAGCCCAAGCGCAGCCCATTTAACATAGAGACTGATCAAGTTAGTTCTTAACCATTTTAGTAAGTAACGTTAACCCTTGACCTCCCAAAGCAGCCCAAGCGCAGCCCATTTAACATAGAGACTGATCAAGTTAGTTCTTAACCATTTTAGTAAGTAACGTTAACCCTTGACCTCCCAAAGCAGCCCAAGCGCAGCCCATTTAACATAGAGACTGATCAAGTTAGTTCTTAACCATTTTAGTAAGTAACGTTAACCCTTGACCTCCCAAAGCAGCCCAGGCATAGCCCATTTAACATAAAGACTGGTCAAACTACTCCTTAACCATATCAGCAAGTCACGTTAACCCTTGACCTCTCCGAACCACCCAGGTACGGCCTATGAATTTTAAATGGGTCAAAGCGATTGCTGAGGCCCAATTGAAGCCACCCCCACCCACGAGAACTATTCCACCCAGAGTTACACACAATAATATATTTTATTTGTATCGCGCCATCTTGCTACTCACTATGAAACTACAGCAAAACCTCTCTAAATCGACTGACCATGGGACTGACTTTAAATGGTCCATTTAGGGAGGTAGTCGGTTTAGAAAGTTATTTTATCATTACAACTGTATTGCATGGGTGATCATTTTGGACCCAAATAAAGCGATCGACAATAGAGGAGTGGTCAAACTGTGGAGGTGGTCGGTTAGAGAGGCTTTACTGTATATTCTAGCAGCTTCATATGGCACCAGTGCCATTCCGCTAAACCGAACGGATCCCTGAATCAAACATAGCGCATGCGAAATAACAAAAGACAAATCATCACAAACTCCTTCGAAAAGACTTACGCATATACCACAAGCCTCAGTGTGGAGACACTTTAAAGCCATCAGATTCACCCTTGTGCAGGACGGCGGGTGTGTGTGTGTGGGGGGGGGGGGGAAGGGAGGGATCCACTGCTGGCTCAGCTTGTTAATCCAGGCTTTATGTGCGCGCTGATGTACACTATGTGTGCATGCGCATGCGCAACGCATCATGCGTCACTCATGAATAATCCTAGTCTTGTCTGCGGTACTCCACACTCCACACTCCACATGCCACACTCCACGCCCCACATAGGGGTCTCCCAACATCAGCATGTGAAGCACCAGCAACATCACCCCATTATAAGCACCATCATCATCATCATCATCATCAACGCAGATTCACAAAGTCCACACTTCTCCCAGATATAGCTTCCTGTGTAGGATTTTCCCTTTCTTCTGTGTGGGAGGGGGGAACTTGATTTCAAGATTCCACGTTCACCATCATCATCAACATCATCAAAATCATCATCATCATCATCGCCATCATCAACACAGATTCACAAAGACAGCACTTCTCCCAGATATAGCTTTCTCCTTTTCTTCTGTGTGTGTTGAGAGTGAGTGAGATGGGGGGGGGGAAACTTCATTTCAAGATTCCACGTTCATCAATATCATCATCACATAATCATTGGCATCGTCGTCGTCAAAGATCCTGAAAGACTGCGCTTTTGCTTACATATGTTCTCTGTCATTATAGTTGTTTGGTTGTTTGAGTTTTACGTCCTGGCAACATCTAAGGTCATATCAGGACGGGTACCTAGAAACCTGTTGGTTGGTTGTTTGAGTTTTACGGCCTGCAACATCTAAGGACAGGATGGGCCCGCCATTATAAGGTTCCTCGTTTCTTCTGAGTGTGTGTGTCTGTGTGTGTCTGCATGCATGCGTGTCTGTATGTGTCCATGTGTGGACGAATAGGAAGGAATGTAATTTCTAGATTCCCGCGTTCCTAGACGATTTCATTGCATAATCCCCCTCGTGGTGGCACTTGGCGGCCCAGACCGGGGTTTCCCGCCAAAAAATAAAGCCCGCGAAATGGGCAGACGACATCCGGCTGGTTCCGGCTGGTTCCGGCTGGTCACCCTTCTCTCAGCTCCAGTCAGCCGGCAACCAGCCGCAGGCAAAAGTCGTCTGCTCTCCGGGTTCCATTGGTTGGCTGATTGTTGAGTTTTACGTCCTGGCAACATCTAGGGTCATATCAGGACGGTACCTACAGACTTGTGACAGTGCGCACACATGGCGACTTTCCCACAGAAGTAGTACAGTGATATGACTGCCACACTGGCAAATAAGACCGTCGGCACCATGACATGTGCTGTTTGTTGGTTTGTTGTTGTTTTATCTCCTAGCAACATCTAAGGTCATATAAGGTTCATAGTGCTGCCCCACTGGGAGACCAGGCCACCAGCACCATGACCCAATATCCCATTCAGTCACATTATCCTGACACTGAGCCAACCAGTCCTTGCCTTATCCTAATAATGCCGAGCGCCTAGCTAGAAAGCGACAAGTATCAATTTGATTTTTAAATCATTGGTTTGACTCGACCAGGGTTGGAACCCACAAACCCATAAGTTCGGATCCCCCGATCTCCCAAAACAGGGGACGGACGCTCAACTCATTTGTGCTGCTTTAATGGGACTACGCAGCTTAAAACCACGGGGTTGGGTCACGTGATTGAGTCACGTGGTGTCTGCAGTGGGACAACAACACTATCACTACCAGCCAACCACTCCAGCCGTCCAGACAGGACTTTTTAATCAACTTCAATCTTGTCAGAATTTACTTCACTTAATGTATTTCTTTAAAATAATTTAATATGGAAACTTTGACACAAAAATAAAAAAACGAAGTAATTAAATGAACATTTTAAAAACAAGCGTGACTCTCAATGCATTAGGTGTAGTTCGCCCATGCACAAAGAAGGTGATATAAATCACAGCCTTCGACAAATCCCTACATCCATCCACTTGAAGCTGGTCGCCCTATTCGTTGATGCAATCTCTTACAGCATGTGGACATCAGTTGTTCTTTAATCCAACATGTTCGATCACTAGACAAACTCTCCGTTAAAGTTGAAGCGTATTAATCCACTGCCATGATGCCACCGTAATCACATTTAGGGACACACAAAACTGGGTATTGTGTGTTAGGCCTCTGTAATCACACATCGGGACATGCGTTACTGGGTAGTGTGTGTTAGGCCTCTGAAATCACATATAGGGACACCCAAAACTGGGTATTGTGTGTTAGGCCTCCGTGATGACACATAGGGACACACAAAACTGGGTAGAGTGTGCTAGGCCTCTGAAATCACATATAGGGACACCCAAAACTGGGTAGAGTGTGTTAGGCCTCTGTAATCACATACAGGGACACACAAAGCTGGGTAGTGTGTGTTGGGTGTCTGTAATCACATATAGGGACAAACAAAACTGGGTAGAGTGTGTTAGGCCTCTGTAATCACACATAGGGACATGCGATACTGGGTAGAGTGTGTTAGGCCTCTGTAATCACACATAGGGACACGCGATACTGGGTAGAGTGTGTTAGGCCTCTGTAATCACACATCGGGACATGCGTTACTGGGTAGATTACTTAAGGGTCCTTGTCCGCCGGGATGAAGGCTCAGATTAGCACCAGCTTCCTCTCAGCCGGCTGACTCTAACTGCGACACGCATGGCTGCACATCACTGCCCAATCCACCAGGAGGAACATTCACCGCAGCAGCAGACACAGTCCCTGGGAAACACCCCATCCACAGTCAATCGAACCCACGCGTGCATGCGTACAAAAACTCCTCCAACACCAACCAGTTTCTGGGGTTTGCTGGCCGACCTCGCTAATCCTTGCACCTAAATACTGGCCACTGCCGTGAGTGTGCCTCGGTCAGATTCGGCTGTCCGTGCCGCGCCGCTCCACGTCCCGGCACTCACACTGCCCACTGCTCACTGCGCACACTGCACATGGCTCGAGCAGCTCCGAGTGTGTGTGTGTGGTGTGTGTGTGTGCGTGTGTGTGTGTGTGTGTGTTTTGTCGGCGCGTGCATGTTGCGGGGCCCACGCGACCATCGGTTGGTTGTTGAGAGCTTTACGTCCTGAGAACATCTACAGACTTGTGACAATGAACACTCATGGCGACTTTATAGTGCTGCCCCACTGAGAGGCCAAGCCTACTGCCAGCACCATGGCCTGATATCCCACACAGTCGCATTATCCTGACACTGAGTCAACAACCAGTTCTTGCCCTATCCTAATAATGCCGAGCGTATGGCGAGGAAGTGACAAGAATAAATTTTTAAGTCATTGCTTGGACTTGACCCAGGGTTCCAACACGTGGATTCGAATCGCACAATCTACCAGAGCGGGAGATGGACACTCAACTCATTCGGCCATCCCGCCTTGTTCCCCAAGTGACATGCGGCTGCTCCTCCCACTCCTGCTCTTGTTTCTCCTCCTTATGTTCCTCCTGCTCCTCTTGTTCCTCCTGCTCCTATTTGAGCTGCTCTGATCGTCCCGGGAGCTGCTCTCACACTGCCCCGCTCAGCCCGCCATTGTCTGCGCGCCACTCCGACGCGCCCCCTCGTGGCCAGCCCCGACGCCCCGACACCAGGCACCAGGCAGCAGCACCAGCACCAGCACTGGCAGCAGTTGTGGTTCCCCGCACTGCCGCGTGGGGGCGCCCCGCCCCAGTGACGTCACTCAGCGACCACGGGTGGGTTGGTTGGTTGGTTGGTTGGTTGGTTGGTTGGTTGGTTGGTTGGTTGGTTGGTTGGTTGGTTGGTTGGTTGGTTGGTTGGTTGGTTGGTTGGTTGGTTGGTTGGTTGGTTGGTTGTTGGAGTTTTACGCCCTGACAACATCTAAGGTCATATCAGAACAGGTGGCTACAGACTTGTGACTTGCAGCAAGGGGTCTTTTATATGCACTTTCCCACAGACAGTACATCACATACAACAGCCTTTGATGAACCAGTTGTGGATCACTGGTTGGAACGGAAAATAGCCCAAACTGCAAAGGTGTCCACTGAGCAGGATTGATCGGATGACCCACACCTTCACAGGTGGACACTCTACCGCCTGAGCTATGTCCCACTCCTTAACGTATAACTGTGTTAACATTTGTTTTCACCGCTGGGCAATCCTAGTCCAATTTGATTCAAATCTTTTGAATTTTGTCTTAGTAATAATTTTGGTTGTCTTGCCTTTCACCACAAACCTGCCATCTGGAGTTCTTGCTGAGAACTACCACCCCAATGTGTATATTCTGTGAAAAAGGTTTATTCAGAAACTCTCAGTTCAATTTCAATGCTTTCAAAGTAATTCCTTTTCTCCATTTATATCTGAATCCAACTGCTTAAAGCAGCCAGTTTAATTAATTTCCTTAGCAACAACAAAAACATATCTAGATTATTGTCCTCCCCTTCAATAGGCCACGCCCCACACATCCATCACGGCCTCTAAGCCCCGCCCCCTGGCCATCAATCATCCGCGGGCAGGTGTTGTTCATCCAGGTCCAACCTCTACAAACAAATCACTAACCAATATCGCAATAATAGTTTTTTTGGTATGTTTTTTCTTTTCTTTTTTAATGATGAATTTATTTACCGTGCTCATAACGGATAAGCGTGTTCACACTTGTTTTTACCGCTGGCCAGCACTAATCCAATTTAATTCAAATCTTCTGAATTTTGTTTTAGTAATAATTTACGTTTTCTTGCGTCCTGTTTATGGCTTGTAACTGGTTGTAGATTGCAAACCGTCCAAAATCCAGCTTTTACTATACTTTGTGTTCGTCCATTTAAACATCATCGTTCTGTTTGTCTAGGTTACTTTTTTTTTTAGTAGTTTCTTAAACACTGATATCTTTTCTGAATTTTGTGTTGCACCTGGCAGTTTACTTCAAATATTGGCAAACATGTCAGCTCAATGTTTGTGTGTTTTACGTCCAAGCAATAATTGTTTGTTTGTTTTACGACCTAGCAATAATTGCCTGTTGTTTTACATTCTAGCAACATCTAAGGTCATATCAGGACAGGTACTGACTTGTGACAGTGCGCACTCATGGTCACTTTATAGTGCTGCCCTACTGGAAGATCAGGCCACCGGCACCATGACCCGATATCCCACATTCACATTATCCTGATACTGTGCAAACCAGTCCTTGACCTATCCTATTATTGCCGAACGCCAAGCTCGGTAGCGACAAGTAACAATTTTATAAGTCATTGATTTGACTCGGCTGGGATTCGAACTCCCGACCTTCGCATTGGAGGCCTGTGGTCTACGATTAGGCCAGACTTCACTGATGTGAAAAAAAATTTCATATTGTTGGCACATGCGATTCTACCTGAACCAGAGTGAGGTCTAAATTCACTTCAACCCATTTCCTTGTTTGTGTCATTATTCTGTAGGGTGTGATTTATATACAGTAAAACCTCTCTAATCCACCACCTCCACAGATCGACCACTTCCCTTTAAGGTTCCTCTTTTCTTCTGAGTGTGTGTCTGCATGCGTGCGTGCATGTATGTGTCCGTGTGTGGACGAATAGGAAGGAATGTCATTTCTAGATTCCCGCATTCCTAGACGATTTCATTGCATAATCCGCCGCGCAGTGGCGCCAGGCGGCCCAGACCGGGGTCTGAGGGTAATGTTGATATGCTTTTTACCTTTATTTGTCTATTTATTATTTCTATGGTATAAATAATGTATATGTGTTATTTTTAACTGGGGAAAGCACCTCATAAGTATTGTACTTCTGATTTCTCCTTTTTCATGTGAAACAATTACTGATATAAATATCAACTTGTGTGTACATTGATCACGTGGAAATATAGTATTAGAAAACATATATTAAAAATATTATGAAAAATATCGATCGCTTTATATGGGTCCTAACAATACCATTGTAACCATATTCTAACTCCCTAAAACGACCACCTGACTAAATGGACCACTTAAAGTTGGTCCCACGGTCGGTCGATTTAGAGAGGTTCTTATCTGTATCCACACACACACACATAGAGTGATAATCACTATCGCTTGGACTAAGTGGCCACCTCCCACCCCCATGTGTGAATGGACTGTTCCACTGAGTTGTCTCCGTGCATACGCCTACCTGTCACTCCGCAATTTGATATATAAGGGGGGTGGCGGGTTTTCAGCTGATGGAATTATTTCGTGAAAATGGTCGTTAAATTGTTAGTGCGGTGGGACATGGGTGAAGCTGTGCACATTGTGTCGGGCAGCGCGCAATGCATGCCGGGACAAGGACACACTCACCTGGGGCCGCGTTAGTGAGCCAGGTCAGGGGTCGGGGAGAAGGGGGGGGGGGGGAGGGTTCTTTTTTTCTTCTTGAAGATTTATACTGCTTATCATGGATAAGTCTGAATAGATTTGTTTTCACCATTGTGGGTTTGTTGTTTTACGTCCTAGCAACATCTAAGGCGATATGAGGATGAGTACCTACAGACTTGAGATAGTGCACACTCCTGGTGACTTTATAGTGTTGCCCCACTGGGAAATCAGGCCGCCGGCACCATGACCCAATATCCCACTCATTATTATCGCATTATCCTGACTCGGAGCTAACCAGTCCTTCCTTGCTCTATCCTATTAATGCCGAGCGCCAGGCTAGGAAGCGACAAGTATCAATTTGATAATTCATCCGTTGGACTCGACCGGGAACCAAACTCCCGATCTCCCGCAAGCAAGCCCTGCGCTCTAGCGATTCGGCACCGCATCCGGTGAATCGCAAAGATCTTTCACCCCTGGTTTAACAGCGTTTAAAACAAAAACAAAACAAAGAAAGTAAAACCCTCCACTACTTACACAAACAAAACAAAGTAAAACCCTCCACTACTTACACAAACAAAACAAAGTAAAACCCTCCACTACTTACACAAACAAAACAAAGTAAACCCCTCCACTACTTACACAAACAAAACAAAGTAAACCCCTCCACTAATTACAAAAACAAAACAAAGAAAGTAAACCCCTCCACTACTTACACAAACAAAACAAAGAAAGTAAAACCCTCCACTACTTACACAAAGAAAACAAAGTAAAACCCTCCACTACTTACACAAACAAAACAAAGTAAACCCCTCCACTACTTACACAAACAAAACAAAGAAAGTAAAACCCTCCACTACTTACACAAACAAAACAAAGTAAAACTCTCCACTACTTACACAAACAAAACAAAGTAAAACCCTCCACCACTTACACAAACAAAACAAAGTAAAACCCTCCACTACTTACACAAACAAAACAAAGAAAGTAAAACCCTCCACTACTTACACAACCAAAACAAAGAAAGTAAAACCCTCCACTACTTACACAAACAAAACAAAGAAAGTAAAACCCTCCACTACTTACACAAACAAAACAAAGTAAACCCCTCCACTACTTACACAAACAAAACAAAGTAAACCCCTCCACTACTTACACAAACAAAACAAAGAAAGTAAAACCCTCCACTACTTACACAAACAAAACAAAGAAAGTAAAACCCTCCACTACTTACACAAACAAAACAAAGAAAGTAAAACCCTCCACTACTTACACAAACAAAACAAAGTAAACCCCTCCACTAATTACAAAAACAAAACAAAGAAAGTAAAACCCTCCACTACTTACACAAACAAAACAAAGTAAAACCCTCCACTACTTACACAAACAAAACAAAGAAAGTAAAACCCTCCACTACTTACACAAACAAAACAAACAAAGTAAAACCCTCCACTACTTACACAAACAAAACAAAGTAAACCCCTCCACTACTTACAAAAACAAAACAAAGAAAGTAAAACCCTCCACTACTTACAAAAACAAAGAAAGTAAAACCCTCCACTACTTACACAAACAAAACAAAGTAAAACCCTCCACTACTTACACAAACAAAACAAAGTAAAACCCTCCACTACTTACACAAACAAAACAAAGAAAGTAAAACCCTCCACTACTTACACAAACAAAACAAAGAAAGTAAAACCCTCCACTACTTACACAAACAAAACAAAGAAAGTAAAACCCTCCACTACTTACACAAACAAAACAAAGTAAACCCCTCCACTACTTACAAAAACAAAACAAAGTAAAACCCTCCACTACTTACACAAACAAAACAAAGTAAAACCCTCCACTACTTACACAAACAAAACAAAGAAAGTAAAACCCTCCACTACTTACACAAACAAAACAAAGTAAAATCCTCCACTACTTACCCAAACAAAACAAAGTAAACCCCTCCACTACTTACACAAACAAAACAAAGTAAAACCCTCCACTACTTACACAAACAAAACAAAGAAAGTAAAACCCTCCACTACTTACACAAACAAAACAAAGTAAAACCCTCCACTACTTACACAAACAAAACAAAGAAAGTAAAACCCTCCACTACTTACACAAACAAAACAAAGTAAAACCCTCCACTACTTACACAAACAAAACAAAGTAAAACCCTCCACTACTTACACAAACAAAACAAAGTAAAACCCTCCACTACTTACACAAACAAAACAAAGTAAGTAAAACCCTCCACTACTTACACAAACAAAACAAAGAAAGTAAAACCCTCCACTACTTACACAAACAAAACAAAGTAAAACTCTCCACTACTTACACAAACAAAACAAAGTAAAACCCTCCACTACTTACACAAACAAAACAAAGAAAGTAAAACCCTCCACTACTTACACAAACAAAACAAAGTAAAACCCTCCACTACTTACACAAACAAAACAAAGTAAAACCCTCCACTACTTACACAAACAAAGAAAGTAAAACCCTCCACTACTGACACAAACAAAACAAACCCCTCCACTACTTACACATACAAAACAAAGTAAAACCCTCCACTACTTACACAAACAAAGAAAGTAAAACCCTCCACTACTTACACAAACAAAACAAACCCCTCCCCTACTTACACAAACAAAACAAAGAAAGTAAAACCCCCCACTACTTACACAAACAAAACAAACCTCTCCACTACTTACACAAACAAAACAAAGAAAGTAAAACCCTCCACTACTTACACAAACAAAACAAAGAAAGTAAAACCCTCCACTACTTACACAAACAAAACAAAGAAAGTAAAACCCTCCACTACTTACACAAACAAAACAAAGAAAGTAAAACCCTCCACTACTTACACAAACAAAACAAAGTAAAAACCCCCACTACTTACACAAACAAAACAAAACAAACCTCTCCACTACTTACACAAACAAAACAAAGAAAGTAAAACCTTCCACTACTTACACAAACAAAACAAAGAAAGTAAAACCCTCCACTACTTACACAAACAAAACAAAGAAGGTAAAACCCTCCACTACTTACACAAACAAAACAAAGTAAAACCCTCCACTACTTACACAAACAAAACAAAGAAGGTAAAACCCCCCACTACTTACACAAACAAAACAAAACAAACCTCTCCACTACTTACACAAACAAAACAAAGAAAGTAAAACCTTCCACTACTTACACAAACAAAACAAAGAAAGTAAAACCCTCCACTACTTACACAAACAAAACAAACAAAGTAAAACCCTCCACTACTTACACAAACAAAACAAAGAAAGTAAAACCCTCCACTACTTACACAAACAAAACAAAGTAAAACCCTCCACTTCTTACACAAACAAAACAAAGAAAGTAAAACCCTCCACTACTTACACAAACAAAGCAAAGAAAGTAAAACCCTCCACTACTTACACAAACAAAACAAAGAAAGTAAAACCCTCCACTACTTACACAAACAAAACAAAGAAAGTAAAACCCTCCACTACTTACACAAACAAAACAAAGTAAAACCCTCCACTACTTACACAAACAAAACAAAGTAAACCCCTCCACTACTTACACAAACAAAACAAAGAAGGTAAAACCCTCCACTACTTACACAAACAAAACAAAGAAAGTAAAACCCTCCACTACTTACACAAACAAAACAAAGTAAAACCCTCCACTACTTACACAAACAAAACAAAGTAAACCCCTCCACTACTTACACAAACAAAACAAAGAAGGTAAAACCCTCCACTACTTACACAAACAAAACAAAGAAAGTAAAACCCTCCACTACTTACACAAACAAAACAAAGAAAGTAAAACCCTCCACTACTTACACAAACAAAACAAAGTAAACCCCTCCACTAATTACAAAAACTAAACAAAGAAAGTAAAACCCTCCACTACTTACACAAACAAAACAAAGAAAGTAAAACCCTCCACTACTTACACAAACAAAACAAAGTAAAATCCTCCACTACTTACACAAACAAAACAAAGAAAGTAAAACCCTCCACTAATTACAAAAACTAAACAAAGAAAGTAAAACCCTCCACTACTTACACAAACAAAACAAAGTAAAACCCTCCACTACTTACACAAACAAAGAAAGTAAACCCCTCCACTAATTACAAAAACTGAACAAAGAAAGTAAAACCTTCCACTACTTACACAAACAAAACAAAGTAAAACCCTCCACTACTTACACAAACAAAACAAAAAGTAAAACCCTCCACTACTTACACAAACAAAACAAAGAAAGTAAAACCCTCCACTACTTACACAAACAAAACAAAGTAAACCCCTCCACTACTTACACAAACAAAACAAAGAAAGTAAAACCCTCCACTACTTACACAAACAAAACAAAGAAAGTAAAACCCTCCACTACTTACACAAACAAAACAAAGTAAAATCCTCCACTACTTACACAAACAAAACAAAGTAAAACCCTCCACTACTTACACAAACAAAGAAAGTAAAACCCTCCACTACTGACACAAACAAAACAAACCCCTCCACTACTTACACAAACAAAACAAAGTAAAACCCTCCACTACTTACACAAACAAAGAAAGTAAAACCCTCCACTACTTACACAAAC
Organism: Branchipolynoe longqiensis; assembly: GCA_030323885.1. Taxonomy (NCBI): domain Eukaryota; kingdom Metazoa; phylum Annelida; class Polychaeta; order Phyllodocida; family Polynoidae; genus Branchipolynoe; species Branchipolynoe longqiensis. The sequence continues at coordinate 47,443,059 of CM059203.1, read as the reverse complement.
AAAACAAACCCCTCCACTACTTACACAAACAAAACAAAGAAAGTAAAACCCCCCACTACTTACACAAACAAAACAAAACAAACCTCTCCACTACTTACACAAACAAAACAAAGAAAGTAAAACCCTCCACTACTTACACAAACAAAGAAAGTAAAACCCTCCACTACTTACACAGACAAAAAAAAACCTCCACTACTTCCACAAACAAAACAAAGAAAGTAAAACCCTCCACTACTTACACAAACAAAACAAAGAAAGTAAAACCCTCCACTACTTACACAAACAAAACAAAGAAAGTAAAACCTTCCACTACTTACACAAACAAAACAAAGAAAGTAAAACCTTCCACTACTTACACAAACAAAACAAAGAAAGTAAAACCCTCCACTACTTACACAAACAAAACAAAGAAAGTAAAACCCTCCACTACTTACACAAACAAAACAAAGAAAGTAAAACCCTCCACTACTTACGCAAACAAAACAAAGAAAGTAAAACCCTCCACTACTTACACAAACAAAACAAAGAAAGTAAAACCCTCCACTACTTACACAAACAAAACAAAGAAAGTAAAACCCTCCACTACTTACACAAACAAAACAAAGAAAGTAAAACCCTCCACTACTTACACAAACAAAACAAAGAAAGTAAAACCCTCCACTACTTACACAAACAAAACAAAGAAAGTAAAACCCTCCACTACTTACGCAAACAAAACAAAGAAAGTAAAACCCTCCACTACTTACGCAAACAAAACAAAGAAAGTAAAACCCTCCACTACTTACTTTGAAGCACAACCCATTAACAACATTTCTAATTGCATGTTCGTCTTCACTACAGTAACCATGGCAACCACTAATTGGCAGGCAATGCTGATCCCTGCAATCATCACAAAACCTCTGTCAACAAGGCGAGGTGATCAGCACTCCTCCACCGCTTCCCTTCGCCATTCGCAGTTTTGTGACAGTTCGCGAATGCATGAGGAGCTCCATGAATCAGAGCCGAGTTCTAGAACAGTCACGTGACCTGCTTGGTGAATCTACCAGATGCGGTGGCCAAATTGGTAGAGTGCAGGCTTCCCATGCGGAAGGTTGGGAGATTGATTCGCGGTCGTGTCACTATTGCTACTAGGCTAATAATAGTAATAGCAATATCTCAAGAGATTTATCAATTTAGCGGTGAATGAGGCAGATAGTCGGTCTCACGCTCTCACGTGAGCAGCTCGAATGGAGGTTTTCCGTCTTGTGCGCCACCAAGGCCGCTCCCGCCCAGTCATCATCGTTCAGCAACCAGCAGTACAGACTCGCAGCAAATATCACAAGTACAGCAAATATATATTATATTCCACATTATTTATTATATTCCACATTATATATTATATTCCACATTATACATTATATTCCACATTATATATCATATTCCACATACATTATATTCCACACTATATATCATATTCCACATTATACATTATATTCCACATTATATATTATATTCCACATTATACATTATATTCCACACTATATATCATATTCCACATTATACATTATATTCCACACTATATATTATATTCCACATTATACATTATATTCCACACTATATATCATATTCCACATTATATATCATATTCCACACTATATATCATATTCCACATTATATATTATATTCCACATTATATATCATATTCCACATTATATATCATATTCCACATTATACATTATATTCCACATTATATATCATATTCCACATTATACATTATATTCCACATTATATATCATATTCCACATTATATATCATATTCCACACTATATATCATATTCCACATTATATATCATATTCCACATTATATATCATATTCCACACTATATATCATATTCCACATTATATATCATATTCCACATTATATATCATATTCCACACTATATATCATATTCCACACTATATATCATAGTCCACACTATATATCATATTCCACACTATATATCATATTCCACACTATATATCATATTCCACACTATATATCATATTCCACATTATACATTATATTCCACATTATATATCATATTCCACATTATACATTATATTCCACATTATATATATTCCACACTATATATCATATTCCACACTATATATCATATTCCACATTATATATCATATTCCACACTATATATCATATTCCACATTATACATTATATTCCACACTATATATCATATTCCACACTATATATTATATTCCACACTATATATCATATTCCACATTATATATCATATTCCACATTATATATTATATTCCACATTATAATATATATACCACCTGCATTTAGATCTAACTAATCAGCACGTCTTATACCACCTGCATTTAGATCTAACTAATCAGCACGTCTTATACCGCCTGCATTTAGATCCAGTCAAACCTAGTGTTAGAACTAGTAGCCATTTACTGGTAGAGTCAGTTTTACGCATTTTATTTGATTTAAGTTTTTATTTATATCTTCTGGTTAATAACATGTGGTAGGGATAGGAAATGTGTAGGCTTCATCAGATATTGGTTATATATTTCTTTGAAACAGGTCTATTTTGACACATTTGACATTTTAAAATTTAGAAGAAGAATTTAAAATGGTGATGTGAACATGAGCCTAAGAGAAGTAAGACTACGTAAAGTGACATTGTTTTGTAAAGTGACATTGTTTTGAAGTAAGACTACGTAAAGTGACATTGTTTTGCAGTATATTTAAGATTTAGATATTTCTTAGCTTAAAAAGCTTAATTATGGATAATTGTGTCTTAAATATACTCAATATATTATTATGTTAGTTGAGTGAATCAATGTTTATGCCTTATTGATTCTGTGTCTCTATTAATTTGGAATAAAATCGAAGTTTTGCACTGCATGTATTGGCAAACTCAATGGCCGAGCGCATTCGTTTTCAGTACATGCGCAGTCGGAATTACGAACTTGTCTATACCCACGTATCAACTACCTCATTTGCATATCCGCACTATCCGATTAGCTTATCGGGGCGTGGCTTAACTGCAGATAGATAGTAAAGCCAGGCTTATCAGTATAATCTCACATTACCATTACCCACACAACATTGTCAAAGAGCACCCCTGCTCTCAACGGTCAACCCCCCAACCTCATTTGCATAAATAGGCGTGGCTTGGTAGTGATTGACAGGCAGCCCATGCTGCCATCTGTCGGTGGACACTACATTGATCAGACAGAGGAGGGATATTAAGGCTGACTAGGGACTGGTTTACAAAAGGATTGTCTGCACAGATTTTTTTTTACCAAAGATTAACCAACAGGTTTTGGTGAAGCTAAGAAACAAAACACGGTTTTCGCTTGACCAATTTAACTGCCGCGCTTCTCCAAACACAGCCGACAAGACGGGATGGCCGAATGAGTTGAGTATTCGTCTGCCACTTTTGGTAGATCGGGGGATTCAAACATTTATACCTGTTCCTTCCTAGCCTGGCGCTCGGCATTAATAGGATAGGGCAAGGACTGACTAGCTCAGTGTCAGGATAATGTGACTGAGTGGGATATCAGATCATGGTGCCAGTGGCCTGATTTCCCAGTGGGAGCAGCACTATAAAGTCACCATGAGTGCACACTGTTACAAGTCAGTACCCATCCTGATATGAACTTAGATGTTGCCAGGACGTAAATCTCCAACAACCAAGTACGTCATCCCCGATCCTGATATGACCTTAGATGTTGCCAAGATGTAAAACTCCAACCAAACAGAGGCTGTTGAACTAAAGTTCCACAGCCGGCAGGCGGGTGAATTGCTACAGGACCAGGTGCTGATGGCTGTAATCAGGTCAAGAGTCTCCGAGCGGCCATTGATTAGGGAGGCAGCCATTAATCACAACTGACCACTTGGCCTGAAGGGACAGGCAGGGCTGGTGGGGCCTGTTGGGAGCTGGTGGGACCTGGTGGGGGCTGATGTGGGTTGGTGTGGGTTGGTGTGGGCTGGTGGGGGCTGGTGGAGGTTGGTGGAGGCTGATGTGGGGTGGTGGGGACTGATGTTGGGTGGTGGGGACTGATGTGGGGTGGTGGGGACTGGTGTGGGGTGTGGGTGTGCGTGGGTGGTGGCTGGTGGGGGTTGGTGTGGGTGGGTGTGTGGGGCTGGTGGAGGCTGGTGTGGGTGTGGGTGTGGGTGGGTGTGGGTGTGGGTGGGTGTGGATGTGGGCTGCTGGAGGCTGGTGGGGGATGGTGGGGGATGGTGGGGGATGGTGGGGGCTGGTGGGGGCTGGTGTGGGTGGGTGGGGGCTGGTGATGCCATGCACTATGAGGTCCATGGGTGACCTGTGTTGTGGGTTGACAGGTTGGTTGGTTGGTTGTTGGAGTTTTACATCCTTGCAACATCTAAGGTCAACTTGTGACAGTGCACTCTCATGGTGACTTTATAGTGCTGCACCACTGGGAAATCAGGCCACAGGCACCATGACCCAATATCCCACTAAGTCACATTATCCTGATACTGAGCTAACCAGTCCTTGCTCTATCGTATTAATGCTGAGCGCCAGGCTAGCGAGCGACAGGTATAAATTTGATAAATCATTGACTGACTCGACCGGGAACCGAACTCCCAACCTTCCGCACACGAGGCCTGCACTCTACTGATTAGGCCAGCGCGCCCGGTGGGTTGACAGGACTCAGAGAGGAACATGAGGACTATCTGCCGCCTTTTGACATGACGACACTTTCCCTTTAGCTGTCTTTCATTTGGCGAAACAATCCCACATGGACACAACAGGAATGATACTTTAAGTTTAAGCGCTTGTGGATGGTCCATAAATGTCAATGGCTTCTACAATTCAAACAACGTTAGGATTAGGCTTGACCCGCTTGTCTCATCTAATCCTAACATAAAAACACTGATGAAATGCAACGATGTTATACTTATAGTCAGAAAAGCAATTAAAATGCTGATTTTACCCCGCTCCCCCTTCTGAACATTGTTTGCATTGTGATTGGTTGGTTGTTGGAGTTTTACATCCTAGCAACATCTAAAGTCATATCAGGACGGGTTTTGGATTGTGAAGAACATCGGTATTAACGCAGCATCCTCTAGAGATTGATTCACAATTTTGGATGAAATGATAATTCGCGTTATAAATATTTAATTAAAGAATTCTACATCGGCCGAGAATATGATTGCTAGTGAATCGAAGTTTCACTTAGACTTTAGAGAACAACTTGAGGGTCACAAGCTTTTTAAAACATAAATGGTGCCTTCGCGTTCCACTTAATATGACCGCACTCACCAAACTGCTGCGCGTGTTGAGGCGTATGCAAATTCATGTCCTTCGATTGTACCACAACATTGATTTCCTCAAGACTTTTCATTTAGTAAAGCCAGCCCATATTGATAAAAGAATATGATCCATAATTCAACTAACAGAAGTGATTGACTCACTCTCCAAACACTTGCAGGGGTCAAGACTCTCCACTCTTACACTCTCCAAGCAGATGACCTACACTCCACTCTCCACGCCATGCCTGCAGCTGACTAGACACCGGAAGGGGCTTTGTAAATGCAATCTACAACTTCCGGTTTTCCTCATTTGCATTAAATAAGGTTTGTTTTGTTTGACTGTTGTTGGTAGCTTTACATCCTGGCAACATCTAAGGTCATATCAGGATGGGTACCTACATACTTGTGACAGTGGGCACTCATGGTGACTTTATAGTGCTGCCCCACTAGGAGACCAGGCCACCAGCACCATGACCTCAGTCACATTGATCCAACCAGTCCTTGCCCTGTCCTAATAATGCTCAGCGCCTGGCTTCGGAAGCCACAAGTATAAATTGTTAAGTCATTGGTTTGACTCGACCAGGGTTCGAACCCGTACACTTGAATCCTGCGATCTTCCAAAACGGGAGATGGACGCTCAACTCATTCGGCCATCCCATCTGGTCACGCTAAATAAGGTAAGCCTTCCACTCTCCAAGCAGGATTCAGTTTCGCTGGTTTATAGCAGCGTAAGGCGACCCAGAGCTGGCTAGCATTATCAGACGGGTCAGCAAGGCATGCGGCTTATTGCATTAGCGCACATGGAATCTGCCATTCAGAACTCGTCTGCACAAGAATGCGCCTCAAAATGACAGTGGAAACAAAGAGATCCAATAAAGAGGGCTGCTTCACCAAGAAATCACTGACTGTTCATACTGAGGGGGGGCGGGGGGGGGGGAGGGAAGTTATTTATTCAGCAAATAAAACCCTAGTGTCAGCGTTATAGCACTGGTCTTCTGGTGATATGTTGTTTGCTTGTTGTTGTTTTGTGTCTTAGCAACATCTAAGGTCATATCAGGATGGGCACCAACTTGTGACAGTGCGCACTCATGGCGACTTTATAGTGCTGCCCCACTGGAAGACCAGGCCACCAGCACTGTGAGCTGATATCTGGCTCAGTCACATTATCCTAACACTGAGCCAACCAGTCCTTGTGCTATCCTAATAATGCCGAGCGCCTTTCTGGGTAGCGACAAGTATCAATTTATAAGTAACTGGTTTCTTCTGGTCATAAGATACTTTGACTAATAATACACAAATGAGATACCGCAAATACATACATCAATTAAAAGTCGGTACCCGTGAGCAATGCACAAAGAAAGATTACATTAATAACTAACTATAGCTGGTTGCCATTTTGTATTTCTACTCAGGTACCTGATCCTATAAGTATCACCGGTGTTCAATGAACCTTTTACTAAACAGCTGATCATGGAATTGCTAGGAACACGCGCCCCAGACTGAACATGACCAGACAACCTGGGGAGTCACTCCGACTCACTCGATGTATCACAAAATAGTCATCGACCACCAACAGACAGAACGTCACAGAGCAGGAAACAGTTCTTACAATGAACTAAACACTTCTTTTAAAGTTGGTTAGTCCGACGAAAACATCAAATTGTCAAAACCAAAACAAGTATCGCGATTTGATTCTACATATTCAATTTAGATCCCGGTGGAACTTAAACATTTCTCACTAAATAGACGGGAATGTTGAGGCAATTTAATAGAATCTGTTACTGCATAAACCTATGGCGTCAGAGTTTTGGCAAAACTAATATTGTACGTCTATGCTTCAAATATCTCAAGAGTTATCCATTTAAAATAAAAAAATACTTGAAACTAAAGTAAGGTAGACTATAACGATCACCCTAATAATAGCAATATGTTTATCTCAGAAAATGACGGGAACTCAAAACCTCTGACTATGCAGCTTTACGCAATAACGGCAACTATAGATATAGAGTCATCTCCGGCATAATAATAAATGATCACATTCAAGTTGGTTGGTGGAGTTTTACATCCTGGGTACCGACTTGTGACAGTGCGCACTCATGGCAACTTAATAGTGCTGCCCCACTGGGAAATCAGGCTGCTGGCACCATGACCCGATATCCCACTCAGTTACATTATCCTGACACTGTGCCAACCAGTTCTTGCCCTATCCTATTAATGCCAAGTGCCAGGCTAGGTAGCGACAAGTATCAATTTGATAGGTCATTGATTTGACTTGACCGGGAACCAAACTCGCGACCTTCCACATGCGAGGCCTGCGCTCAACAGATTAGGCCCCCGAGCCCGGTAAAGAGAAAAGAGAAAGGAAGGGGAGGAATAAAAGAAAGAACAAAAAGGAACAAAAAAAGAACAAAGAACCAGGTCAAGTATCGTCCTGGGACCGTCCTCCCAACTATGGGTGTTTGGTCAGCGAATTAATAGTAAGACCGACTCGGACATGCGCGCGCACCCACCCACCAGCCGCCGGAAGTCATGTGACCTGCATCTCATTCATTATTCATGTGGCCAGACGCCACCTGGTGTCAATGCGAGTAATTAATCATCTTTAATTATTTCCAATAAAGGTATTTATCGACGGCCATCAGTTTGTGGGGAGTGGGGCGTGTGTGTGTGAATGTGTGTGGGGTATGTGTGTGTGAATGTGTGTGTGGGGTGTGTGTGAATTTATGGGTGAGTGTGAGAATGTGTGGGTGGGTGGATATGTGTGTGTGTGGGTGAATGTGTGTGTTCGGGGGACAGAATGCGAATCGGAGAGGGGGCAGAAAGAGACGGAGAGACGGGGAGAGACAAAGAGAGACGGGGAGATACAGGGGGAGACAGAGAGAGGCAGGGAGACAGAGGGAGACAGGGAGAGACGGGGAGAGACAGAGAGAGGCAGGGAGAGACGGGGAGACAGGGGCAGGGAGTGAAAGGTGCAGCAGTCTCAATGTACCACACCCTTTAACAAATAAATATATCAGAGCACCAATCTACAAAGGTAGTGTCATGTGGAATGACCTCCCTATCAGAGTCAGAGAAACGCAAACAATACTTGCCTTCAAAAATGCATATAGAGCCCACCTGGTTATTCAGGCCCTTGAACGACTACTGCAGTAATTACTAGCAAAGCCCTGAGCTCCTGCCCCCCCCCCCCCGCATCCTCGCTTGCTCTCCTGTGGGTTTTTCCCCCCTACCACCCACCCCAATGGGCCCCCCTCCCCTGCCACCACCCTTAACCATCATGAACAAACCAACAACACACCGAACATCCTACACAACTATCAATCTGTTTAAACACATTGAACATTATATAAGACAGACAAAATGTCTTGTTAACTATAAACTTTGCTTGTTTTATAAGAGAAAACATGTAACCCACAACGATTGTTTGAGTTGCCCCGAGTATACATCTTCTACTCGGTGCTGCTCCCCATTTTTGCATGAACTACAGTGACTGGTGCTGTACATTATACAGCAGGAGCCACTCCCTTAATTCTACAGGATCGGTGCTGTGACTAATACAGCACTGACCAAACTTAGATTGTTTAGAATGTCAATTCCAATAGTAAGATGGCCGGAAGACCAGTGCTTCGGCGCTGACAAATGTCATATTCAGATGAATATATACGTGACCAAAATTTTTTTTTTTTAATGCCAATGGTTTGGAGGGCGAACTGTGCCAGATACATAGGTGGTGGGATGGGGGGTGAGACGGACAGGGGAAGGGGAGGGGATGGGAGGGGGGAGGGGAGAGGAGCGGAGGAGGGGAGGGGAGGAGGGGGGAGGGGAGAGGAGCGGAGGGGAGAGGATGGGAGAGGATGGGAGAGGAGGGGAGAGGAGAGGATGGGAGAGGAGGGGAGAGGAGGGGAGAGCAGGGCAGAGGATGGGGGAGGATGGGAGAGCAGGGGAGAGGATGGGAGAGGATGGGAGAGGAGGGGAGAGGAGGCGAGAGAGAAGAGGAGGGTGGAGTGTGTCTGGAGTAGTGTGTGTGTAGAGGGTGTGGTGGAGTAGTGTAGAGTGTGTGGTGTTGGAGGGTGTGACTGTGTGGAGTAGTGATGGTGGAGGGTGTTGAGTAGTGTGGAGTAGTGTATGGGGGTGTGATGGTGGAGGGTGTTGAGGTGTGGTGCTGAAGGGTGTGACTGGGTGTGGACTAGTGTGTATGGAGCAGTGTGTGGAGTAGGGTGTGTGTGGGGTGTGGTGGTGGAGGGTGTGACTGGGTGTGGAGTAGTGTGTGTGGAGTAGTGTGTGTAGAGGGTGTGGTGGAGTAGTGTGTGTAGAGGGTGTGGTGGTGGAGTAGTGTGTAGAGGGTGTGGTGGAGCGTGTGACGGGGTGTGAACACGGACCGTGAGCTCGGTGTGAATGAACGCCGTCTGTTTACACGTGATAAGCAGTCAGAGCCGACATCACGTGGTGCAGGACGCCCAGGGTGACGTCATCAGGGCGAGCGTCTTCAAGCTGTGCACTCCGATGAAAGCATCAAATTGTCTCACCCGAATCACTGACCTAGATTTGATCCTACACATGCCACTTACATACGGGTCCACTCATGGATCATTTATTGTGCACATTTTGTTTCGTCCGTGTTATACGCGAAAAGGGGTAAACAAAGCCGATCATGTCCAGCATTTTGTGCCGCACCAAAATTACTCTGCATGTTTTCACATTAAATGTCACCAAAATAAACAGTTTAAAATGGTTGGTTGTTGGAGTTTTACATCCTGGCAACATCTAAGGTCATATCAGGACCGATTTGTGACAGTGTGCACTCATGTCGACTTTATAGTGCTGCCCCACTGGGAAATCAGGCCACCTGCACCATGACCCGATATCCCAGTCACATTATTCTGACCATGAGGCAACCAGTACTTGCCCTATCCTATTGATGCCGAGCACCAGGCTAAGAAGCGACAAGTATCAATTTTAAAGTCATTGCTTTGACTGGACTGGGAACCGAACTCCTGACCTTCCGCATGCTAGGCCCACGCTTTACTGATTAGGCCACCACGTCCGGTATGCGAGCATCTTCAAGCTGCGCACTCCGATGAAAGCATCAAATTGTCTCACCCAAAACACTGACCTAGATTTGATCCTAAACATCCCACTTAGATACGGGTGCACTCCCGAAAGGTTTATTGTGCACAGTTTTGTTTCGTCCGTGTTATACGTGAAAAGGGGTAAACAAAGCCGATCATGTCCAGCATTTTGGACTGCACCAAAATTACTCTGCATCTTTTCACATAAAATGTCACCAAAATAAACAGTTTAAAATGATTGGTTGTTGGAGTTTTACATCCTGGAACCATCTAAGGTCATAGCAGGACGGGTAAAGGTTGGCAACCCTGGCAGCGCGCTACTGATTGGGGCGGCGGTCCGGTCCTGGCGCTGTGAGTTTTGGGTGTGAGTCGATGGCTGTCAGTTTGAGTTACCGTCCTGACTCTCACCATCCATTGAGGCTTCCATGAAGCATGTTCAGTGGACTGGAACGGAGCAGAACCGCCACCCCAGCCACAATACCACCCCACTCAAATCAAACCCAATCAATCGTGGCCACAGACGCGGAAGAAATTAGGTGCAAAAACAGTCGCGGCTTGCACTTTGAAATTCATCATTTTTTTCAAATTTATTTACCGTATAGACGCGAATATAAGTCGACTTCATGTATAAGTCGAGGGGTATTTTTGAAGGAAATATCTGGACTTAGGCCAAACCCAACTACAGATCGAACTTCATTTTATTTACTGACAAATTAAACTTCATTCATACATATGTACAAATATTCAACAAGATGACAACACCTTTATTGATATGTAGAATTAATTGTATATTATATCATGCTTTGTCATCATCATGCTGTCGGTCGCAATGCGACAAAGACTGCTTTCATTACTTGACTGCCGCTCTCCATTTAGCTCTCTGCTGTGAGAGTGATGTCCATGAGTCGGTCTAGTTTTGTGCGGTTGTACATTTCATGAAAGCTGCCTGCAAAAGTGTTGAAGTGCTGCTGGCTTTTGCAAGTTACCAGCGGCACTCTCTTGGGGAGCAAATAGAGGTTTCACACCGGCAAGAACATGTCCAGACAGACGCAAAACTATTTGTCCCTGCAGTGGCTGGTTGGGAGATTTTGGGAGTTCCATACATCAACCGCCCTTAATGCTGCCACAGTGACATGGTTTTCTGCTTAGGGTTTGCTCCGTTAGCCTTCTGTTCTGTAAAGAACCTGTACCACAAGGCAGTGGTTTACAACTCTGCAGGGCAGGGGCGTCAAACTCCCTGAGGTATTGCAACACCTGCAAAACCTGCATACCATGCTTTGTACTCAACAAAATATCACGCTTTGTGACCAGCGACTCTGTTGACACTTCGTATTTGGAACTCAGAGAATGTAGCAGTAATTAGGGGTTGATCCCCAATCTCACCAGTTTCATACATTCTTCACACACACAATGACACATCTTCCATAGCCCGCTACTTTTAGAATCACGCAGATTAATGAACGTTAAAAATTAAATGGCGAACATTCAGTGGCTGCCTTGAGCGTGTGTGAACAGGTGCATGGGCAGTCAGGTAAACCGGTGTTTGTTGAGGTATTATGTCCTAGCAACACCTAAGGTCATATCAGGATGCATACAGACTTGTGACAGTGTGCGCGCATGGCAACTTTATAGTGCTGCCCCACTATGAGACCAGGCTGCCAGTATCATGACCAAATATCCCACTCAGTCGGGATATCCGGTCACCACGCAAACCAGTCCTTGTCCATTCCTATTAATACGGAGGACCCGGCTAGGTAACGACAAGTATAAATTTGGTAAGTCATTGGTTTGACTTGGTCGGGTTTTCGCACCGACATCCTGCCAAACTGGAAGGAAGCCAGCGATCTCAGCGACTCAGCCACCCCGTCCGGTCACGTGGACAGGTAAATGGTTGGTTGTTGGAGATTTACGTCCTGGCAACATCTAAGGTCATATCAGGACGGGACAGGTGAATGGACAGGTGGGTGGCAGGGTGGCAGGTGCGTGGAAAGCTGATTGTTTTGTTAGTTCCCGCACCTGCCACCCACTGACCCCATTCCATGCCTCTCTGTAACCCTGCACACACCCCAAACATGGTCAACAATGCAGTATATGGTTGCCATGGAAACATGGGATGATTGTTTCATGTACATTCCCCGGAGCGACCTGCTATGAGGGCTGTTGTGTGTGTGTGTGTGTGTGTGTGTGTGTGTGTGTGTGTGTGTGTGTGTGTGTGTGTGTGTGTGTGTGGGTATGTGAGTGGGTGTGTGGGTGCGCGTGCGTGCGTGTATGTATGTGTGTAAGTGGGCGTGTGTGTGTGTAAGTGTGTGAGTGTGTGTGTAAGTGTGTGTATGTGAGTGTGTGTTTGTGTGGGTGTGTGAGTGTGTGTGTGTGTGAGTGTCCGCTCTACCGGTTGCCCGCCAATGTGATGATGTTCCCCCTAATGTTATCTCCCCTTTTATGGAATATATGAATTATATCGATGATGAAAGATGCAAGTTATCAATCAATCAGTTATATCAGCTGCAAGTTATCAACCAATCAGTAAAGTCAGCTGCAAGTTATCAATCAATCAGTAATGTCAGCTGCAGGTTATCAATCAATCAGTAATGTCATATGCAAGTTATCAACCAATCAGTCATGTCAGATGCAAGTTATCAACCAATCAGTAATGTCAGATGCTAGTTATCAACCAAGCAGTAATGTCAGATGCAAGTTATCAATCAATCAGTAATGTCAGCTACAAGTTATCAATCAATCAGTAATGTCAGATATAGTTACCAATCAATCAGTAATGTCAGATGCAAGTTATCAATCAATCAGTAATGTCAGCTGCAAGTTATCAATCAATCAGTAATGTCAGCTGCAAGTTATCAATCAATCAGTAATGTCAGCTGCAAGTTATCAATCAATCAGTAATGTCAGATACAAGTTATCAATCAATCAGTAATGTCAGCTGCAAGTTATCAATCAATCAGTAATGTCAGCTGCAAGTTATTGATCACTTGTATACGTCACTTTAAGTCATTTTGGCAAAGCTGTAAGGGAAAACACTGGTTGCAAAGACGCAAGAAATCACGAAGAAATCTGAAACCTGAGGACAACTCTTCCGCACCTGAAAGTTGAAACTAACATAAAGACGCAAAGATGAGTTATCTGGAACAGAAACTGTAGTTGACCAAGAACAGCTCAGGGGTCGTCAGTAGATGTCCCACTAACGCCTGTCCAGGTACTGATATACTCGAGTCCTCCGGCTGGCGTTGGACTGTTCCGTTCAGACGTGCCCAGACTAATGTGCTGCCACTTCTCAGTGCTTAATCGTACGACAAGGGTTGGTAGAGCGTGGGCTACCATCATGCAGTCGCAGGGTCATATATCGACTAATACACTATTGCTTTCAGCATCAACACTAAACCACGATAAGATTCAATGTAGCCAACATTTAAAAATACGATTCCTTTAAAATATTAAACCAGGGTTCCTGCAGCTTCTCACATATTAAATTTCATGGTTTTCCAATATAGTTATTGCCAAAATTCTGTCACTTTTTAAAACAAAAATAGCTATTTTCCCACATTTTCCTATACTGACACAGTTAATAGAAATCAGCATTGCACGGTTTTCTCCAAACTACATGTAACACCAATTCTGATTGGCTAGCGCCAGTATGTGAAACTGGGCCATGGTGGCCGTGAAAGTGCAAATAGTTACATGCGTGCACATCACGTCGACTAGTCTCCCCCCCCCCAAAAAAATCACTTTTAATAGGATTAAAAACAAGTAAATGAATGCAAAATGCAAAATTCTGTGGTTCTCAAATATTTGATCAATAATAATGAAGTCAATAATTGATTTTCAAATACTTTATCAATAATAGTCCAAATTCCAGGATTTTCAAATAATTGATCAATAATAGTTCAATTTCCGTGATTTTCAAATACTTTATCAATAATAATTAAGTCCAAATTCTGTGATTTTCAAATGCTTTATCAATAATAGTCCAAATTCCGTGATTTTCAAAACACATAAAATGTTCGGCTTTTTCATTCCACAATATTCAATTGTTGTAAAGAGCTGCGGAAACCCGTAAGTGAAGACGACTTACCTGTGCTACACTCTCGAAGTGTTCGTGACTTTTCTGTAATGTCGTAGTTCGCTGTAGAGACTTCCCAATGGACGTGTTCTTCTCGAGAAACACGTCACCATGGTGGTCCAACCAATCGATAACCTGCAGAATACACCGACTCAGTCGTAAGTATCACACCGGGCCATCTCCCACACCAGAAAGAAACCCACCAACAACCCAAGTCTGGTTTTCAAAATAAAACACAGACTAAGGCTAAATGTTAGACAGTTCTGATGAGGAAGTTGTTATTTGTAACTTTGGTCTTCGTATCGTTTATTTATTCCCTGCATTTTTAGCACGATAACTGAAATTATTTACAAATGACGCAGCTTTGAATCAAGTATAAGCAATTGCTATATATATCTTTCATTAAACAGAGATGAAACTGGTCTCCAGCAAAAAATCACAGAAATCAAGCCGATATTATTACACCGATGGCAAATTTACACGAAAACACAGATTTCCCCCCCGCCCCTTAGGTTTAGCGCTGTCAGCGAATCGTGGACAAATTCCGGAAGTCAGGTTTCTATCAACATCTAAGGTCATATAAGAACGGGATTCAAACTACTCAATTGTTGTCATATACATCCCGATACATTCCGAGTGCGTGGTATTTCGCTTAATGTTTATCGCTACATATCAAAACCGCCGAAATCCGCGAACTCGCGGAGATCTTTCATCCCTGAATTTAAAGCTGCATAGTCCGATGAAAGAATCACATTTTCTAACGGAAGAAACAGACCTACATTTGATCGTACGTATCCAGCTTAGATACGGGTGCACTCATTAAACATTTGTCGCTGCGTAGAAGGGAATACTCAGTCAATTTAATAGAACCCGTAACGTCTGAAGCCTACGCTGTCCAGCATTTCGATGTGCATGCCAAACGTTGCAAGTTTTCACTTCAAATATGATATAATTATAATAGTTATAGTGATTATAATAATTATAATAGTTATAATAAAAGGTAGTTCAAACTAAAGTAAAGTATATCGTGGTTGAGTCAAACCAATGACTTAAAAATTTATACTTGTCGCTTCCTAGCCAGGCGCTCGGCATTATTAGGATAGGGCAAGGAGCAGTGGAATGAGGAAGACCAGTATTCTGCGACTGAAATTTCCCCTGCTTAATCAACTGATGTACAAAAAAGAAAAACGCTCAACAAAACATGTCCATGTTCAAACTATGGCAGATTCTTAAAAACCATCGGACTGTGCAACTTCAATTAAACGACAAGACTACATATTAATTAATTAATATGTTCTATTTTTTCAAGTCTATACTTACATTAGAACAGCAAACGGATTAATTTGGCATTGGATCTATTTAAAATCAAATCCCTTAGTTTGTAGACATTAAAACCACAAATCTTAACAAAATATATGTATTATTTTAGTGAAATAATTTCACGGATGTGCAACTTTTAATTATAGCGGATGTTGTTCTTTTAATTGATTTTCAAATCATCTGCTATTTGACGTCAAACATATGATCATTCTCAGATATTTATTCCCTGCATTTTTAGCACGATAACTGAAATTATTTACAAATGACGCAGCTGGAATGGTTTGATTGATTGATTGGTGGTTGCTTTACGCCGTGTCGGCAGCATAGGCCATATTCACGGTGAGAAATGTTTGTTTTTTGTTCAAACCATCGCTTTTACATGTAAAAGCAGACAATCAATTATGTGCCAATAGACACTCATTAAATTAGAAAGCTCACAACCATATATTTGTGGTCAAGGGAAACAAATTCCCATAGAAAAAGAAAAGTTTTATTAATAATTGATAGAATCTATTTAGTAAACTATATGAGGTGGTACAGTCCAGCTGCCCTCAAAAAGGCTAAAATGTTTTCCTGTTTTACGTTAGTAAAAAGGTCATGCATACTGTCTGCAGTGTAGAACTGTTGGCGCAGGGCCAAAAAATCAACGCACCTTAGTCAAATGTGTTTGAGTGTCAGCGGGGACTGACACCCAATACATTCAGGGGGAGGTAATGGTGAAGGTGCACCAGCCAGCGGCAGCGAGCAGCGCCCAACTGGTGCTGCCGGCTGGCGGATCTTACCGGAACTACCAGACTTAGCACAACCATCAAAAACCTAGCACAAACGAACCAACGGGTGGAGAGAGCTTTTCAGACAGCTCTAAAAAACACATCCAAAAAAAGTTTGTTTAAAACAACCATATATAGAATGTATATATATATATAAATTATTATAAAATATATATATTATTGATAAATTATTATAAAATATATATATATACATAATTAATCGAGCGTGAACGGGTACAGTTGCATATGCAATACTGTCTACGTGTTGAAGGAACCAAAACAGAAACAAACAAAAATTATACAAACTGAAATTAATTGAAAAGATACCTGTCGCTAATCTTGTTGTTGTTGGGGTTTTACGTCCTAGCAACACCTATGCTGATATTTAAATCGGACATGTAGGGTGAAATCTAGGCGAGTGTTTTGACAAATGTGGTTCTTTCTTTGGGCTATACAGCTGTACGCTTTTTTTAAAAAGCTTGTTTTATTTAATGACGCCTCTAGACCAAATTGATTTTCATATCATCGGCTATTGGACGTCAAACATATGGTCATTTTGACATATGTCTTTGGAGGAAACCCGCCGCCACCACATAGTATACTCTTTCCGATAAGCAGCGAGGGGTCTTTTATACACACTTTCCCACAGACTGCATGTTTAAAGACACTGTAACATGACCAAAACAATTTACTTATTCACAATTATTCTCAGCAAATATAACCAGTTTGTTTGGGTTCTAAGTCCTGGCAACATCTAAGGTCATATCAGGATAGGTACCGACTTGTGACAATGTGCGCTCATGTCGACTTTATAGTGCTGCCCACTGGTGGGAGACCAGGCTGCCAGTACCATGACCCAATTTCCCACTCAGTCACATTATCCTAATACTGAGCCAACCAGTCCTTACCGTATCCTATTAATGCCGAGCGACAGGCTAGGTAGCGACAAGTATAGATTTTGAAAACCGTTCCACTCGGCTGCAGTTATGACCTCCTGCAAGGGAAGCGAGCCAGCGCTCTTACAGATTCAGCCAGCGCTCTTACAGATTCAGCCAGCGCTCTTACAGATTCAGCCAGCGCTCTTACAGATTCAGCCAGCGCTCTTACAGATTCAGCCAGCGCTCTTACAGATTCAGCCAGCGCTCTTACAGATTCAGCCAGCGCTCTTACAGATTCAGCCAGCGCTCTTACAGATTCAGCCAGCGCTCTTACAGATTCAGCCAGCGCTCTTACAGATTCAGCCAGCGCTCTTACAGATTCAGCCAGCGCTCTTACAGATTCAGCCAGCGCTCTTACAGATTCAGCCAGCGCTCTTACAGATTCAGCCAGCGCTCTTACAGATTCAGCCAGCGCTCTTACAGATTCAGCCAGCGCTCTTACAGATTCAGCCAGCGCTCTTACAGATTCAGCCAGCGCTCTTACAGATTCAGCCAGCGCTCTTACAGATTCAGCCAGCGCTCTTACAGATTCAGCCAGCGCTCTTACAGATTCAGCCAGCGCTCTTACAGATTCAGCCAGCGCTCTTACAGATTCAGCCAGCGCTCTTACAGATTCAGCCAGCGCTCTTACAGATTCAGCCAGCGCTCTTACAGATTCAGCCAGCGCTCTTACAGATTCAGCCAGCGCTCTTACAGATTCAGCCAGCGCTCTTACAGATTCAGCCAGCGCTCTTACAGATTCAGCCAGCGCTCTTACAGATTCAGCCAGCGCTCTTACAGATTCAGCCAGCGCTCTTACAGATTCAGCCAGCGCTCTTACAGATTCAGCCAGCGCTCTTACAGATTCAGCCGGCGCTCTTACAGATTCAGCCAGCGCTCTTACAGATTCAGCCAGCGCTCTTACAGATTCAGCCAGCGCTCTTACAGATTCAGCCAGCGCTCTTACAGATTCAGCCAGCGCTCTTACAGATTCAGCCAGCGCTCTTACAGATTCAGCCAGCGCTCTTACAGATTCAGCCAGCGCTCTTACAGATTCAGCCGGCGCTCTTACAGATTCAGCCAGCGCTCTTACAGATTCAGCCAGCGTGCTTACAGATTCAGCCGGCGCTCTTACAGATTCAGCCAGCGCTCTTACAGATTCAGCCATCCCGTCCGATACTTACGCTACAGCAAACGACCATATCTTATGGCTTTTTCAGTGAGTCAATTTCTTAATCCAGCTAATAATAATGATAATAAAACAACAAATAAGAACACAACGCTGTCACAAACTTGTCACATTCCTTTCCAAAATTATTTTCCTCCTCATGTACCCTGTAAGCCAGGCAACTGTTGCAGGACTGAAAACAATTTTTGGGGATTAAAAACTTGTATTAACCTGCAAGGGACTGTTTCATGAACTGTTCACCGATATGTTGTCCAACTATAGTTGGCTTCAGAACTGTGGATGTTTGTTATCACACAACTATATTTTGGAAAGATATATTCGCAAAACAGTGTCTATGAAACCAATTCTGTCTCATAAAACCCAGATTCTCACTTAAAACTGAATTTCCACTGAATACTGATCATTTATGAGACAGATATCAAAAGTCCGCTCAAATAAACAAACAATTTCTTTTTTAAGATTAAATAATTGTTGCGAAACCCTACCTCAAAGATCTGCTTGGCGTACGGCACACATCCAAAAAGAATAAATAAACACCAAAATAAATAGCAGAATTCAAAGAATTCAAAGGACTCCCTTAACTCAACAAGTTTCAAAACTGACAGCAGTTACGCTAATCTAAACAGCGCTTAAACATTTTGAGATTTCTTCACTTCACTTCACTTCACTTTCCCATAACCCATAAGGATCGTTGGGGCACCACTGGTGACCTTTGAACCCGATTTCGCTCCGCGTCTCGCTGTTCTCCACAACCCTCTGGGAGTCGGTAAACTGCAGTCCTGTCCACTCTCTGGTCTTGATGCGGTCTGTCCGCCTCACATTGTTAAGTCTCGTTGAGTAGATTCACTCATCAGGCCTACCGCAAGATTCACCACGGCACAATTTAACCAATTTAACTCAGTAGTCAACAGTAACTAGGGCTCCCTGTCACTGATCATGATAACCATTACTTGTCTATGGTCTATGCCCTACCAACATCTAATGTCATATCATACGGACAGGTACCGACTTGTGACAGTGTGCACCCATGGCAACTTTATAGTGCACAATGACCCGATATCCCGCTCCGTTACATTATCCTGACACTGTGCTAACCAGTCCTTGCTCTATCCTAATAATGGCAAGCACCAGGCCAGGTAACGACAAGTATTAACTTGGCTGGGATTCAAACTCCTGACCTTCCACATGGGAAGGCTGCGCTGTGTAGTTTCGGCCACCACATTCAGTTACATAAAACCCCCTCCTTGCCCTTCCCTACGAGAGTCACGTGGTCAGTTTCCACTTCTCAGACCGGTGCGGTGGCCTAATCGGTAGAGCGCGGGAGTTTGATTCCCAGTCGAGTCAAACCAATGACGTTAAAATTGATACTTGTCGCTTCCTAGCCTGGCACTCAGCATTAATAGGATAGGGCAAGGACTGGTCAGCATAGTATCAGGATAATGTGACTGAGTGGGATAGCGGGTCAAGGAATCCGGCAGTGGGGCAGCACTATAAAGTCGCCATGAGTGCACTGCCACAAGTCTGTAGGTACCCGTCCTGATAAGACCTTAGACGTTGCTAGGACGCAAAACTCCAACAACCAACCAACCAACCAACCACTTCTGCGCCTGTGTTTGCGGATTACGCACCTGTTTGACATCCTGCTGGAAGAGCCGGAGCCCCAGTCTCTGGTGAAGTCTCACTTTGCCTTTGTGCCACAGCTGCTCTATCGACCGGTGGTGTGCAAACACCTGCAAGACAAAAACAAAAAAGTCTGTGCTGTAACCAGGTGTAATCAACACGCGCCATATCACAAGAATGGTACATAGATGTATACTGAGGACAAAGTAAACCTTGTTTATTTAACGACGCCTCTAGAGCACATTGAATTTTATCATGACCTATTGGATGTCAAACATATGACATATTTCTTTGGAGCACACCCGCTGCCACCATATAGGCTACTGTTTCTGAAAAGCAGCAAGGCGGTCTTTTATATTCACTTTCCCACAGACAGAACATCATATACCACAGCCTTTGATGGACCAGTTGTGGACCACTGGTTAGAACGGAAAATAGCCCAAACTGCAAATGTGTCCACTGAGCATAATCGATAGGATCACTGATACCTTCACAGCTGGACACTCTACCGCCTGAGCTATGTCCTGCTCCTATACTGAGGAAAGACCTGAAGACGCTGTCAAGACTTGCCCAGCGTTCGTACATATTTCGACATTCCAGAATTTTCCAGGACCTTTCAGTGCAAAATTCCAGGACGCTTTAAAGACGTTTATTAAATTAAAGTACCCCGAAACACGCCTGTATTCATAGTCGATTCACCGCGTACGATGGCAAGTGTAAAGAAGCATACAAAATAACAACAAACGTATGTGTAGTTTTATAGAAATCCAAAGGCAGGATAACAAATCCACAAAAATCACTTTAATTACAAAACATTATTGATTACTGAATAAAGAGCATATGTACCCCTTCTATTTATTGTTAAAAAATAATATAGGCTTTAAAAATAGTCATAATTTTCCAATTTCCAGGATGTTCAAGGATCCTTAGAGAAATTCCATGACTTTCCAGGCCTGGACTCTAGAATTATTCATCATTATTAGGTTATGTCAAAAACAGCTAAAAGGTATTTTTTATCTAAAAGATCTGACAAAAATACAAAACCAACGGATTATGCAGATAAAAATGGCGTCGAGTTGGGCTCTAGGAAGTGTCGCCACCTGGTGCATAGATAGAGAAGAAACAGCCTCCCAGAAACACCGGAGTCTCACAGCGACATTGACTGAAAGCAGACCCTACTGTCCCAAGAAGTCACTACAGGGTCCGCACACGTGTGAAGATAAGGAATTCAAGGCTATTTCATGGATTTTCAAAGCTCTTTTTGATCGGAATTCAAGACTACTTTCATTTGGATTTCAGGGAAAAACAACAATGCCGAATGACAATTTCGGATTAATTCAGATCAGTGGGGACAGTTTAATGGAATTCAACGCTTTGATAGGAATTCGAGACTATTTTCATCTGAATTTCACGAAAAAACAACAATGGCAAATGGCAATTTCAGACTAATTTAGATCGGTGGGGACAGTTTAATGGAATTCAATGCTTTTTAAGACTAATTACCCTAAAATAGGTTAAATTCAAGGATTTTCAAGGCCTTGAAATGGGGCAAATGAAGTTGAAGACTTTTCAAAACTGTCCACGCCCCGTGCAGACGGAAGTTTTATCAGACTTGGAGGACGCTGTGCATTCTCAGGCACCAGTCACATTCGGTTTGTGACCACTTTGCCGCCTCTTGCGACCAAAAAAAACCTGACATAGGTCGCATTCCTCCTGGCGACCAAAGCAAAAAAACTGGGAAAAAAGGCGGGGGACTGCATGGAAGACAGGTCTATGATTGGCTGGTGATCAGATGGTGATTGGTCGGCAGGTGGTTGAGGACTGGTTCGGTACTGATTTGTGACTGGTTTGTAATTGTAGATCAGTCACGACTCAGTCCCCGATTTCTCGCCAATCGATAACCAAGTGGTCGCAGGTGGTTGCAGCAGTATAATGGTTGGTGGTCAGTCGAAGATCTGTCACAAATTGATCACCAACCTATGAAAATGATCGCTGACCTCCACGTGACCAATTTGGTTCCAAGGAGGTTTTTGGTGCGACACCTGCAACCACCTTGCAACCAAAATGGTCACTATGAGGTCTGTGACCCCTAAGGACCATTTTGCAACCACTTGCAACAACACGCTTTTTTCCCTGCAAAAGCTCGCAAAATGGTCGCAAGCCTAGTGTGACCGGGGTATAACGGACATCACTATAGAGATGACGTTATCAACACCAAATAGCTGACATCTTTACGACACATGGAATCTAAACAGAAATAGCGCCTTCGGCCGCACCTCATGAACGACATCCAGGACATGCGCAGCCCCGTCCGTGTAGTCAGCCTTCGCTGTGATGGAGTTACTCGACCCCGAAGAGACGGGAGTTTGCAGCGAGTCGAGCAACTGCTTCCCATCTGCGCACAACTGGAAAAAAAAAGGAAAGCTTGTTTTATTTAACGAATCCTCCAGAGTACATGACTTTTATCATCGGCTATTGGACGTCAAACATATGGTCCTTCTGACATTTCTTTGGAGGAAACCCGCTGCCTCCACATAGGCTACTCTTTCTGATAAGCAGCAAGGAATCTTTTATATGCACTTTCCCACAGACAGGACAGCACATACCACAGCCTTTGATGAACCAGTTGTGGACCACTGGTTGGAACTGAA
The DNA here is from genome assembly GCA_030323885.1 of Branchipolynoe longqiensis. NCBI lineage: Eukaryota > Metazoa > Annelida > Polychaeta > Phyllodocida > Polynoidae > Branchipolynoe > Branchipolynoe longqiensis. Next base: position 47,420,184 of record CM059203.1, on the reverse strand, counting down.
AATAGCCCAAACTGCAAATGTGTCCACTGAGCAGGATTCGATCGGATGGACACTCTACCGCCTGAGCTACATCCCGCTCCTCACACACAACTGGAAGGACGCGTATTCAATTCCTTTAATTCAGACTATCCAGAGTTCCTGCACCTATCAGCCAATCACATTTAAGACCGTCTTAAGACTTTTTAATACCAATTTTCATACAATATAAGACCTATTTTTGCAGCAAATACATATTTAATTAAATATTAACAGAAATAAGCTCATGGCATTTGTGCTTTGTGAAGATAGCTGGCAAAACATCTTGAAAAAAATATTATAATGGCCAAATCCAATTTAAGACGTTTTTAATAACTTTCACAGAAAAGTTACCATATTTAAGACTTTTCAAGGCATTGAAAATTGGCTGTTCAATTTAAGCCTTTTAAAGGATCTGCAGGAACCCTGCTATCACGTGCACAAAAATGAACAAATGGCCACAAGACTAGTTCCCCAGCGCTGACCAATGAAAAATAGTTGGTTGTTGGAGTTTTACCTCCTGGCAACATCTAAGGTCATATCAGGATAGTGTGCATTCATGGCGACTTAATAGTGCTGCCCCAGTGAGTGACCAGGCCACCAGCACCATGACCTGATATCGCACTCAGTCACATTATCCTGACACTGAGCTAACCAGTCCTTGCCCTATCCTAATAATGCCAAGCACCAGGCTCAGTACCGGCAAGTATAAATATTGTAAGTCATTGTTTCGACTCAAACGGGAATCAAATTCCCGCCGTCCACACGAGAAGCTTGTGCTCTCTGATTCAGCCACCGCGTCTGGTTAAAGGAATGGCCAATATTGTCGGTTAGACACTTGCGACATCCGCACAACTTTTCGACTAATTAACACTGGCTGTTGCCTCAGCGCCTTACGCCTCACCTCTGTGTATGCCTGAGTGATGTTCTCGATGAGCGTCTGATGGTTGTGTATTGAATCCTCCAGGGCAGGCACGCCCTCAGGAACATGAAGCGATTCACACATCATGCGCCAGTTCGTAACCTGTGCCAAATACTGAAAACAGAGAATGCAACTTTCAACGACCTTTCAGTGCAAAATTCCAGGATGTTCTTAAGACATAAAATATAACCTTAAGAAAACATTAACATAACGATAAAGGAACGACAAATTCCTGACCTAGAAACATCAAAAATATCTGTGCAGGACAAGGCTAGGAAACCCCCATTAAGCTGCACTGCAAAGGGGCATGTGATATGTCACGGCCCACCAGCGGGACACCCAATGGAAGGTAACCATGCTAAAAGTAGCCAGATAGTACACCACACAGCTACGTACAAGCCTATGATATGTAAATAGGAGTAGGCTAGTCTAGTAGTATGAGTAGAAAAAATAAAACACATATATGCCAAGAAAATTAAAAAAAACTAACAACTACTAACCAAAACAACCAACTATCTATCTGCAACTGAAATCAGCAGCTACTGTGTGATAAGATAACAGCAGCTACTGTGTGATAAGATAACTCCAACACTACAGCTGGCCAGCATTGAAAACAAGCCTGGGTACCCGGGATTATATGCTATGGACGGTATAAATACAGCCTCAACAACAACAAAAACACAAAAAAACATGTATTAAATTAAAGTAGCCTGAAAACTAGCCATATTCAGTCAATTCACTGAGTAAGACTTGAACTGTAAATAAGCATAAAAAATAACAACAAATGCACGTATAGTTTTAATGGGTTGGATAACAAATCAACAAAATCACTTTAAATACAAAACTTCACTCATTAAAAGTTCAGGCATGTCAGCGAAAATAGGCTTTAACAAAATATAGTCATCATTTTCCATTTCCCAGCATTTTTAAGGATCTTTCCAGGCCTGGAATCCTGAATAAACAAATTCCATGGACTTTCCAGGCCTGGAATCCTGAATAAACAAATTCCATGGACTTTCCAGGCCTGGAATCCTGAATAAACAAATTCCATGGACTTTCCAGGCCTGAAATGCTGAATAAACAAATTCCATGAGTCTCCATGTTTTCAAGGACCCATACAAACCCTGTTGGTCCATTATTTCAGACCGCCATTGTTTAAGAAGATACGAAGATGGACAAACCTCATCTGCCTTTTTGTGGAATATAACAGACATGGCGAGCACCGTGCTTCGGTCGTCAAGCGCAGCAGCGAATGTTCGCCAGTCTTTGTCGAGTTTGTTCGCTTGTAACCGGATGGACGGTGCTGCGTAGTGACCAGCATCACACAGTCGCTGGGCCACCGTCATGATCCGGTTTATACTAACGTACACATTCTGAAAGTACCATAAGCACGCGTTAAACAGATGAAGCCATGGCGTATGGCATTGGTCATGATCCGGTTTATACTAACGCACACATTCTGAAAGTACTGTAAGCAAACGTTAAACAGATGAAGCCATGGCGTATGGCATTGGTCATGATCCGGTTTAGACTAACGCACACATTCTGAAAGTACCGTAAGAACGCATTAAACAGATAAAGCCATGGCATAAGGCATAGGTCATGATCTGGCTTATACTAACGCACACATTCTGAAGGTACCATAAGAACGCGTTAAACAGATGTAGCCATGGCCTAAGGCATAGGTCATGATCTGGTTTATACTAACGCACACATTCTGAAAGTACTCTAAGCACGCGTTAAACAGATGAAGCCATGGCATAGGTCATAGGTCATGATCTGGTTTATACTAAAGTACACATCCTGAAGGTACCGTAAGCACGCGTTAAACAGATGAAGCCATGGCATAGGTCATAGGTCATGATCTGGTTTATACTAACGCACACATCCTGAAGGTACCGTAAGCACGCGTTAAACAGATGTAGCTATCGCCTAAGGCATTGCAGTGACAAGCAATTATTGCTACAGGAGAGGCTGCTTCTTACCATAGAGTTCATGGTGAACTGGCTGTGTTCTCCCTGCAGACCGTCCGCTACTTGGTAACTGGTCCCAATGTCCGTGTAGTTGACTAAAAACAACTCACGGTTGTGGCTAATCCATTCGAACATCTAATGGAGCAAAAAGCATGAATTAATATGCACACACAGTTCTTTAAGCATGGGAAAAAAAGATACTGTAGTAGTCGGCACTGACCTCTCAGGCAAGTAACCACATAGACAGGTAGGCATGGGTAGTGTGTTGATATCAGGGAGCCTAGGTGGTGTAATGGTTAGCACACTGGCCCGGAATGCAAAGAGATGTGGGTTAGAGTCCCACTCTAGGCACAATATTTCCCATTTTCATCACCCCCATGACAATACCATGAACTGGAATGTTTGCATTCTACAAACAGTTACAAGCCATAAACAAGAAGCAAGAAAACCAAAATTATTACTCAAACAAAATTCAGAAGATTGAAATCAAATTGGATTAGTGCTGCCCAGCGGTGAAAACAAATGTTGACACACTTATCCACAGTTCTTCTGCACCAGATGGCGACATACTAGCGGGCGGGTAGGTCCCCATGTGGACTGCCTCCACTGCATCCAGCTAGAGGCTCCCCCTACCATGAGAGGTTACCTGCAACCTGGCTGGTCAATGGTCAAGGTGGGTGGGGGTGGGGTGGGGGGGGGGGAGTGGGGTGTTCACTAAGTCTTGTGACGCCATGGTGGCTGGAGGAGAAGATCAAATGTGTGGGCAGGGGAGAAGATTAAATGTTTGAAGCGTACATTCATGTCTTTGTGGTTATTCCGTATTCGTTGTATTATAGAAAAATGTCTAAGGAAATGGCCCAATGACGGGTTATTATCACAGAAATGTGTAAGACAGTTCAATTAGTTGTATTATTAGAGAAATGTCTCAGAACAAAGCCCAATGGCGTGTTATCACAAAGAAATGTCTGAGAAGATTCATGACTTAGTTAGTTGTATTATTGGAGAAAGTGGTCAATGACATGTTATTATCACAGAAATGTATAAAAATATGGGTCAATTTGTTGAATTATTAGAGAAATGTCTAAGAAAACGGCCCAATGACATGTTATTATCACAGAAATGTCTAAAAAGATGGCCTAGTTAGACATATTATTTGAGACAAGTCTAAGAAAACGTCTCAATGACATGTTTTTATCACAGAAATGTCTAAGAAGATTGCTCAGTTAGTTGTGATGTTTGAAACATGTTACAAGTAGGTACTCCAAAGCGAGCGTATACCGGGTCCGCAGCGCGAAATCTGACATATTTTAACCCTTTTTAAAACACTTCCATCTCCACTAATTCTGCTTCGTTTGAAATAAAGATTATATGAAATTAAAGCTTGTTATTTTGTCTTTTAGGGTATTTGATTTTTAGTTAGCATTATGAAATAAATTATAGTCAATGGACACTTGTTGGGGGGTACCATCAGCAGCTCTGAGCATGCTCGCCGAGTTTATTTTCATCCAGTCTGAGCTACTCCCTTCCCTAAAATTGATACCTTGGTGAGCACAGTGACCTGAGCTAAAAATAACCATGAATGAAAGACAGAGAAGAAACTAGGCTTCATTAGCATATCAAGCATGGCTGCTTTTAAGTGGGAAATTTGATTGAACTGAAGCAGTGAAAATATTAAGACATCAATCCTCCTTGAAAATTGATCAGGATCGTTCTGAAAATTATATCATCAGAAAGCTCAAGTCTTCCTCTACCTAACCAGAACAATATTTGGTTGAGATGTATATCATGCTCACCAAGGTTGGTCTGAGAAGTGACTCCTGCAAGAATGTGGCTATTGTCATCTTGCGATGCCTAAAAGGGAATTTTGTCTTTCTTTCTCTGATCACTTAGCAAAGTATGTCATCATGTAGGGCTTGTAATTCTGGTTATTTTGGTATAAAGATTGCAGTGATAGGACAATTAGGATGGGAGTTATGCTATTTTTCTTAATTTTACTGAATTTATTATTGGTGGTTGCTGGAAATTAAGGAATTTAGCAAGTTTGACATGAAATTTCAGAAAGAATACTAACAGTGATCGTCTGTAAATAAATTGAGCTTCTTATTTGTACTATAGAGAATGATATTCTTTAATATAGCACAGATCATATGCAAAATAGCTTCCAGGTGGGACCCTAAAATCCTAGATTTGGCTAATTTGGAAATGTGCACAAATCAGGGTAAAAAAAATCAATCTTTAAACACTCATAACTTTGCAGCTATTCAATCGATCTAAATGATTTTTATATCATTGAGATCCCATTTAATAGATCTGTACATATATATAACTTGTAATACTGACCTGTTTGAAAAAAAAATCACTTTGGAGTACCTATTACAAGTGTGCTTCTAATATGTCATACGCAATACTTTGATACCGGGGTGCATTCTACTCATTTGAATGACACTAGTACCTTATGACGTCACCAGAATATAGTTCCATAGAAAATAGCAAAACAGAACGTACATGTGCAATCAAAAATGAAAGACACGATGTATGTATTTGTAGGTATCACAATAGTCTTCGTGGGTGGGCGGTGTGAATTCAAATGGGGCAATGCTTCAACCGACTGGGCCAAGATTTTAAATGCCCCTCAGCCTTCCGCTTCGACTCATTTGAATGAGATCACTTCAGTTAACCACTCAGCGTATCACATATGCCTACACCTATGTAAAAATCCTGCCTTTTGATTATGTGGTAGTCCATACACGAGCTCCACCACCAAGCGGTGGCGGCAGGAACTATGTGGTCTACTGTCGCAGTTCTTCTGCACCAGGTGGCAGCACACTAGTCGGCGGGTAGGTCCCCATGTGGACTGCCTCGACTGCATCCGGCTAGTGGCTGCCCCTACCATGAGAGGTTACCTGCGACCTGGCTGGTCAAGGGGCGGGTCACTAAGTCTTGTGACGGCGTGGTGGCCGGAGGAGAAGATCAAATGTGTGGGTGGGGGAGAAGATTAAAATGTTGGAAGTGTACATTCATGTCCTTGTGGTTATTCCGCTTATATGATACAACTGGAGAGACCAGGGAGGAACTGGCTTTACTCGGCGGCCTATTACAATTATAATATCAGTGAAAACACTCACATAGTTAAACTACATAGCCTATAAATATAAACAAATTGGCGTTATCCATTTCGTACCTTTTCGACATCTTGTTCGAACATGCGTAGTTGAAAGCACTGCTCCAGCTTGACCTTTTTATGTGCCCACAGCTGGTTGAGGTGGTTGCGTGAGGCGTGCAGGCTGTCGAGCAGGTGGGACACCTGCGGGCCCGCGGAGAAGAAGTCAGTCGACGTGTTGTTGAACCCGCCAGACCGGCCCAGACTCCCTGCCAGAAGCAAAGTCAGCCATTATGACGCGAGCCGAATGTCAGCAAGATGGCGCCCTTCACTACATGGAGCGCCCGCTTGGTGAACACAGACCGAGCGCATTTCCAGGTCCTTCTTATAATGTAGATGAAAGCCACCACTGACCGGAAAAATTAATAAACCCACCCAAATCGCACTTCCGCTAAATTTCCCACGATTCTCGGGTAGTGAGTACTAAGCCCATGAGGCGCTGTCCGGTTATTCTGTAGAAAAATTGCGGAAATCAGCAAAAAATAAATTTCATTCCTGCATTAACTCATATTTCAGACTTTTAAAGAAAATATTGAGATCAATCTATTAAGGAGCGATCCAAAGTTTTGAACATGTTCACAGTCGTACAAAGCATATGACGGTGGTGGTGGTGGTGGTCAGTCAAGAACGTCTTTTATCATTTAATAACATGTTGATATTTCAAACGTTCATATTCTTGTCTCTATGTTCTGTCGTAAAATGTTGATATGTACTACTTTGGGGGAGGGACGTACAAGGAAGAGGCAGTCTGGAAAAGTACTACGCTGTGTACGACTGTGAAAATGTTGAAAACTTTGAATGGCCCGCTAATGCGCAATCTCCCCAAATACTTCGCTTATTACCAGCAGTTTGTAGTCTTCAGAAGCCACCCCCCCCCACCTCCCCACACCCCTCCCATAACTTCTCAAGTGTGTATAACCATTTATCAAGCACCATTTTATTGGTCATTTAAATTTTAAAAGATTAATTTTAAACCAGAGCACAGCCCATTAGGGTATATGCGTAATTGATTCTTGGTTTCTCTGCTAGGTTTGTTCACGAATATTTTACTAACCAACACTTTTTTCCCACAATTATTTTACTAGCCAATTCGATTTTTTCATGAATATTTTAGTAGCCAATTAGATTTTTTTCACAAATATTTTAACTAGCCTTTTCCGGTGCGTGAAAGAAATACCAGAAGTACAGCATCATCAGAACAAAAGACGATCTAGGCTGGCTGTAGATAAAAGATTCAACCCGCAATTGCAGTAGGAGTGAAAAACAACCCATTAGAAAAAATGGTCAAAAAGCTGGGTAATTGAAATCAACAGATAAATTCTTAATTTAAGAACCAAAATATATTCTTCATATTCATCTTTATATTTACCCGCTACTTTTGAGTTGAAAAATACAATAAAACATTTAGCTTAATGGGCGTTAAAAGGGAAATCGATTTTGTGGTCGCCATCTTGTCTTTTTGCATTCTCTCCCATTTCACCAACTCTTTGCCGATATAACGTATAAGTAGCCATTAGATCCTGGGACCAGGAATTCCACTTCCTGTTCCATATTAAAACAAGTTTCGCCCGTATTTAGACTACGTTGTCATTCACCCCTACTCTGCGCAAGGGTGAATCTATTATCTAGGCTGGCTGGAGCCCAGCATAACTTCATTGACATGCGTACAGGCAGCAGGCAACTTCCAATCATGGAGTAACAAAGATTACACATCCGGGTGAGAGCACATGCAGGATGTGTGCAACAAAGTATATCAGATTTGACAGCGCAGTGAATGAAAGGAGAATCCACTAAAAGGTTTTATTTAGTATTTAAAAATCAGGGATGAAAGTGCCATCTGGCAAAAAAACGCGGAAATCAGGCCAACACCTTGGCGCCACCTAGCGGGTCCAGGCAGAATCAAGCTGTGGTTTTGACACCAACGCCGAATTTCCGCCAAAATACGGACCCCCTCTCTCCCCTAGGGATTGGCACTGTCAGGGAATCCCTGGAACATGCCGGGAGTCAGGTTTGGTACCCTACTTTTCTAGTACCATTATTTTGATAAGTCAGTAGTTTATCCTTGGAGAGTACTCTACTGTCATTGTTGTCGATGGCGAACTCTTTATTGGCGTTTTATGTTCTAGCAACATCTAAGATATATATTGGCATTTTGCGAAGCTAATCGGTGGATATGTAAAACTGCGGAAATCCGCGAATTCACGGAGATTTTTCACCCCTGAAAAATACACCCATGTGAAATGTGTCACCGGGTTCTAACCGGAAGTGACACTCAGAGCCCGGTGCAACGCAGTAAAGCCCTCCATCACTGACAGCGTCTGGAACTCTCCACAAATACGCGCTTCAGGGATGAAAGTTGATTGGATGGTTCGTTGTTGGAGTTTTACATCCTGGCAACATCTACGGTCATATCAGGTCGGGTACCGACAGACTTGTGCGCACTCATGGTGACTTTATAGTGCTGTCCCACTGGGAGACCAGGCCTACTGCCGGCACCATGACCCGATGTCCCACTCAGTCACATTATCCTGACACTGAGCTAGCCAGTCCTTGCCCTATCCTATTAATGCCGAGCTCCAGGCTAGGAAGAGACAAGCATTAATTTTAAAGTCATTGGTTTGACTCGGCCGTGAACCGGGATGAAAGTGGTCTCCAGCAAAAACAGCGGAAAGCTCTGGTGATGTTATCTGTAAATAATGTTGCTCCGATAATATTATTATCGGAGCAACATTTATATTCATTAATTATTAATAGCAGCGTTAGTCCAGTAATTATTATGATTATTAAAAGAAGGGAAACCAATGATGAATTTCCATGAGAACGCAGACTTAGCACTGTCAGGGAATCGAAGAATATTCCTGGAAGTCATGTTTTATTCACTACTCTCCAAGCACTATCCTAGCTCCATTCGACTGATCAGTCAGTAAGACCATCATTGGAGAGCAGGGTGCAGTATGGTATTGTCCTACGCTGACAGTGCTGCATAAAGTGCTGCATGGTGCAGTATGGTATTGGCCTACACTGACAGTGCTGCACGGTGCAGTGTGGTATTGTCTTACGCTGAGAGTGCTGCGGAGTTTGAACAACTTATTGCACACTGACAGTGCTGTGGGAAGGCAGTGCTGCATTGACCAATGGCATCTTGTGAACGTTAACTGGGGTTTACCAAAATTGCGGAAATCCACGAAATCGTGGAGATCTTTCATCCCTGACATTTGTATTCTGAAGCGGTTTAATGAAAATATAACCATATGAAATAAAAAGTTTAATGAAAATAAACCTAGTTACTGACTGGGTCCAACATGAGTGCACATACACAGGCAGGGAGTGTGGACTGGCTTATAACCCAAGATTCACCCGTGAGGGGGAGCTGAACCAGCGCCTAAACCCAGACTGTAGTGTGAGATTCACCCACTAGGGGGAGCTGGACCAGCATCTAACCTCAGACTGTAGTGTGAGATTCATCCACTAGGGGGAGCTGGACCAGCGTCTAACCTCAGACTGTAGTGTGAGATTCACCCACTAGGGGGAGCTGGAACAGCGTCTAACCTCAGACTGTAGTGTGAGATTCATCCACTAGGGGGAGCTGGAACAGCATCTAACCTCAGACTGTAGTGTGAGATTCACCAACTATGGGGAGCTGGAACAGTGTCTAACCTCAGACTGTAGTGTGAGATTCACCGACTAGGGGGAGCTGGACCAGCGTCTAACCTCAGACTGTAGTGTGAGATTCACCCACTAGGGGGAGCTGGAACAGCGTCTAACCTCAGACTGTAGTGTGAGATTCACCCACTAGGGGGAGCTGGACCAGCGTCTAACCTCAGACTGTAGTGTGAGATTCACCCACTAGGGGCAGCTGGAACAGCGTCTAACCCCAGACTGTAGTGTGAGATTCACCCACTAGGGGGAGCTGGACCAGCGTCTAACCTCAGACTGTAGTGTGAGATTCACCCATTAGGGGGAGCTGGACCAGCGTCTAACCTCAGACTGTAGTGTGAGATTCATCCACTAGGGGGAGCTGGAACAGCATCTAAATCCAGTCTGTAGTGTGAGATTCACCCACTAGGGGGAGCTGGACCAGCATCTAACCTCAGACTGTAGTGTGAGATTCATCCACTAGGGGGAGCTGGACCAGCGTCTAACCCCAGACTGGAGTGTGAGATTCACCAACTAGGGGGAGCTGGTCCAGCATCTAACCTCAGACTGTAATGTGAGATTCATCCACTAGGGGGAGCTGGACCAGCGTCTAAACCCAGACTGTAGTGTGAGATTCACCCACTAGGGGGAGCTGGACCAGCATCTAAACCCAGACTGTAGTGTGAGATTCACCCACTAGGGGGTGCACTGTAGTGTAGGATTCACCCGTCAGGTGGTGCCAGAGGTGACTGGACCGGTCTATTCCACCTATTAATACATGCATATATACTTTCTATGCAACAAAACTAACTTCACCCAAAATAACTCAATAAATAGTTTCTGGTAGAAAGCATAAAAAACTACACCGCACGGAAAGAATAAAAAATAAATCAATGCACACAGAAGAACACAGGACGCTATTACCCTACCACACGCGGAATACATATTAACTAATTATAAAACCCGGAGGAAGTAATAATTTGTCGAAGAGCACCCACCTCCACGGTTCAAACTAGCTGTAAGCGGTTGAAAGGAAAATGAGCCATTTTGGATTTTTTTTCTCTTCGAAATAGATTGCATTTAAGCATTTCAAGAAAATCAAGCAATCTAAGCAATGGAAATGCACTCAGCTAGTATATGAATATATATACACACCCATATATAAGGCCGCTACATATGAATACATATACAGTAAAAACCTTTCTAACCGACCACCTCCACATATCGATGACTCCCCTATAACGATCGCTTCATTTGGGTCTCAAACGATCGCCCATACAATACCATTGTAGCGAAATGAAAAACTCTGTAAACCGCCCACATCCCTAAATGGACCGTTTAAAGTCGGTTTCATGGTCGGTCAATTTAGAGAGGTTTTACTGTATACGAATATTTGTAGGTGTATATATCACAGTCAGAGAATGATACAATGTGAAGCTATAGAGACATATGCAATGCTAGGAACGCATTTAAACTGCGACTAATATAAACTTCATATATGCGGTAAAGATATATTAATTATATCACGCTATATAAAATCGAACAAATCAACACAGGTATACACAGTATATATTTAATAGCTTTCAAGTTGCATAATCCACACGAAACCATGAACTTCTCGAAGCCAAAACACTTGCCTAAATTGTATCCTACATATCAAGTTTGCATATTGGTGCACTTATTGAGTATTTGTTGCGGAATAGAGGGAACATTGAAAGTTTGTTTTATTTAACGACGCCTCTAGAGCACATTGATTGTTATCATCGCCTATTGGACATCAAACATATGGTCATTCTGTTATATATCTTTGGAGGAAACCTGCTGCCGCCATGTAGGCCACTCCTTGTGATAAGCAGCAAGGGGTCTTTTAAATGTACTTTCCCACAGACAGGACAGCACATACCACAGCCTTTGATGAACCAGTTGTGGACCACTGGTTGGAACGGAAAATAGCCCAAACTGCAAATGGGTCCACTGAGCAGGATCGATCGGATGACCAACACCTTCACAGGTGGACACTCTACCCCCTGAGCTACGTCCCTCTCTGAGAGGGAATACAAAGTCAATATAACATAACCTGCCGCTTGCTGCAACTCATACAAGCGTCTCATGTCCAGCATTTCGGTGTGACCACCTAAATTAATGTGGCATATTTTCACTGTAAAATATCTCTTTTAAAATATAATTAATTTCAACCTAAAGGAAAGTAGATTACATTAATGAATCTAATATAACTATTTGTAAAATATCTTAGAAACTCAAAACCACGTGACTATGCAACTTCAAAGCCTTTACCACGTGACTGAATTCAAACTACAAATGAATTCTCTCTCACAATACATCAACACATTCAATCCAGGTAATATTAGCATGAATTACAATCCATTATACCATACGTTCCTAATTAATTCACTATCATAGCTGTTCCTAGTATTTCTGTTTGGCATACAGTGCTTGCAAAAAGTTGTGAGATACGAGTTGGAATTGTAAAAGTAGAAGTTGCAGATGTGTCTTTGGAAGCGCGGCACACAGAACACAATGGAGTATAGTCTATGTTGTGAGAAAAGTACAGGTCGCAGGTGAGCATGTAGACGACGCTGGCGGCATGCGTCGGCTCATTTTGAAAGCACTGCATTAAATCATTTATTCAGTGAATACATTCTAGTGCAAGCACCATAGCACTGGCCGTGACATTTATTGAATAATCAAAATAATATATGATGAAATAAGCCGGACAGTAACAGAATTCAGGTGGGTGAATTACAGCGTATAGACACAAGAATCTAAACAAAAAATGTTTGCTTTGTTTGTTCGAGTTTTACGTCCTGGCAACATCTAAGGTCATATCAGGACGGGTATCGACTTGTGTCAGTGCACACTCATGTCAACTTTATGGACCAGGCCACCCGCTCCATCACTCGATATCCCACTCAGTCACATTATCCTCTTACTGAGCTTACCAGTCCTTAGTTGGTTTTGGGGGTTTTGCGTCCTGGCAACATCTAAGGTTATATCAGGACTGGTACCGACTTGTGACAGTGCACACTCATAGTGACTTTATAGTTTTGGACCACTGGGAGACCAGGCCACCAGCACCATGACCAGATATCTCACTCAGTCACATTATCCTGACATTGAGCTAACCAGCCCCTGCCCTATCCTATTAATGCCGAGTGCCAAGCTAGGAAGCGACAAGCATCAATTTTGTAAGTCATTGCTTTGACTCGACCGGGAATCGAACTCCCGACCTTCCGCACGGGGATTCGGCCACCGCGTCCAGTAAAAATAAATAATAAAAAATTTAAAACTATCGATATATAATTTGTTACCGCGGCCATTTTGAGCTGATAAAGCCTCAGTCACACGACGGCTTGTGACTACTTGCGACCACTTTGGGCCAAAGAACCCACAGTCACCGGCGACCTCCTTGCGACCAAACAATGGGTGAACAGTAGGCAGTCAAGTGGAAACAAGCGTCTTCTACAAGCAACCTCCACTTAGCCAGTGTAGCTGTCACACCGCTTTGAAAAACAATGCGCTTAAATGAAAATAACCACAAAAAACTAATCAACTGCAGCAGGGGAAGGGTCATACTGATAGCCATGGCAACGACCAAATCGACACGCACTGGGGTTTGCATCAAGAGGTTTGTTAATAGAGGCGTGTCTAGGTGTTCCCAGCAGTAAGGCGTATTAGCAAAGACAATGCACGACAAGACGCGCCACTCAGCGCTTTCCCGTGAAATACAGATGCAGTGGCGCCATCCCACGGCAAACAAGGTGCACATTAAATGGCAATTAAAACGTTATAGGTACACAGTGTGTATCTCCCGCCATAATTGTGCTATAATTGAATAATAATTATATATTATATTGAATAATAATTGAATAATAATTGAATAATTGAATAATAATTGAATAATTGAATAATAATTGAATAATAATTGAATAATAATTGAATAATAATTGAATAATAATTGCCTATAATTGACTATAATTGTCATCCATAGTCTTTGATGGTACAGCAGTCAGGGTGGGCTAGGGAACCTGTCGCCTTGTTTCCATGATACAGCAGTTAGGCTGGGCTAGGGAACATGTCCCCTTGTTTCAATGATACAGCAGTTAGGCTGGGCATGGGGACCTGGTCAATTGCCTTGTTTGCCGTTGGGTGGGAGCACAGCATGATTATTTAAGAAATTCCTATATGAAAGCGCGGAGTGGCGCGTCGTGTCATACATTTCTTTGTTATTCGTCAGATACACCTGGTGAACAATCTGCGGCTTAATCCAGTTATTAGCAGGGATGATACTTGATAGCAGTTTCAGGCCAAACAATCTACGCCGTAATCCAGTTTTTACCAGTAATGATACTTGATAGCGGTTTCAGGCCCAAAAAAAGTGAAAATCAAGCCAAGATTATTATCCCGATGGCAAATTTAAATATCATCCCGGGCTAGACCTCCCACCCCCACCCCCACCCCCACCCCCACCCCCCACATGGACCCACACTCGCCTTCACACAGAACCATAACTGTTTAGTATGCACTCATGCAATAACAAGGGCAGGGCAAAATAAGGTAAAGCTTTTATTTATAAACTAATTCATTATAATAAGCAGAGTTAATGGGGGACATCCGGGGTAGTTCATTTGTTGACACTAGATGGCGCATCGGTACCAGTGGTCCTAAACGGCCATTGACAATGCACTGAGTTCGCCGGTACGCGCAATGCAAAACGTCATTTTTATTCAAAATTAATAGAAATGCAGAACTCTAACCTTATAAATTTAATATAATCTATTCGTTGAATATATTTTCTATATGTGCCCCAAGCGGGTTGCTTCTAGGTGGTGTGGTTTTAGAGATATTTAACTTTTTCTGTATGAAGATTGCTCACACCCATTGACAATGCATAGACTTTGCCGGTACGCACAGTGCAAAATGTTAGTTTTATTCAAAATTAATAGAAATGCAGAAGCCTAACCTTATAAATTTAATATAATCTATTCATTGAATATGTTTTCTATATGTGTTCCAAGCGGGTTGCTTCTAGGTGGTGTGGTTTTAGAGATATTAAACTTTTTCTGTATGAAGATTGCTCACTGCCATTGACAATGCATTGAGTTTGTCGGTACGCGCAGTGAAAAACGTCTATTTCATTCAAAATTAATAGAAATGCACAACCCTAACCATATAAATTTAATATAATTTATTCGGTGAATATGTTTTCTATATGTCTTCCAAGCGTTTTGTGTCTAGGTAGTGTGGTTGTAGAGATATTTCACTTTTTCTGTATGAAGATTGCTCACTGCCATTAAGTTTGCAGTGTGACAGTGTGCCGAATAGGCCCACTCGTTCAGTGGCGACGCTAACGGCACGAATTTGAACTAAAAAGTCGGAGGTCCCCCATTGAGTGTGTAAATACAAATTTCATTCAGGTGTCAAATTTGAGATTGCACCCGGTTTCAAATTGTCATTTTCGCAATGCGGACACGTCAAAGTCAAAGGGCAATTTCAAACCGCAGCTGCTGCGGTTTGAGAATGTTCCCGGTTTGAGAATGTCCCCTATATAATATCAGGCTCAATCTAGCTTATGCTCAGACCGTTGCAGACTTAGAAAATTGGCCAAGCAGAGCTGCTCCTTCACCATTGCTTCAATTGCAAATGGCTGCTTGAACCTAATGTTAGCCAAAATTGACATTGTGAATATGGATATTCACCATTCCTCGAATCAATATCTTTCACCACATTCTAGATGTCATACAAAGGTAACTAATATTCGTCAGGTATTGTCAGCTCGTGCATATGGTGAAATAGTACAATTTAGTGGTGTAAACAACTACAAAAACTTGGGTGCAATCTCAATCTGGTGGAAATGCCATTCCACTTTGACGCATGCCCATTGCGAAAAGGTCAATTCGAAACCGGGTAGAATCTCAAACCGCGACACCGGATCTCAATGTACGTTGAGGCTACTGGTTGTGGCTGCTAGCTAGATGTGTGCAGACGATGTATATTGAGCTATCGAAGGTCCTCAACTTTGACTACAAGTCGCTAGGCGAACGCGCCAATTATTTGTGCGAAACAATTTGATGAGGTTGCTTCTCCCTATGCAGACATCAGAACCAAAAGGAAGGACACAAATACCGGAATGTCGTTAATCCTCGATAAGGTTTGACGGCGGTTATAGTTTCACTGCCAAGACTTGTGTTCTGCGCTTGTGAATACCCGACCCAAGCGAAAAGGGTCTGTCACCTGACCACTGGTTGCGGGGCAGTGGTCCGCTATAAACAGGCGACCTATCTCCTACTCTAACAGTACTCCCCTGTTATGGCTGCGGTCGTGCAGTAATGGAGCGGTGCAGTGAACAGTCACCGCACACTGACAATGACCTCATTAAAAATGTTCTCAGAGTGTATGTTGTTTTACGTCCTAGTAACATCTGAGGTCATATCAGGATGGATACAAACTTGTGACAGTGCGCACTCCTGGTAACTTCATAGTGCTGCCCCACTGGGAAACAAGGCCACCAGAACCATGACCTGATATCCCACTCAGTCACATTATCCTGACACTGAGCCAACCAGTCCTTGCCCTGTCCTATTAATGCCGAGTGCCAGGCTAGATAGTGACAAGCATCAATTGCATGAGTCATCGGTTTGACTCGGCTGAGATTCAAACTCCCAACTTTCCGAATGGGAAGCCTGTGCTGTAGCGATTGGGCTACTGTATCCGGTTTCAACACGGATGACCACGACATGATCCTATTGAGACAAGTGTGGTGTTCTCTGTGGCGGAGTGGTTAGAGTGTCTGACTTTTTTCTAGGTCGGACTCCTAATCTGAAGGTCAGTAGTTCGATTCCCTGTGCCCCCAGCTCTGCCAATTTGGATTTCCACTGCTGTGTATAACTTACAGCGTCATCAAAGGCTAGTTGCTCTCATACCATGTCTATGTGGTGTGGGAGGTTAAAAATCCCTTGGGTCGGTAAAAGTGTAGGCTCGGGCTTTCTATCGACAAACTGTCTAATGGTGAAAACAAGCCTATTCAGGCTTATCCATGATAGGCAGTATAAATCTTCAACAACAACAAAAAGTTAACTGTGTAGCCACACAGCATCTAATGATAAAGCCGACAGGGAACTGCTTCTTAACTAACTCAGGGCCCGCCTCCGGTTTATTTGCCGTCAGTAGAAGTAGTGTCCAGGTACTGTTATAACCCCTTGATGGAAGTCGGCTGCTAGGTGCCAGTGGACAGGTCCACTATAGAGGGTATGCGCTGATGTCATGCTAAACGGAAGTGCGGCCATTGTGGCGATAGAACCACAATAACAAACCCAACTAACTCAATGCATTGTCAATGGCAGTGAGCAATCTTCATTCAGAAAAAGTGAAATATCTCTAAAACCACACCACTTAGAAACAAACCGCTTGGAACACATATAGTAAACATATTCAACAAACAGATTATATTAAATTTATATGGTTAGGGTTCTGCATTTCTATTAATTTTGAATAAAATAAACGTTTTGCAATGCGCGTATCAGCAAACTCAATGCATTGTCAGGTTGTTTACTAGTTGATATCGCCACATTGGCCGCACTTCCGTTTGATGACGTTACGGGAATACCCTCTATAGCATCCCCATACTAGCGTGCTGCCATCTGTTGGCGCTTAATGACACGACACGGGTCAGCACAGGAAGGGGCGCCACCATGCGGCAATGGGACTCGAACATCGACTGCCACAATACTAGTTAGGAGCCAACCGCTGCCGTAATACCATCACTCCAGTGGTGCCACCTAACGGCGAAAACTTGCCCTGTTGTGGTTGCAGCGACTAAGTATAAGCAACCTTTCTATTCGAAAGCTATCGATAAAGCGCCCAACAAACAGAAGATGCACATCACACACGCGCATTCCTTGTTGCGAAAGTCTCCCCTAGGTGCGACTGGAGAGACTGACACTCAACAAAAGAAGCTAATTAAGTGTTGGAAACATGAAAATAAATCAGGGTAGAAAGAAATTAACAAAAAAATGCTAAATTATATAATATTAAACAATATTTTGAAGTGAATCCCAACCCACCTGTTCTCCCAATGCTTGCAGCGCCTGGGAGCAGGAGGGACGAAACGCCAAGGAATTTAGAGAATTGCCGCTTTCATTTTAATTTAAATTTAAAGACGCTGAATTTAGGAATTAATACAAACTATTTTAGAACAATCATGACTATGTGCTTATTGATTCAAGCTCTCGATAACTACAGGGTCCGTACACATGTGAAGATATGGAATTTAAGGCTATTTCAAGGCTTTTCAAGCCTGTTTTTTTAATAGGAATTCAAGACTATTTTCATTTGGATTTAGTCTGAAATTGCCGTTCCAAATGGCGATTTAGGACTAATTTAGATCAGTGGGGACAGTTTAATGGAATCCAAGGCTTTTCAAGACTAATTACCAAAAATAGGTTAAATTGAAGGCTTTACAAGGCCTTGAAATGGGCCAAAATGAAGTTGAAGACTTTCGAGACTTTCCAGGCCCCGTACGGACCCCATAACTGATTACTATTTATTCCGTTATTTAATTTTACTTTTTTAATTGGCTGTAAATATTTTAGACCATGTATAATTTTAGCTATTACATCCGTATTGATCCCAGTTAATGATAATTTCTAGTCCCAGTTATGTTAAGAAAGAAATTATTTTAAAAATAAAGACAGAAATAAATAAATACAGCTCATGAACTTACCTGTTCGCCCTAAACTCCCTGTTAACATTTGGAAAGACAATGATAGCAAGAGTTAACACCAGCCCACCATGTTTTCAAATGCATCATTTTGATTAGGCTATCTCATTTTTAGTTTACGCCACTTGCTGGTATGAATATTCAAACCTGCAGTCAGTCGGACAAACAGACACAAATCTATATTTAGCGCTATGGCATAATTGTGACAAACTTGACACAAACGACATGATTATTCAAATCCTGCATTACGGTCAGACTCCAAATCTATATTTAGCACCATAACATAATTGTGACAAACTTGTTGCGAAAGATATCAAAATCTATGTTTTGTGCTATATTGCGAATTTGCGTCAAACGATTAGCACCACGTGACCAGTGCCTCGTCGGCCATCATGGTTGGATAGAAAGTACAGCATAACACTGCCGATGCGGCGGCGGCGTTAATATCGCCAGGATTTTGGGTTTAATTTGACCGGATTTCACTTTTTGAGTAAGCTATTCTCATAAATAACATTATATCAACCCCCGATTGAATATTCATGGTTCTAAATAACAGGTTAGATCATAGCAGTGAATAGATTAGTGTTTTTTGTTTTGTTTACATTCAACAATATCGCCGACGATGCGGCGGTGGCTTTAATATCGCTTCGATTTTGGTTTTAATTTGACCAAATTTCACTTTTTGAGTAGGCTATTATCATAAATAACATTTTTTCAACCCCCGAGTGAATATTCATGGTTCTAAATAACAGAATTAGATCGTAGCAGTGAATAGATTTGTGCTTTTTGTTTTATTTACATACACTTGATAGCAGAATGAACTGCTTCTATCCAACCACGATGCAGGAGTAGTGTGACGCCTACATCACATGCAAATCCTCAATAGCGTAATTGTGACAAGCTTGTCATGAACAACATCACATGAATAATCAAATGGCCAGTTGCTATGGACTAATTGTGACAAGCTTGCTGTGAATGACGTCACATGAATAATCAAGTAGCACTCGGTGAGACAAACACTAAAATCTATATTTAGCACTATAGCGTAATTCTGACAAGCTTGTTGTGAATGACGTCACATGAATTATCAAATGAGAAGTCAGTTTGGACAAACACTCAAAATCTATATTCAGCGCTATAGTGTAATTATGACAAGCTTGTTGTGAATGACGTCACATGAATAATCAAGTAGCAGTCAGTGAGACAAACACTCAAAATCTATTTAGCACTATAGCGTATTTGTGACAAGCTTGTTGTGAATGACGTCACATGAATAATCAAATGAGAAGTCAGTTGGACAAACACTCAAAATCTATATTCAGCGCTATAGTGTAATTATGACAAGCTTGTTGTGAATGACGTCACATGAATAATCAAGTAGCAGTCGGTGAGACAAACACTCAAAATCTATATTTAGCACTATAGCGTATTTGTGACAAGCTTGTTGTGAATGGCGTCATATGAATTATCAAATGAGAAGTCAGTTTGGACAAACACTCAAAATCTATATTTAGCGCTATAGTGTAATTATGACAAGCTTGTTGTGAATAACGTCACATGAATAATCAAGTAGCAGTCGGTGAGACAAACACTCAAAATCTATATTTAGCACTATAGCGTATTTGTGACAAGCTTGTTGTGATGTGCATATGAATTATCAAATGAGAAGTCAGTTTGGACAAACACTCAAAATCTATATTTAGCGCTATAGTGTAATTATGACAAGCTTGTTGTGAATGACGTCACATGAATAATCAAGTAGCACTCGATGAGACAAACACTCAAAATCTATATTTAGCACTATAGCGTATTTGTGACACGCTTGTTGTGAATGACGTCACATGAATAATCAAATGAGAAGCTTGTTGTGAATGATGTCACGTGAATAATGAAGTAGCAGTTGGTGAGACAAACACTCAAAATCTATATTTAGCGCTATAGAGTAATTGTGACAAGCTTGTTGTGAATGATGTCACGTGAATAATCAAGTAGCAGTCGGTGAGACAAACACTCAAAATCTATATTTAGCGCTATAGAGTACTTGTGACAAGCTTGTTGTGAATGACATCACGTGAATAATGAAGTAGCACTCGGTGAGACAAACACTCAAAATCTATATTTAGCGCTATAACGTATTTAGACTACGTTTTCATTCATCCCTACTGCAAGTGCAGAGTGAATCTTTGATCCATAACAGCCCCAGACCCAGCCACTCAGACCCCACCCCATGACGATCAAGCAGTCATTTCAATGGCCTTAGCTTTCAAACCTCAGCAATTAGCGGCTGAAATCTCATTTGAGCCATACCAGAAATCTTATCCTAAGGCCAGATAAAAAGAAATACTTGTTTAGCATCCCTGCCCGACCTGAGAAATGCCGCCGACCTCTAAATATATTTTATTTTTCAAAAAGCCCTTCTAGTAAAAAAATAATAACTCAAAACAACGCTTAATACATTGCCATGTTAAATACATGTAGTTGAGTTTTCAGTTGAATGAAGATTTTATGGTAATTTTAATGTTTTCTTATTAACTTTCTAGCCAAAAAGTGTCTTGTCTTCTCTACGTTCGTATCATGCCTTCTGACCATGAATACCATGGTTAGTTTTCTTCTTCCTGTACACCGCCATTCTACATATAAACTAAAAAATATAAATCAAAACCTCCCGCCCGCCCGAAAAATGTTAATGTGAGAACGCTAAACAAGTATTTTAGTATGTGGCTAATGTAAAGATGAGTTGAAGTTTGCGAAGAAGTGGCACATTCGAAGGGCGGCTACAGGCTGGCACTCACCTGTGTTCCTATTGTGTCCCGAGGGGTGACATAACCGCTCGTAGATCCGTTGTCCTTCCGCTTCCATCGCTTCGACAGGCGCGCGCACCACCTGGGTGGTGAACAGCGAACATCAATTAGAACAACTCATCCCACTTAACTATAGCAACCGAATGTCTCTTAAAGTCACATAATCCGATGAAAGTAAAATATTTTCTAAACAGAAAATGCCTATCTAGATTTGATCCTGTTGGTGCCTTCAATATTTCTGTGTGGCTATAAGCCCTTAGGAATGTGAAAACTTGCTCTTTTTAACATGTCACCTAGCTACAGTAGCAATGTTGTATTGAACTCGCAGGGTCCGTACACATGTGATGATATGGAATTCAAGGCTATTTCAAGGCTGTTTTTGATAGGAATTCAAGACTATTTTCATTTGGATTTCAGGAAAAAAACAACAATGGCAATTTTAGACTAACTTAGATCAGTGGGGACAGCTTAATGGAATTCAAGGCTTTTCAAGACTAATTACCCAAAATGTGTTAAATTCAAGGCTTTTCAAGGCCTTGAAATGTTTGTTTAACGACCCCCCCAGTCATATCAGGATGGGTACCAATTTGTTACAGTGCACACTGATTGCGACTTTATAGTGCTTCCCCAGTGGGAAATCAGGCCGCTGGCACCATGACCTGATATCCCACTCAATCACATTATCCTGACACTGAGCTAACCAGTCCTTTCCCTATCCTAATAATGCCGAGTACCAGGCTTGCAAGCGACAAGTATCAATTTTATAAGTCATTGGTTTGACTCGACCAGGAACCGCCCGCATGTGAGGCCCGTGCTCTGCAGATCCCCACCATCCCTTTCCTACCAGCTCTACCGATTCCCACCATCCCTTTCCTACCAGCGCTCCCGATTCCTGCCATCCCTTTCCTACCAGCTCTACCGATTCACACCATCCCTTTCCTACCAGCTCTACCAATTCCCACCATCCCTTTCCTACCAGCTCTACCAATTCCCACCATCCCTTTCCTACCAGCTCTACCAATTCCCACCATCCCTTTCCTACCAGCTCTACCAATTCCCACCATCCCTTTTCTACCAAGTCTACCAATTCCCGTCATCCCTTTTCTACCAGCTCTACCAATTCCTGCCATCCTGAATATTTGGAAAGACCACTGACGAACAATCACAGAAGCAGACGCGTTCCAATCACATTGCACAGGGAACCTGGATGGGCGTAAAGTATCCGCACGGACTGTCTACGTACCCGCTTGCGGAGGTGGTTGTGCTCTTCAAGCATCATCTTGGCACCTGAGAAGTTGTCGGGTAGCTCGGGACACACCAGGTGCTCACGGAGTTGCTCCATTTTACCTAACAAGTCTGAACCCTTCCACATAAACTCCTCTAACATCTGCAAACAAAGAGACAACAAGTTTGTTTTATTTAACGACACCTCTAGAGCACATTCAATTTTATCATCGGCTATTGGACATGAAACATATGGTCATTCTGACACATTTCTTTGGAGGAAAGCCGCTGCCACCACATAGGCTACTCTTTCCGAGTAGCAGCAAGGGGTCTTCTATATGCACCTTCCACAGACAGGACAGCACATACCACAGCCTTTAATGAACCAGTTGTGGACCACTGGTTGGAAAGGTAAATAGCCCAAACTGTAAATGTGTCCACTGAGCAGGATCGATCGGATGACCAACACCTTCACAGGTGGACACGCTACCGCCTGAGCTACGTCCCGCTCCCTCCAAACAAAGAGACAGGTGGTCATTTAGTTAAAGAGCAAGTAACAACCAACACCATTTTTCTTATTCACAAGTGACATAAGTGAAGATGACGTCATAGTTTGTATATTTCAAGGATAACAATGGTTTCTGACAAAAAGAACAAAAAACAAAAGAGCCCAAAATAAACCAAAAAGTTACTGTGGGTTTGGCTTGGTTGTTGGGGTTTTATGTCCTGGCAACATCTCAGTTCATATCAGGACAGGTACAGACTTGTGACAGTGCGTACTCATGTCAACTTTATAGTGCTGCCCCACTGGGAGACAATGCCACTAGCACCATGACCCGATATCCCACTCAATGACCTTATCCGGACACTGAGCTAACCAGTCCTTGCCCTATCCTATTAATGCCGAGTGCCAGGCTGGGAAGCGACAAGTATCAATTTGATAAGTCCCTGGTTTGACTTGACAGGGAACCGAACTCCTGATATCCGGCACGCGAGGCTCGGGCTCTACCGATTCGGCCACCGCACCCGGTCATATCAAAAGGAGGTTACAGGAATAGTATTATAATAGAATAGTATAGTCATAATAAGCAGGAGAATTACAAACGAATAATATTTCCATAAGGACTTTATACTTCACACATTGATCCTCCCTAGCATCCTCTTCTTGTCAAGGCCAAAGTAATTATCTAGAATTGATTCTACATATCTAACTTAGATACTGATGCATTTATTAAGCATCTGGTTCTACAATACTGAGGTGATTTAAGGGGAGACATGGGTGATTTTGGGGTGATTTCCGTATCTCAAAAACTATTAAAGATAGAGCTTTGAAAATTGAAGCACACATTCTTTGTATCAAGAGAAGCTCTATCTCCAGTAGGGGTCATATGATGAAGGATCTTGCAAAAAGGAAAAATCCAAATTTTACCCCCTCCAGGAAGTATACTGAATGTGCCTAGATTTGCCTGACTCAAGTTATTATCTGAAGAACTGGTCCAGTTGAGTGCAATAAGGTGGTTTGTGAATTTATATATGTCATTACCAACATGTCCCTACATGACGAACCAGAGGTAAACAAAATTCAATGGTCAATTTCTGTGTCTCCATCCCTAGCTCTTGAACTATGAAAGCTATAGTGTTTTTAACCATCTTATTGCACTCAGCACCAACACTTTTAAATAAGACTGCCAAGTTTCAACTTTCTGCTACAATTATAACTTACTTTTTTAGAGGGGGCAAATTGGCAAAACTCTGGGAAAAGCAGTTCTGAGAAAACGAGCTTCAAAGTTCACAAAGTGTTTCTTTGAAATGTTAAAATCCAGTATCATCATCTAGAATTCCATACACAAATATCCAGTCATGTAATTATCTGTAAAAAAAAACAAGAAGTTTTTCTATATGAATACACCAAAAACCAGAAATCCCCTGTTTGACCCAAATTCATGTTCCGATCACCCGTGTCTCCCCTTAATATAACCTGTTAATGCTAAAGCCTTTGGTGCGCTTGCCAAAACTAATTTGATATATTTGCACTTCAAATATCTCAGAACTTAGCCCCTAAAAATAAACAGTAGTTGAAGCTATAATAATCAGTTTAATATATTTATCTCAGAAAAGTGACAGAAACTCAAAACCATCGGACTATGCAACTTGAAGGGTAATGTTACATTACAGGAATGTGTTGACAGGAATTTGACCCGCAGCAATGGATTCATTAAACTGGCACTGAAAGGGAGACTTTAAAATTGGCTATTTCTGTTCTATTTCCCCGTAGTTTTACACCGGCTTCTGTTGTTTGGAAGACTCCTCCTTTCTAAAATACGCTATTAAAATGGCTTTTTCTGTTCTATTTCCCCGTAGTTTTACACCGGCTTCTGTGCTCAGCCTTTCTAAAATATGCTATTAAAATGGCTTTTTCTGTTCTATTTCCCTGTAGTTTTACACCACCTTCTGTTGTTTGGAAGACTCCGCCTTTCTAAAACACGTTATTAAAATCGCTATTTCTGTTCTATTTTCCCATAGTTTTACACCGGCTTCTGTTGTCTTGTGTACTACCCAATTCATTAGTTCTGAAGTCATACCCAAAACACAAGTTCTTGCTGCTGGCGTCAGAGGGCGAGTTGGTGGAGGAAATTACTTATTGACGCTCAGAACCCGGGAGGTAGAGGCTTGCACAAGTCATGGCATTTGAGGGCAGTAAAAGAGGGATTCGCTCACAGTTCTAACTTCTATCCATTCATCGTGGTCGTACAGTAGCACTCCATCGAAGTCGATCGTCAGCTGCGTTGGATGAATCACCTTCGCTAAACTGTCGCACGATAACAAGTTGGTCTGAAAACAGAGACGCCATATTAGATATTATTGCATATGATCGCAGTGTAGCTAACAGTAACATGAGTGCCAATATTTGGAATAAACTGCCAACTGCAACAAGAAATGCAGAAGGCTGTTTTCAAAGGCTTTTCAAGGCTCTTTTTGATAGGAAATCAAGACTATTTTCATTTGGATTTTAGGAAAAAAACAACAATGGCGAATGGCGATTTCAGACTAATTTAGATCAGTGGGGACAGTTTAATGGAATTCAAGGCTTTTCAAGACTAATTACCCAAAATAGGTTAAATATAAGGCTTTTCGAGACCTTGAAATGGGGCAAATGAAGCTCAAAGACTTTTCAAGACTTTCCAGGCCCACTACCTACAGCAGGATTCGAACCCACATTCTTCCGAAGTGAGCATCCTAACCATTAGATTATCTAGGCTTAATCTTCGTTTGTTCTGTTTATTTGGTGTTGTTTTATGTCCTAACAACATCTACTCTGTAGCAGTTCTTCTACAAACTGAAGTACAAACACACCGAAAGAAGCTCATGGTTATGTTTCAGGAGAGCTGAGGCGGCCTGACTCTTCAACACTTACCTAAAAGAAAAGCCTGTTTTATTTAATGACGCCTCTAGAGCACATTGATTTTAATCATCGGCTATTGAACGTCAAACATATGGTCATTCTGACATATTTCTTTGGAGGAAACCCGCTGCCGCCACATAGCCTACTCTTTCCGATAAGCAGCAAGGGGTCTTTTATATGCACTTTCCCACCGACAGGACAGCACGTACCACATCCTTTGATGAACTGGTTGTGAACGACTGGCGGTTTGACACTTACCTCAAATTTGTACTTTGCGCTTCCGAGGCTGGTTTTCTGCTTCTCCCAGAAGCGCTCCGGCTTAATGATGTAGGCCATGTGGATGTTGTGAGGGAAGCACTCCTATTGGCGGAGAGAAACGCAACCGGAAGTTGTCTACAGACCCGGAAGTATGATTCTACATATTTAACATAGATACTGGTGCATTTATTAAGCATTTGTCGCCACAAAGAAAGGAATACTGAGGCAATTTAATAGAATATATTACTGCAGAAACCTATGGTGTCAGTTTTGGCGTACTTGCCGGAAGTAATTTTGCATGTTTACACCTCAAATATCTCCAAAGTTAGCGATTTCAAATCAAAGTGACTTCAAGCTAAAGTAAGGTAGATTATAATGATCAACCTAATATATTTATTTAGAAAATGACGGAAACTTAAAACCATCAGATTCTGCAACTTTAATTGCGCCCGTACATAGGCCTGAGGTCAGTCAGTAGGGTTTATGTGCATAGCTGGTTAGCGAAGTTCTACATTCATGGCTATGCAGGTATAGCAATACCTCAGGGAGTTTAACACCCCTGCCTTGCAGAGTTGTAAACCACTGCCTTGTGGTAAAGGTTCTTGACAGAACCGAAGGCTAAGGGAGCAAACCCTAAGCAGAAAACCATGTCACTGTGGCAGCATTAAGGGTGGTTGATGTATGGAACTCCCAACATCTCCCGACCAGCCACTGCAGGGACAAATAGTTTTGCGCCTGTCTGGACATGTTCTTGCCGGTGTGAAACCTCTATTTGCTCCCCGAGAGAGTGCTGCTGGTAACTTGCAAAAGCCAGCAGCACTTCAACACTTTTGCAGGCAGCTTTCATGAAATGTCGACGAATAAGGAAATACTCGAACGGATGGGGCTGCCCTCTATGGAAGATCTTCTGATCAAAAAGAATCTCCGGTGGACTGGACACCTCATGAGGATGTCATCAGACAGGCTACCAAAGCAGATCCTCTATTCTCAACTGTCTTCTGGCTACAGAAAGAGAGGGCGCCCTCGTCTCCGGTTCAAGGATACCATCAAGAGAAACCTGAAGCTGAGAGACATTAAGACCGACTCATGGACGCAACTCTCACAGCAGAGAGCTAAATGGAGAGCGGCAGTCAAGTAATGAAAGCAGTCTTTGTCGCATCGCGACCGACAGCATGATGATGATGATGATGACATTCATGGCTTGTATAGTAGAGTAATCATACCAACTTTCCTTAGGCACGATTAAAAATGGCAGTGTGATTTTCGGCGGTAAGTGAATTAGGTTAATGAGCAGAGGCGAGCGGTGGCGCCACCGTCAGAGCTGAGGTTGAGTAGGTTGGAGCAGGAGATGACTAGCCCAAGGCTCCACCACCCAATTATTGGTGGGTGGATGTGAGGAGGGAGTATGGACTTCCGGGTTATTTTACTCGTATAATTCTTATACAGCATATAATTTTTTTAAATAATTGTCTACAAGAAAATGGGAAGAAAATTCAGCTGTTGCAATGTCATTGATTCTTTCCAAATAGAATATAAGGAACAGACGTTCGCTTACCTGGAGAACCTTGAGAACGGGCTTGACGTTGTGCCACGTTGAACCTCGCATGTCAATTATTACGGTGAACCCCAGCTCCTTGATGTCATCGCTGTGAAAGAGACAATTAAAGACCAATAAATACTAGACGGTAGCGACTAACTAAAAGCTCCTTGATGTCATCGCTGTGAAACAGACAATTAAAGACCAATAAATACTAGACGGTAGTGACTAACTAAGAGCTCCTTGATGTCATCGCTGTGAAACAGACAATTAAAGACCAATAAATACTAGACGGTAGTGACTAACTAAGAGCTCCTTGATGTCATCGCTGTGAAACAGACAATTAAAGACCAATAAATACTAGACGGTAGCGACTAACTAAAAGCTCCTTGATTTCATCACTGCGAAATAAGACAAATAAAAACCAATAAATCATGAAATGGGTGAGTGAGTGAGTGAGAGAATGAGTGGGTGGGTGAATGGGTGAGTGAGTGAGTGAGAGAATGAGTGGGTGAGTGAGTGAGTGAGTGAGGGAGGGAGGGAGTGGAGTGAGTAAGTGAGTGCAGTGATTTGGTGAGTGAGTGAATGATGAAGGGAGGGAGCTAGGTAGGGAGGGAGTGAGTGGAGTGAGTAAGTGAGTGAGTGCAGTGAGTAACTGAGTGAGTAGGTGAGTGATTAGATCAGTAAGTGGGTGAATGAGTGGGTGAAAGTGATTTGGTGAGTGAATGGGTCAGTGAGTAAGTAAGTAGGTGAGTGATTTGGTGAGTGACTGAATGAGTGGATCAGTGTATGAGTGAGTGAGTGGTTTGGTGAGTGAGTGAATGAGTGGGTGAGTGGGTGAGTGAGTAGGTGAGTGATTTGGTGGGTGAGTGAATGAGTGGATCAGTGTGAGTAAGTGAGTGGTTTGGTGAGTGAGTGAGTGAGTGGATCAGTGTGTGAGTGAGTGTAAGTGAGTGATTTTGTGAGTGATTGAATGAGTGGCTCAGTGTATGAGTGAGTAGGTGAGTGATTTGGTGAGTGAGTGAATGAGTGGATCAGTGTATGAGTGAGTGAGTGATTTGGTGAGTGAGTGAATGAGCAGATGAGTGTGAGTGAGTGAGTAGGTGAGTGATCTGGTGAGTGAGTGAATGAGTGGATCAGTGTGTAAGTGAGTGATTTGGTGAGTGAGTGAATATTAAAATAAACAACATGAACAATTATTGCTTTGATTTTAAAATATATATAATCGTCCGGTGCAACTGACACTTGTCGACACCCATTGGAGGAGAGGTGGGCCGCAGGTGGCGCCACCTGTCCAGTGTGGATTCTTACAGAGAATAACAATATCGGTAATATCAATAATATCAGTGATATCAATTAATATCAGTAATTACAATTCCCTTGCATATTTGTATACTTGCATAATTGGTTATACATGTCATGTATACATTATCATTAGACCCGAATACTGCTTCCTCTCTACGGGCTTCAATTAGCCAGATGCTATAGTTATAGCCTGAGGTAAAATGATCGAACAAAACAAACACGGTGATGACAAAACATGGCCACCATGTCATATACGTCTGTTTGTCCAACTGACCGCCCCAATATAGGACCTGGGAATAGTCCTGGCAGCAGTGTGACGTCACTCGCCACATGTCCTAGTCTAGCTTTGAGTCCTAGCAAGTTGGTGCCACGCCCATGGCCGCCACCCCGGACAACACACGCCCTGAACACTGTCACTCGGCAGTTTATCACCAAGGCGATGGTGCTTTAGACTGATTGCGATGTTCATCGGCACTAAATGCCCAAATCAGTGAAGGCGGGAGTGGATTAAGGATGGTGCATATGAACCAACCTGCGACCCAACACTTACGACTTCATGAAATAACGGCAAAGCGTCAGTTCTCTGACCGCCTCAATGTAGGACCTGGGAATATTCATGGCCATCGTGTGATGTCATTCCCCACAAGTCCTAGTCTAGCTTTGAGTCCTAGCAAGTCGGTGCCACGCCCATAGCCGCCACCCCGGACAACACACGCCCTGAACACTGTCACTCGGCAGTTTATCACCAAGGCGATGGTGCTTTAGACTGACTGCGATGTTCATCGGCACTGAATGCCCAAATCAGCGAGGGCGGCAGTGGATTAAGGATGGTGCACATGTACCGACTTGTGGCCTAATACTTACGACTCCCTGAAATAACGGCCGGACCAGAAACACCCGAGTCTCACACAGCGACATTGACTGAAAGCAGACCCTACTCTCTCAAAAAGTCACTACAGGGTGCAGATATATGGATTGTTACTTAGTGTTACACAACTTGTAGGCAAAGACTCCCCACTTCCTGAAAAAAAACAGCTGGATCAAGTAGAGTGTATATATCCCGACTGTTACACAACTCGTGGTCCAAGACTTAGGATTAAACAGAGTGTACACATATATATACCAACTGCTACACAACTCGTGGTCCAAGACTTAGGATTAAACAGAGTGTATACATATATATACTGACTGTAACAACTTGTGGTCCAAGACTTAGGATTAAACAGAGTGTACAGTTAGTATATTTATATACGTGTATAAAATCATCGGTATGAGGTATTTCTTATTATTACTATGATCCATTATTGTCCATTAACAGACCCAGATTTATTCACTGCGGCACTCATTTGCCTATGGTGGCGCCGCCACCGGCAGTTCTTGGTACTCATTCCTCAGAGTTGTATAGATCACTTGCTGTGAAAAGTGAATATACCAACTGCTACACAACTCGTGGTCCAAGACTTAGGATTAAACAGAGTGTATACATATATATACCGACTGCTACACAATTCATACTGACCTATCTCATGTATAATATAATTGTATGAGTTCACATGTGAAACACCAACCAGCAGCCGGCTGATCAAACCCACCAGAAGGTGGCACTGCGAAATTTACATTACCATGGGAGAGATCGGGAGTGAGCCGTCTTAGTATTATAGGGTCTTTGACAAAGCCGCCACCAAAAAGACACCCAAAACAACGCTAACAACTAAGACTACGCATGGAGAGTAGCAAATATGTGCCATGTAGGGTGTCCCACGTAGGGTGTCCCATGTAGGGTGTCCCATGTAGGGTTACCATGTAGGGTGTACCATGTAGGGTTACCATGTATGGTGTACCATGTAGGAGTACTATGTAGGGGGTACCATGTAGGTGTACCATGTAGGGTGTACCATGTAGGGTGTACCATGTAGGGTGTACAATGTAGGGTGTACAATGTAGGGTGTACAATGTAGGGTGTACAATGTAGGGTGTACAGTGTAGGGTGTACCATTATGGTGTACCATGCAGGAGTACTATGTATGGGGTACCATGTAGGGGTACCATGTAGGGTGTACCACGTATGGTGTACCATGTAGGGTGTACAATGTAGGGTGTACCATGTAGGGTGTACACTGTAGGGTTACCATGTAGGGTTACCATGTAGGGTTACCATGTAGGGTTACCATGTAGGGTTACCATGTAGGGTGTCCTATGTAGGGTGTCCCATGTAGGGTGTCCCATGTAGGGTGTCCCATGTAGGGTGTCCCATGTAGGGTTAGCATGTAGGGTTAGCATGTAGGGTTAGCATGTAGGGTGTCACATGTAGGGTGTCCCATGTGGGGTGTCCCATGTAGGGTTACCATGTAGGGTGTCCCATGTGGGGTGTCCCATGTAGGTGTCCCATGTATGGTGTCTCATGTAGGGTTACCATGTATGGTGTACCATGTATGGGGTACCATGTAGGGGGTACCATGTATGGGTACCATGTATGGGTACCATGTATGGGTACCATGTAGGGTAACCATGTAGGATCACCATGTATGGTGTCCCATGTATGGTGTCCCATGCATGATATACCACATAGGGTGTCCCACATAGTGTCCCATGAAACTATTGAAAGGTGTCCCATGTAGGGTGTCCCACATAAGGTGTCCCATGTAGGGTGTTCCATGTATGGTATGGTATGGTATTCCATGTAGTGTGTCCCATGTATGGTGTCCCATGTATGGTGTACCGTGTAGGGTGTACCATGTACCATGCATTCTGTATCATGTAGGGTGTCCCATGTAGGTTGTACCATGCATGGTGTACCACATAAGGTGTACCATGTATGGTGTCCCATGCATGGTGTACCACATAAGGTGTCCCATGTATGGCATACCACACAGGGTGTCCCACGTAGTGTCCCATGAAACTATTGAAAGGTGCTCCATGTAGGGTGTCCCACATAGGGTGTCTCATGTAGGGTGTCCCATGTAGGGTGTCCCATCAGACCATCTTCTCAGGCATGCATAGTGCCTCCTAAAGCCGTCAGGTGACTTGTCCACGTATTCTCCACTTTCTTTCACAACCTCCACCCAGCACAAAAAGTCAACATCAGCCATTGTGGGTCGTATTCATTACATGAATACTGGATGTATCTTAATAAATCAATCAATCAATCAATAGGATACAGCTATAATAGGCCATGGACCTGGTAGCCGCTCTTAGTTAATAGAAATGGAGACAGTTCTTCAGATGTGGTGGATCGTAGCAACTGTCACTGGCTCCAAGATATATGTAATGCTTGACCAGTATGCATCCAGTCGGTACTTGAACAGTTCACCGACTCTGCTGCTACGACACTCTCCGGCAGGTCATTCCACAGGTCAACCACCCTAAAGCCGAAAAAGTTGTGTCGCAGGTCCAGTCTGGAGTACCGCTTCCTCAGCTTCAGGGAGTGCCCTCTGGTCCTGGTGTTGGAGTCTCTGATAAGGAGGCTGCCTGTCTTGTAGAAACCATGGAGATATTTGAATACTTCAATCATATCCCCCCGGGCCCGTCTGTAGTACATGCTTGGGATCTTCAAATGAGGCCTAGGTTGTTAATGAAAGCGTACACTTAGAACAGGCTATTTGAGGATCAGCCCAATAGACGGGGACTTGTTCGCTCGGCACCATTAGACTCTTAAGTACTCTATCGCTATTATTAGTAGTACTATGACGTCACACAGGGAATTTATTAAGCTGGCACTGAATGGGAGACTGAGCATTCCTACAAATATGCTGTTAGATTTGGTATTGCTATTCTGTTTTCCTGTAGTTTTATCTGTGGCTTTGGGCACTGAGTTAATCTCAGACATTTGGGCAGTGGGTCATTACCACATTTTTGTTTTCCAGGTTATATTGTTAATGATCTTGCCCTATTTTAAGAGGGTAGTAAGTCAAATAGTCATTGTTGACTGTGTGTATTAAGGTATCTTGTTAGCAATACTATCCCATAAAATGTATCCGAAATATGTTTATATGATTTTGTGCTAAAGTGAAATTATGAAAATTCCCCACGCCCCCCACCTCTGCCAATTTGGATTTCCACCGCTGTACATAACTTACAGCGTCATCAATCAAAGGCCCGTTTTTTGTTTTTTTGTAAATATAGTTTATTCATTGAATAAAGTCTTTTGTCAGCGCCGTGGCACTGGTCTTCCAGCCATGTGACAATACAGTTATTTACAATATATGCACATGTAGTCTGATATTGTCATCAGCAGCTCTCATACTATGTCTATGTGGTGTGGGAGGTTAAAGATCTCTTGGGTCGGTAAAAGTCTAGGCTTGGGCTTTCTATCGACAAATTGTCTAATGGTGAAAACAAGTCTATTCAGACTTATCCATGATAGGCAGTAAAAATTTTCAAGAAAGAAAAGATGGACAAAAAATGAAAATTTGCATATCTACACCATACATCTACCCAAACATTTTTTCAACTTTTTTCTTGTGAGAAACAATTCTTTTGGCTTAACTGTAATCAATCAAATCTTGTTTGAATGTGTTGTGTGTGTAAATATGATGTTATTGATGTGTTAAAATGGTGTTATGGACGGATGTTACATGGTTAATTTTAACAGCCTTCTCAATCTGTATTAGATCAAAATCAAAAGGTGGCGCAAAAAATTTCAACTCTGACATATGTACAACATATAAACCTTCATATGAAAATGGATTATTCCCTTATTTGGAATGTTTTCTGCTATTATTTGGAATGTTTTCACTTTTGGTTTCCATGTAAAAAAAACCTGGTACACAACTTCTGAGGACGACTCTACTATCCAATGCGTTAGTTCTGAAGTCCTACCCAGAACACAAGTTCCTACAACTGCCGTCAGAGGGCGCGTTGGTGGAGGAAATCCTGTATTGACAGTAGAGTGTAACCACACAGGTCACATTGCTCACACCCACAGTGAACCCTGACCATAATTGTCCCCAGACCTCAATTTCCGGTTCGAGGTCAATCAACTTCTGCTCATCCGGGTGCTTGACCTTGACATGACCTTGTCCTGAGTTGAGTAAACTATGCAGGTCACATGAGGTGGATTGGGCTGATCGAACCTTCTATGGATGTCCTTAAAAAGTGTCGTCTACATAAGTGTGAATGTGTATATTTACGCACGCCTGGTGTGCACTAGGAAAAGATTGTCTCCTTCATCTACCAGACTCTGACAGCAGCTACACATGCACGTCCAACGTGCCACTGCACATTCCGAGCACAAATTGGACTCATCAGCCTTCGATGCGTTCACAACAAATGATGAGTTGCTATTGTCATCGCCACCGATGGACAACCAAGAAGACCGAAGGAGTGTTGCTATGAACCGTAACTTAAAGGCTGCAGTCTCAGCAAGACGACAAACCGGTCGGTCCCCAATTAAGACCATAGCCCTCCGGTACCCTTATTTGGGGGAGGAGTCTTTATTCACGAGGTCACGTGGTGCCGCCTCCAGTGCCGATGTTTATAGCACCCGTATGTGCCCACCTATGAGGACACAAACTGCCTGAACGATACCATGTCAATTCTAACCAGGTGGTTAGAATTGACATGTTTACAAATACTGATGGGGGAGTTGCTATGGTAACTGACCTGTCGATTAAAACAGGATTGAAAATGTATCAAATCAGGATTTGTAGGGACTATTTCCCATCGATTTGCAACTATGGACTGTTCGGAAACGCATGAAACAAATATAAGGATGAATAGCCAGCTATTATAGCAGGGGCATAACCAGAAATAAACAAATTGTACACACAATATTGCTCGCACGAGCTTACAATGTCCTTCTTCTTGAAGATGTATACTGCTTATCATGGATAAGTCTGAATAGACTTGTTTTCAGCATTAGACATTTCATCGATAGAAAGCCCGAGACTACACTTTTACCGACCCAAGGGCAGTAAGAGCAGCAGGGAGCCTAACGTGATACTGCCCCCCCATAACACCCACACCACACTCACTCACCACCACCACACCCACACCACCACACTCCCACCACACCCACACCACCACACCCCCACACATCCCCACCACACGCAGCTTCTTTCACAGCTGTCAAGTCCAGCTTTCCTGACCTCCCCAAAGACCTGTCATTGACACCTACCCCCTCCCCACTCCCACCCCCACCCCCATTCCCACCCATCCCCACAACCATCAAACCCCCTCCCCACTCTTAACCCCACCTCACTCCCACCCCTACTGGGATAGGACAAGGACTGGTTAGCTCAGTGTCAGGATAATGTGACTGAGTGGGATATCAGGTCATGGTGCAAGTGGCCTGGTCTCGCAGTGAGGCAGCACTATAAATTCGCCATGAGTGTCACAAGTCGGTACCCGTCCTGATATGACCTTAGATGTTGCCAGGACGTAAAACTCCAACAACCACCCAACCCAACCACCTTAAATACATACTGTAATTAAAGCCTATTCTTGATGGACTGTGTACCTATTTATTTATTTACTTATTTATTTGCTTATTTATTCACTTATTTACTTACTTATTTATTTATTTAATTACTTATTTATTTAATTACTTATTTATTTAATTGCTTATTTATTTATTTATTTACTTATTTATTATTTTACTTATTTATTTAATTGCTTATTTACTTAATTTCTTATTTATTTAATTATTCATTTACTTATTTATTTAATTACTTACTTACTTATTTAATTACTTATTTATTTACCTAATTAATTATTTATTTCTTTACTTACTTATTATTTTACTTATTTATTTATTCACTTATTCATTCATTCATAGGTCATGTCCTTGAGCCCTTGACCTGCCGGTCAACGCGGGCCGTCAACTCACTCGGGTGACCTTTTCAGTGGTGACCTTGACCTTTGCGCGCAGACGCCGGGCTCTGGGAGACGCGCGATCAATAAGAAACCGGAAGGAAAGCTCAGCGGGAGGTTATTCACAATATTTACA
Source organism: Branchipolynoe longqiensis (assembly GCA_030323885.1). Taxonomy (NCBI): domain Eukaryota; kingdom Metazoa; phylum Annelida; class Polychaeta; order Phyllodocida; family Polynoidae; genus Branchipolynoe; species Branchipolynoe longqiensis. Next base: position 47,384,267 of record CM059203.1, on the reverse strand, counting down.
CACCAGCTCTTAATTTACATCCAACTGAGCCCAGACTGGTCTTCTTTTTTTTTTCTATTACCGCATTACCAACAACATTCAATGGATTGGTTGGTTGGTTGATGGAGTTTTATGTCCTGGCAACATCTGAGGTCATATCAGGACGGATACCTACAGACTTGTTGGTTGTTGGAGTTTTACGTCCTGTCAACAACTAAGGTTATATCAGGACGGGTACTGACTTGTGTCAGTGCGCACTCATGGTGACTTTATAGTGCTGCCACACTGTGAAATCAGGCCTACTGTCAGCACCATGGTCCGATATCCCACTCAGTCACATTATTCTGACACTGAGGTAACCAGTCCTTGCCCAATCCTATTAATGCCGAGCACCAGGCTAGGAAGCGACAAGTATCAATTTGATATGTCATCGGTTTGACTCGACCGGGAACCAAACTCCCTGTAAAAATATACAGTCTTGGAATTATATCAATATCTCGGGCGACGGAGTTGGGGATGATTGCTATGTAATAGTGATGCAATGTGTGCCCACACGCTGTGTGACATGGAAATAACTATGCGTAAATGTTATGATGCACAGTGACCGGGCTTGATGTCTGGATATTAAGATGCGGTTACTAATAACAGGAATGTTCCCGCCATGCACCAGGAAGAGTGCAAATGGAGCGGGACATGTATTATTGTTTAATGTAACTGGATGACAACTACTTGTTACCACGGGACCGCTGGGTAAGCACACCCAGCCATTCTGCATACATTATGGACACCACCTGCCCTGGGGTTGAGTGACAGGTGCCCCTCTTGGGTGCCACCCCTCCCAGGCTGCAGAGGTGTCTGATTGGCTGGCTGTGTGAGCCCAGGCACCCTTGGACTCCTTGCACTTGCTGGACTGACACACACTCACTCTAGAGATACCAACGGAAGCAGTTCACCTCTGAGCTGTGTGTAACACCCATAGGACTTAGGTTCAATGGGCTGTAGGCACTGATTTTGACTGAACAAGCAGAAGCTATGTGGGTCTGTGTAGCAGGTTGTAAGTGAGTCAGGGTGGCAGGTCACTAGTAGGTGAACAAGAGTTGTAGCAATAAAGCTCAACCTTATCACTGTCAATCTTGCGTGACTTGTCTCCCTTTCTTTCTTATGAGTTGTGTTTTGGTATTTAGTGGATGGAGAGTGGCACTGGCAGACAGTTGCCAGGATCCTCCTGATAGTAGTGAGTATAAGTAGAATAACTGGAAGATGGCCGAAGAACACCTACGCTCTACCGATTTGGCCACCCTGCCCGGTCGCAATCAATGGAAGACTCTCTGCTTATTTAGAGAGCTGATTAGCCCGATGAAAAAATCAAATTATCAAAACCAAAACACTGACCTAGATTCGATCATACATATATCAAGTTAGACACTGGGGCACTCATTAAAGGGGCTGTCACATTAGGGTTTTTTGCGGGAGCGTATGGCGGCATAAGCGCGTTACGTCATATACGTCGGCATACGCCGTATTCGCTACTCATACGCTACGCATACGCTACTCATACGCTACCCATACGCCGCCAGATGCCGGCGTATGTGAAGCGTATGAGGCATACGCTGGCATACGCCGCCATACACTTTCATAAATCCGTCCGTCCAAATTTTGTTGTGCATGCTCAAAAAAACTCGACCTATGAGGGCGTATGGCCCATACTGTCAAAAAATGTCACAGCACGCTCCCATACGCTCCCATACACTCCTCATACGCTCCTCGTACGCTCCTCGTAGGTTCCACATACGCTCAAAACCACCCGAAAGGTCACCAAATGTCATCATAGGCCGGCACGCGCAGGACCTACGTAGGTTTTCAATACGCTCCCGCCATACGCCGTAATGTGACAGGGCCTTAAAGCTTTAGCGCAGTTTTTGTGCTCCCGTGGTATGCTCAAAACATGGACAAACAAAGCGCATTATGTCCAGCATGTCAGTGTGTACATCGACATTAACTCAGCATGTTTTCACTTCAAATATGAAATAAGCCGTTAAAATAAGTTATTCCAAACTGAAGTTAAGTATATCATAAAAAGCCATTAAAAAAAAATGCCAGAAACTCAAAACAATTCAGATTAGGCAAATTCAAATATTTTTCTTACTTTGACTTTCGAACACTGGAAGTTAAGTTGCATAACCCGATGAAACCATAACATTGTTTGAGCCATGGCCTTTGTCGTAGATTTCAGTAATTTAAATGAATCATGCAAGCATTTCTGTATAATCCCAAATCCACTACTACCTGCAACAGCAGGTCATGCCCATCGCATTACTGTCTCCTCACACGTATGTATGATCAGCAAATCAATGATATAGTCTAAAGGTAAATGGCTATTCTCCAGTCTACATGTACAAAATAAGATCCCCATAATATTTATAATGCCTGATTTCAACCCGCTATTGTCTATATTGTTCATACCATCTCATCATCTCATCCATAAATAGTTCATATGTACCATAATTGCTAAGGCTTGAATACCAGCGCCTCAGTGCTGAAAATTAAATATGTATTCAACTGGAATAAAAAATTGGAACAAACAGAAAAACAAGATGGCTTCCATACCTGGGAATGGCGGCGAGGTAGAGTACAGCAGTGCGTAGGTCTTCGTATCTGATCTTGTCCGGGTTCGGATGTGGTGGGAAAGTCAGGATGGCTCCACCTCGCCTGTCTCGCCCACCTGAAGGGGAAGAAGGATTCGCTGGTTACTGATTGATGGTCACGGTGCATCATTAAGGGGATCAATACATCGTGGTCAGGACATCCAGGAGAACAGTCGGTGATTAATACGTCATGATCAGGACATGCAGGAGAACAATCGGGGATCAATATGTCATTTGTCAGGACATGCAAGAAAACAGTCGGAGATCAATACGTCATGGTCGGGACATGCAGGAGAACAGTCGGTGATTAATACGTCATGATCAGGACATGCAGGGGAACAGACGGGGATCAATGTCATGGTCAGGACTTGCAGGAGAACAGTCGGGGATCAATATGTCATGGTCAGGAATTGCAGGAGAAGTTGGGGATCAATATGTCATTTGTCAGGACACGCAAGAAAACAGTCGGAGATCAATACGTCATGGTCGGGACATGCAGGAGAACAGTCGGTGATTAATACGTCATGATCAGGACATGCAGAACAGTCGGGGATCAATATGCCATGGTCAGGACTTGCAGGAGAACAGTCGGGGATCAATATGTCATGGTCAGGACTTGCAGGAGAATAGTCGGGGATCAATATGTCATGGTCAGGACACGCAAGAAAACAGTCGGAGATCAATACGTCATGGTCAGGACTTGCAGGAGAACAGTCAGTGATTAATACGTCATGATCAGGACATGCAGGAGAACAGTCGGGGATCAATATGCCATGATCAGGACACACAAGAAAACAATAGCCGATCAATGTCATGGTCAGGACATGCAGAAGAACAGTTGGGGATCGATATGTCATGGTCAGGACACACGGGAGAACAGTCGGGGATCAATACGTCATGGTCAGTCCATGAGGGAGAACAGACGGTGATCAATATGTCATGGTCAGGACACGATGGAGAACAGTCGGAGATCAATATTTCATGGTCAGGACATGCAGGAGAACAGTCGGGGATCAATACGTAATGGTCAGGACTTGCAGGAGAACAGTCGGGGATCAGTACGTAATGGTCAGGACTTGCAGGAGAACAGTCGGGGATCAATACGTTGTGGTCAGGACATGCAAGAGAACAGTTGGGGATCAATACGTTGTGGTCAGGACATGCAAGAGAACAGTCGGGGATAAATACGTCATGGTCAGGATATGGAGGAGAACAGCCAGGGATGAATATGTCATAGTCAGCACATGCAGGAGAACAGTCAGGGATGAATATGTCATGGTCAGGACTTGCAAGAGAACAGTCGGGGATCAATACGTCATGGTCAGGACTTGCAGGAGAACAGTCGGGGATCGACACATCATGGTCAGGACATGAGGGAGAACAGTCGCGGATCAATATGTCATGGTCAGGACATGCAGGAGAACAGTAGGGGATTGATACGTCATGGTCAGGACTTGCAGGAGAATGGTTAGGGATTGAAACGTCATGGTCATGACATGAGGAGAACAGTTGCGGATCAATATGTAATGGACAGGACATGAGGGAGAACAATCAGGGATCAATATGTCATGGTCAGGACATGCAGGAGTATTTGGGGATCAATACTTCATGGTCAGGACTTGCAGGAGAACAGTCGGGGGTCAATACGTCATGGTCAGGACATGCAGGAGAACAGTCGGGGATCAATACGTCATGGTCAGGACATGCAGGAGAACCGTCGGGGATTGACAGATCATGGTCAGGACATGCAGGAGAACAGTCGGGGATCAATATGTCATGGTCAGGACTTTCAGGAGAACAGTTGGGGATTGATACATCATGGTTAGGATATGAGGGAGAACAGTCGCGGATCAATATCTCATGGTCAGGACATGCAGGAGAACAGTCGGGGATCAATATGTCATGGTCAGGACATGCAGGAGAACCGTCGGGGATTGACAGATCATGGTCAGGACTTTCAGGAGAACAGTTGGGGATTGATACATCATGGTTAGGATATGAGGGAGAACAGTCGCGGATCAATATCTCATGGTCAGGACATGCAGGAGAACAGTCGGGGATTGATACATCATGGTCAGGACATGAGGGAGAACAGTCAGGAATCAATATGTCATGGTCAGGACATGCAGTAGAACAGTCGGGGATCAATACATCATAGTCAGGACATAAGGGAGAACAGTAGGGGATCAATATGTCATGGTCAGGACCTAAGGGAGAACAGTCGCGGATTGACACATCATGGTCAGGACATGCAGGAGAACAGTCAGGGATTGAAATGTCATGGTGTCAGGCTAACTTCCACAAATGTTGCAGTACTTGTGAATATTTGTTAAATTGTTTGTGTAAACGGAGATGCGAATGAGAATTGAAAGAAGAAAATATCTTCAACATTTATTTATCTAGCCTCACCAGCCAATCAACCCTTCTTGAGTGACTGGAGTGAAATTTACTTAATATTCTTTTTATGCAGCAATAAATGTTTAAAGCTGCATAGTCCGATGAAGCATCACATTTTCAAATCAAAATAATGATCTAGATTTTATTCTCCACATCTAACTGAAATACAGATGCACTTTTAAAGCATTTATTGCCACCTAGAAGGGAATATTGAGTCAATTTAATAGAACCTGTTGTTGCAGGAGCCTATGGTTTAAATTTGCCTGTTTGCGTTTCAAATATCTCAAAAGTTTACTGTTAAAAAAATGGTTACTTCAAACTAAAGGAAGGTAGATTAAAACACTCAACTTACTATATTTATCTCAGAAATTGTCAGAAACTCAAAACTATTGGACTCTGTAACATTAATGCATGCACCAATATATGAGTAGTGTTGAGAATGGTTCTTGGATTACCATATATATACGTGAATATAAGTCACCTTTGAGTATGAGTAAAGGGGTATTTTTTAAGGAAACATCTGGAACCTAAGCCAACTATAGTTCGAGCTTCATTTTATTTACTAACAAATTAAACTTCATTCATACACATACACAAAGATTCAATAAGATAATAATCCCACTGGTCACTCAAAAACCTTCAATGTCAAACTCGTCATCAGACCCCCTCCAGTAACTTCAGTACCTGCTCATGAATAAGACTACTAAGAGCATCACGGTAATATTCATCACCAGCGCCAATGTCAATGTCCTCAGAGTTATCATCACTGACTGAGTCATACTCATCTTGCCACAAGATGTCGTCATGGGTGCCATCAATGCTTCCTCGGGGGGTATCGCGAGTATAAGACGACCTCAGAACAGCAGTCAGCGTGAATGGGCCTTGGACTATGCAGCATTGTGCCTTTAATTGCCCTAATTCTGGTTGAACTGCTTGGCGGTACAGCTTTCAGCGGGAATGGTTCTTGAACTATGCAGCATTGTGCCTTTAATTGACCTAATTCTGGTTGAACTGTCTGGCGATACAGCAGTCAGCGGGAACAAAGACACTCACCTGAGAGGTACACCATCTTTTCTTTGAGTAGTGGCAAGATGTCAAACGCTCGCAGACCATCAGGCCGTCTGCCTGCTGGAGAGAACAGATTACGCAACGTAAGTTATGTGACAAGCTAGGGCAATTTCCATGGGTACAAGGTATTACAAATGTTGACGATGTACAAGATATAGACAAACCCCAACAAATATTTTTTAAATTGGGAATTCCCCCATTTTACACCATAGGTTTATAGAAATTATTGATAAAGAAAATCAATCTGCATGGATTATGACCACTACTTCACAGTGGCGAAAACAAGCGCATGCACTTAACCATTATGAGCAGAATAAACAAACGATCACTAAAAAAAAAGAAGTTAAAAATAGTAAAGTTTATGCGCAATACAATTCAATCAACCTAAACTGGCAGTAATATATTTTTCTATCTTTTTTCCATTTTTGTTGGTTAGCAACAATGGCTAATCAATTTAGAGATTGATTAGCTATTGTTTATTTGTGGTGCAATTTTAAAACAAACGCAGGGAAAGAACCCAACTAAGTTTGGTAACCAGGAAGTGAGTTCAAAGTATTGCACCAATAGTGAAAGATACATAGTGCTGCGTGACAACTACACCCAACAATGGGGTGTGTAAATATCACAGTTCAAACTCACAATTTCAATCCTTTCCCAGAACTCAGAAGAGGCTTATTTGAACATAAATATGCACCGGGCGCGGTGGACGAATCGGTAGAGCACTGGCATCGCATGCGTGAGATTGGGAGTTCGGTTCCTGGTCGAGTCAAAACAATGACATATCAAAGTGATACTTGTCGCTTCCTAGCCTGGTGCTAAGGACTGGTTACCTCAGTGTCAGGATAATGTGACTGTGTGGGACTATGGTGTCAGCAGCCTGATTTCCCAATGGGGCAGCACTATAAAGTCGCCATGAGTGCGGACTGCCACAAGTTGGTACCCGTCCTGATATGACTTAGATGTTGCCAGGACGTAAAACTCCAACAACCAACCAACCAAAATATATTTGCCTGATTAAAATGAAGAAGTGCCTTCCGTTATATACTACTTACAGTACAGACGCTACTCAACTCAGCCACCGTCTCAACGAACATAGTCACTATTTTCAAGCTAACCGTGCTGCTATCGCATGAATTAGGCCAAACTCCAATCGCGTTATGAATGAGATGGAACTGAATCGTTTGCTAACATACACTTATATTTTTCTCTCTTTATATATATATATATATTTCGGAAATCCCGTGCCGGTCCGTTCTGCGTGGTAAACATTGCGCCCAGACTGGCGCGCCGCCCGGTGTGCAGACGGGGCACTAACTGACTGGTCCCTGTGTCTGCCTGAGCCGGTGCATGTAAACGACAACGGGTCCAGTGCGGCGGAAGTAAATAGACTCATGAATATTAAGTTTGACCTATATGTGATGTATCACACCCATCCGGCCACACACAACTTAGGGGAAAAGTATTCAACCAAGATGTTTTGATAAAAAAAAACGAACTTAAATATACGATTGCTATGAAATATGAAGTAAGTTATATGTGTTCTAATAACAAACCACGAGGGCATCCTAGAACACACTGTGTTTTGTAAATGTACAACAAGTCAAGTGAGGTATCCCCAAAAATACCCCCCCCCCCCATCTCACTCTCAGCGATCCAAAAATAATGATTAAAATAATCGCTTGGTACACATGTATAAAACATGTTTACCAAAAAGATTATATTAAATTTATAAGGTTAGGGTTCTGGATTTCTATTAATTTTGAATAAAACTAGGTTTTGACAAACTCAAGGCATTGACAATGGTCGTGAGCAATCTTCATACAGAAAAAGTGAAATATCTCTAAAACCACACCACCTAGAAACAAATGGCTTGGTACACATATAGAAAACATGTTTACCAAAAAGATTATATTAAATTGATAAGGTTAGGGCTCTGGATTTCTATTAATTTTGAATAAAACTAATGTTTTGCACTGCGCGGCAAACTCAATGAAGCACAGAAGCGATGTGGAGACCAAGTTCAAGGTCGATTCATCATATATATAGGTCAAACTTAATATTCATGAGTCTATTTACTTCCGCCGCACTGGACCCGTTGTCGTTTACATGCACCCAAGTCTCTCCCCTCGCGGTTGTTTAAAACAGCTTATAATGAAAAGATAATAATAAAAAGAATGCAAAATAACACAAACAAGGCTGGCTGAGGCGACGTGACGAAACACACGCTTTGGAAAGATGGCGCGACGCCCCATGAGAATAGGCAATCCATTAACGAGTCAGAATTGAACTGTGCAGTGACAGTTTGTGTTGGTTTTACTTCATTTCCTACTTTCAAAGCTATTACTGCCCTCACACACCGGGAGCCGTGGCCTAATCGGTAGAGCGCAGGCCTCGCGTGTGGGAGATCGGGAGTTTGGTTCCCGGTCGAGTCAAACCGATGACTTTAAAATTGATACTTGTCGCTTCCTAGCCTGGCGCTCGGCATTATCAGGATAGGGCAAGGACTGGTTAACTCAGTGTCAGGATAATGTGACTGAGTGGGATATCAGGTCATGGTGCTGGTGGTCTGGTCTCCCAGTGGGGGCAGCACTATAAAGTCATCATGAGTGAACACTCACAAGTCGGTACCCACCCTGATATGACCTTAAATGTTGCCAAAACATAAAACTCCACCAACCAACCATCATTCTCTTATAAGTATCCAACAACCAACTCCCCTCACATCAGGCCTTTGTGTCGACTAGGTTTGTTTGTTTGTTTATTGGGGCATTACACACTACTAAATCACCTGGAATACCTAGTAGTACTACTAGGTATCCCAAGTGATCTTTTAAAAACAGTTTTGAGTTTGATTTAATGGATTTCAGCCGTTACGATATTGAATTTGAAACAAAATGACACTTCATTTTTTTAGGTTGTTATTTAATTAGCCCCGCCCAAAACTAAAAGGATAGCTTTTTCTATAGCCCCCCTCCAAATTTTTGTTTTAAATAACCAACCTATCTAACTTTTATGGGTTTTCCCCTACAAATCCGTGGCTTGTACAATGTGAATAAAAAAAGATACAGGGGTATGAATAAGATGGTTACATTTCAAGCTATAGATCTTCAAAACTGCTTCTTTTTTTTTTTTAACCAAAAACAATTTCCTTAAATTTGTCAATTTTCAAATTTTGCTTTTGGGAGTGGGCTTTCGAAAAAATATTAGTACTACTAGCAACATCCAACATTGTATCAGGATGGGTACCGACATGTGACCGTTTTTTGTTTGTTTGTTTGTTTGTTTGTTTGTTTGTTTAACCACCCACCAGCACAAAAATTAAGATCGGCTATTGGGGGTGACTCGTGACCGTGTGCACACTTTATAGTGCTGCCCACTTGGAAACCGGGCCATCAGCATTATGACCTGATATCCCACTCGGTCACATTATCCTGAACCTGAACAAACCAGTCATTGCCCTAGTATTAACGCAAAGCGCCAAGCTAGGTTGTGAAAAAACATCAATGTTTTAAGTTATTGGTTTAACTCGGTCGGGGTTTGAACCTACAACCTCTGGCACTGGAAGCCAGTCAGTGCCTTCGGCAAGTGCTCTCGCCGATTCAGCCATTGTGTCCGGTCAATACCTTCTTTTTTTTTTGGAGATGAATTTATTTACCCTTCTCATAACGGATAAGTGTGTTAACACATGTTTTCACCGCTAGGCAGCACTAGTCCAATTTGATTCAAATTTTTAGAATTTTGTTTTAGTAATAACTTTTGATTTTTGTGCTTCTTGTTTATGGTGTGTAACTGTAGATTGCAAACAGTCCAAAATAAATGAAAACATACATGTTTGGTTTACTCACACAATTACCGGCTTCTCAAAATATTGCAACTATGTCCTATTTACCGGTGCCCAGCAGCTGCTTTACAATCGTCTCACTCGCGAAGTGTCCGGCAGGCATAGTTTAGAAATTGTCTGTTATTACCACACCGTAAACAGCGAATTGCCACCAGGGAGTTTGACACCCCTGCCCTGCAGAGTTGTAAACCACTGCCTTGTGGTACAGGTTCTTGACAGAACCGAAGGCTAAGGGAGCAAACCATAAACAGAAAACCATGTCACTGTGGCAGCATTAAGGGCGGTTGATGTATGGAACTCCCAACATCTCCCGACCAGCCACTGCAGGGACAAATAGTTTTGCGCCTGTCTGGACATGTTCTTGCCAGTGTGAAACCTCTATTTGCTCCCCGAGAGAGTGCCGCTAGTAACTTGAAAAAGCCAGCAGCACTTCAACACTTTTGCAGGCAGCTTTCATGAAATGTAACGAAAGCAGTCTTTGTCGCATCGCGACTGACAGCATGATGATGATGATGAATCCCGGTAGGTCTCTTGGTTTAGAAAATGTATGCTTTCATCGGACTACGAAGCTTCAATCGATACAAAGAATCAATCAAGACCGGACAGTTTTCCAAGCTGGACAAAAAACTAGGTTGGTTATTGGAGTTTGACGTCATAGCAACATCTAAGGTCACATCAGAACGGGCGAAAAGAAAACTAGGAATTGGTGTACTGGTGAATACCAGTAATGAGAGAAATGACCTTTGGTTTATTGGGGTTTTACATCCTTGCAACATATAGGATCATACCAGGACGAGCATCGAAAGTCTTGGGGCGAAGTTTTCTGTTCAGTGCTTGGGTTCAACAATGGCGGGAGGACGGACCCTAGAGGTGATTGGTTGGTTAGTTGGTTGTTGGAGTTTTACATCCTGGCAACATCTAAGGTCATATCCGGACGGGACCCTAGAGGCTGGCAACGGGTTTGCATCGATTCCAGTCAGTGTTCAGTGGGGGGTGCCCCTTCCTTCTGTAACTCACAACCGAACTCCTGGCGTTCGGCATTACTAGGATCGTGGACATGGGGGGGGGGGGGGGGGGGTGGACAAACAAACGTGATAGTCCACGGTCCCTACACATGGGAAGATATGGTATGCAAGGCTAGTTCAAGGCTCTTTTTGATAGGTTTGTTTGTTTGTCGTTGTTTTACATCCTAGCAACATCTAAGGTCATGTCAGGACGGGTACCGACTTGTGACAGTGCGCACTCATGGCGACTTTATAGTGCTGCCCCACTGGAAGACCAGGCCACCAGCACCATGACCTGATATCCCACTCAATCACATTATCCTGACACTGAGCCAACCAGTCCTTGCCCTATCCTAATAGTGCCGAGTGCCAGGCTAGGAAGCGACAAGTATCAATTTTTAAGTCATCGGTTTGACTCGACCAGGGTTCAAACCCACGACCCCATGATCTACCAACACGGGAGACGGACGCTCTAACTCATTCAGCTATCCCGTCTGGTCTTCTTTTTGATAGGAATTCAAGACTATTTTCATTTGGATTTCAGGGGAGGGGGGGGAACATATAGAGTTCCCGCATGTATAGAATCCTGGTCAGAGCACCACTGCCACGGTGGTGTTGCAAACAGATTAGATACTCTGATATATGATTATTATGATCAGTTTCAAACTGTGGTGTGCCTTTACGAATAGAAGCACGCCATGAAATCCTGATCTATGCAATCCTGCGCTATGATCTATGAACGCTGTGACGTCACATCCGCCCACAGGACGCGCCGTGTCATGTGGCACGCCATTGATAAAAAGAGGCGGTGAGCACCTCGTTAATAAATAATAATAATAATAATAATAATAATAATAATAATAATAATAATAATGATAATAATAATATTAATAAATTCAATCCCTTAGAGCCGTGCCTCAGAACAGTGTCTTCTCAGTTACTGTCGGCAGGAAGGCCTGGAGCTGCGACTCGGCGTGTTCACACACCCGGAAGTGGGGTGACTTCCCCCTCCCAGAGCTATCCTTCACTACAGGCCCTACAATATAAGGCCCAACAAAAAATGCTGATGTTTACGGTTGCCAAGCGACGCCTTAGTGTTAGAACCCCCTGACTCGATTTTGTTGTTCTGCTCTGAGAAAAAAAAATGTGCACTCTTATGTGGTGCCATTGAACTCAGATCTGATAGTAGTATCGATACAGTTTGACAGATTGATTGGTGGTTTCTTTACGCCGTGTCGGCAGCATAGGCCATATTCATGGCGAGAATTGTTTGTTTTTATACAGTTTGACAGAGAGCACATCTATCGTTGGAACACTGAACTGAATAGTGTCCCGTTTGCTTTGCTTTGCTTTGCTTTTTTGTTTGTTTTTGGTACATTAGTTGATTAAGCAGGGGAAATTTCAATCGCGGATGATTGGTCTTCCTTATTCCACTGCTCCTTGCCCTATCCTAATAATACCGAGCACCTGGCTAGGAAGCGATAAGTATAAATTGTTAAGTCATTGGTTTGACTTGGCCAGGATTCGAACCCACGATCCCATGGGAGACAGACGCTCTAACTCATCCTGTCTGGTTCACGGCCTAGTAATACTAATAGTACTGATATGGTAATAGTGACAACTTTTAGAAAAATAAATCTTTTCTTTTTAACCTAACTACCGGCCCCCCAAAAAATGTCCCCTGCAACCGGAAACACAATTTTTTTCTTTTTGGCCTCATCTAACTTTGAACCCATAATGATAAACACGTGGTTTCTGATGACCAAACCTCGTCAATTTCTTGTCCTACTTTTTGTTTCTTGAATAATGGGGATTGCCCGTGAATTTGTGTCTGTGTAGAACTAGAATTATGCTTCACCCTCCCACATCCACCCCCACCCCCAGCCCCCATCGCTACTTGTGGAAATCGCCAATTGGGTCTTCCTCATTACACTGCTTCTTGCCCAATCCTATTAGTAGCACGGAGCCAGGTAAGTATGCAGGGTAGTACAGTCACTTTTTTCCCTACTTGCCCAATCGGGCAAGGGACTGAATTTTCTACTTGCCTCAATGGCAAAACTACTTGCACGAGTGGCAAAACTACTTGCCCAAGCCCGATTCAGCCAATTGAAATTGAAATCTGCTACTGCAGATTAGAAAAATAACAACTTGCCCAATTGGGCAGGTAACCAAGAACTTCACCTGCCCGACCGAGTAAACTAGGTGCCCTGGGAAGTCCTTAATGTCCTACCCTGGGACTATGAATTTGGTACGTCTTCGGTTTGACTTAGCCGAGGATTCATCCCACGACTGTCCACAAGGGAGTCGCGCGCCCTCCTTATTTGGCCATCCCATTCAGTACCTGTGTGAAGTGGCCGGCTGTGTCCACATGCCTCCACCTTGTAATTGAAGAACCCCGCATGCCTGCTTATGTAGCCGGTCAGGGAACGCATCATGTATTGGCTATTGCGCTTCAGCATTTCGCTACTTGCACACCGTGCCTGGAGCAGTGTTCGCAGCCACCAATGAACAACGCAAAGACTTCATGGCACTGTCCAGGGAAACAGGCAGGTTTAATATAAACGCAACCAAATAGAGCGGTAAAATGCCTACAAGCCAGACTTATAATGGCAAGACAAACCAGTTGGTTGCCAATATAGGTATTCTACTTCCGCTTGTTCCTCATGAGCTTATTCCTCATGAGTTCCTCATGGAGCTGCAACCCAGCATGCCAGGTTGCAGTTTCAGCTTACACACCGGAAGTTGGGGGATGGTCATCCTCCCATCCCAATCCTTCACTATACAGGGTCCCAGTGGCAAAAAGATAAAAAATCCCTGAAAAACTATGGGGCGTCTGGGGGGCATGTCCCCCTTGAAATTTGTTTAAACCTACGATTAAAATGGTGCAATCTGACACCTACTTGGACATATTTTGGCCTTGAAATTACAACTGTTTTAAAACTTCAAGTTGAACAAGTACCTCCATGGTATCTGAGCCTGTCTCAAAAAGTGATAACTTTTTTTTTTTTGTCCATAGTAACGATTGACACAAAACAGCACAGAAACGGTTACACTCAAAAACACAAGGACATTTGCTTCAAATCAATATGTATTCTATTGGGATTATGAAACACCATGTAAAAAACATATCAGTTTATCCTGAGCAAATGCATAAGTAGATAGTTTGTTGATCGTTACTATGGAGAAAGTTTTGTTCCATATTGCTTAGCACCTTATGAGACAGTCTCATCATTAAGACAGACAGAGGACATGAAACTGAAGAAGGGATACTCCAGACTGGACCTGGCTGGACTGGATGCATACTGGTCAAGCATTACGTACATTTTGGAGCCAGTGACAGTTGCTACAATCCACAACATCTGAAGAACTGTCTCAATTTCTATTAATTAAGAGCAGCTAACAGGTCCAAGGCATATTATAGCTTCGTCCTATTGACTGATTGAAAGAATTAAAGGTAAAAGTAAGACTAATATATTTAAGTTTTAACTCTTTAAGATGGCAGAAACTCAAAAGCATCGGCCTGTGTAATATTAATATAACGATAAATAACCTGATGCGTGTCGAGAGACCAGTTTGGGTTGAAGGGCAGGGAGGACTGTCAGACCTTGGCCATGCAGCCATTACGTGGCCTTTAAAAGAGGCGCAAATGTTGGCTACAGCCTCGTTCTGGGTAGCCCCAATTGTTCTCCTCACTTCCTTCCGCCTCTGGACATGAGCCAACACCCACTGTCCACCACGCGGACAGTTCCGGAACTAGACCAGGCGACTGTGACAGGGAACGGGCAGCGAGATGTCATGAAATAGTGGACTGGGGGGAGGGGGAGGGGGAGGGGGAGGGGGAGGGGAGTGGGGAGAGGAGGGGAGAGGAGAGGAGAGGAGGGAGAGGAGAGGAGGGAGAGGAGGGATAAATGATAGGCAGTATAAATCTTCAACAACAACAACAATAACAACAAAGGAGAGTAGGGATAGGGAGGGGAGGGGAGTAGAGGAGGAGGAGGATGGGAGGGGATTAGGGGACGGGATGGGGGGGAGGAGGGGTGAGGAGGATGGGAGGGAGGGAGGGGAGAGGGAGGGAGGGAGGGGACGGGAGGGAGGGGTGAGGAGGAGAGGGAGGGGGGAGGGGGATAGGGGAGGTGGGTAGGAGGGGGAGTGGAAGGGAATAGAAGGGTGAGGAGGGGAGGAGGGAGGGGGATAGGGAGGGGGAGTGGAAGGGAAGGGGATAGGAGGGAAGAAGCGGAGGGAGGGGAGGTAAGGGAGGGAGAAAGGGAAGGAAGGAGGGGATGGAAGGAGAATGCGGATGGCAGGAGAGGAGGGAAAGAGAAAGGGAGGCGAAGGTGGAAGAGGAAGTAATGGGGAGAAGGGGAGAGAGGAGAGGGAAGGAGGAGGCAAGGAGGGGGCGGAGAAGAAGTAGTGATGAGATGGGGGACGAGGAGGGAGGAAGGAGAGGGAATGAAGGAACCAATGAATGAAGGAACAAACAAACAAAGGAACGAAGAAAGTGACAAACGAAGTAACAAATGAAGGAACGAATGAATGAAGAAACGAACGAATAAAGAAAGTGGCAAACGAAGTAACAAATGAGGCAACGAATGAATGAAGAAACAAGCAAACAAAGTGACAAACGAAGTAACAAATGATGGAACGAACGAATGAAGAAACAAACAAACGAAGAAACTGACAAACGAAGTAACAAATGAAGGAAGCAACAAATGAAGGAACGAATGAATGAAGAAATAAACAAACGAAAAAAGTGACACACGAAGTAACAAATGAAGGAACAAATGAAGGAACAAATGAACAAACGAAGAAAGTGACAAACGGTGTAACAAATGAAGGAAACAAATGAAGGAACGAATGAATGAAGGGTTAACCTCCCCTCCTTCTGCCATCCCCATTCTCCTTCTCTGTCATATATTAGATATACTGTCATATATCTAATATATGGCAGTTACTGAACAATGCTCCTGTCATCAGCATCATCATCATCAACAGCTGATGATGATGCTGATGACGATGGGTATTTGTTCATATCAATTTCATATTGATGTGTATTCATACTTACCTATCTCATGTATAATATAATTGTATGTGTTTACATGTGAAACACCAACCAGCAGCCGGGCTGATCTGACCCACCACAAGGTGGCACTGCGAAATTTACATTACAATGGGAGAGATAGGGAGTGAGCCGTCTTAGTATTATAGGGTCTTTGACCAAACCCACGACCTCCCGCACAGGAAGCCAGCGCTCTATCTACTATCTCAGCTATCTAAGTGTGAGAACGTGGCTCCTTCGACAGTTACTGAGTTAGTGAGATGGACAGCCTTATAATTGGTGCCTTGGCAAAATGTCAAACGCTCTCAATTAAAGTGGGCCTCCACACCCCCCTACCCACACACCCACACACACTTAATAATGATGCATTTACTATTACTAACTGAGCAGCCAGCAGACGGTAATTGAACAAGAACGCCGCATTGTAGGATTGTAGGAAAATGGCATCTTACTTCTTAGTACATGTAACTAAATCATAGTGAAGGAGTGAATGAAGGAATGAGTGAGTGAAGGAAGGAATGAGTGATGGAAGGAGTGGGTGAAGGAGTGAATGAAGGAATGAGTGAGTGATGGTGGGAGTGAATGAAGGAATGAGTGAGTTAAGGAGTGAGTGGTTGAAGGAATGAGTGATGGAAGGAATGCGTGAATGAATGAGTGAAGACGTGAATGAGTGAATCAATGAATGAGTGAATCAATGAATGAGTGAGTGAAGGAAGGAGTGAGCGAATGAAGGAGTGAGTGAAGGAGTGAGTGAAGTAAGGAAGGAGTGAAGGAAGGAGTGAAGGAAGGAAGGAGTGAGCGAGTGGATTAGTGAATGAGTAGGTGAGGGTATGCAGGTATTGCAGGTATAGCAATACCTCAGGGAGTTTGACGCCCCTGCCCTGCAGAGTTGTAAACCACTGCCTTGTGGTACAGGTTCTTGACAGAACCGAAGGCTAAGGGAGCAAACCCTGAACAGAAAACCATGTCACTGTGGCAGCATTAAGGGCGGTTGATGTATGGAACCCCCATCATCTCCCGATCAGCCACTGCAGGGACAAGTAGCTTTGCACCTGTCTGGACATGTTCTTGCCGGTGTGAAACCTCTATTTGCTCCCCAAGAGAGTGCCGCTGGTAACTTGCAAAAGCCAGCAGCACTTCAACACTTTTGCAGGCAGCTTTCATGAAATGAAAGACCGACTCATGGATGCAACTCTCACAGCAGAGAGCTAAATGGAGAGCGGCAGTCAAGTAATGAAAGCAGTCTTTGTCGCATCGCGACCGACAGCATGAGGTTGATGATGATGGTGATGAGGTGAGGAATAAGTGAAGGAGTGAGTGAATGAGTAAAGTAGTGAGTGAATGAATGATGAGTAAGTGACTACTAAGTGTGAGTGAGTGTGAAGGGTGAGTGTGAAGGATGAGTGAGTGAGAGAGTGAGTGTGAGTGAATGAGTGAGTGAAGGAAGGAGTGAGTGAATGAGTAAAGGAGTGAGTGAATGAATGATGAGTAAGTGACTACTAAGTGTGAGTGAGTGTGAAGGGTGAGTGTGAAGGGTGAGTGAGTGAGAGAGTGAGTGAGTGAAGGAAGGAGTGAATGAGTAAAGGAGTGAGTGAATGAGTAAAGGAGTGAGTGAATGAACGATGAGTAAGTGACTACTAAGTGTGAGTGAGTGTGAAGGGTGAGTGTGAAGGGTGAGTGAGTGAGAGAGTGAGTGTGAGTGAATGAGTGAGTGACTGAATGAGTGAATGAATGAGCAAGGTTTCATATCTTAACAACATCTGAGGTCATAGCAAGCTGGACGGTGCACACTCATGGTGACATTACAGTGGTGCCTTACCGGAATACCAATGTACCAGCATTATTACCCGATATCCCACTCAGTCAGACCATCCTTAAACTGAATCAACCAGTCCTCGCCCTATCCAAGTACCGCTGACCTTCAGGTAGCGACAAGTATCAATGGAGCCAGGCTCTGGTTTGACTTATTAAGTGTCCGAATTGCCTAGATGTCTCCCCCCACCCCTCCCCTCCCCTCCCCACCCCACCGCCACATCCCCCTCTTTCTGTCAGAGAAGATATGTGACTAGTCAGTTCAAAAGGTTGATTGGTTGGTTGTTGGAGTTTTATGTCCTCGCAACATCTAAGGTCATATCAGGACGGGTGTCCGACTTGTGACTGTGCACTCTTGGCGACTTTATAGTGTTGCCCCACTGGGAAATCAGGCTGCCAGCACCATGACCTGATATCCCACTCAGTCACATTATCCTGACACTGAGCTAACCAGTCCTTGCCCTATCCCATTAATGCTGAGCGCCAGGGTAGGAAGCGATAAGTATACATTTTAAAGTCATTGGTTTGACTCAACCGGGAACCAAACTCCCAATCTTCCGCATGGGAGGCCCGCGCTCTAGCGACAAGTATTATTAATGCTGCCAGGCTCTGATTTGAAGTATCCGAATTGCCTAGATGCCCCCCCCCCCACACCATCCCCACTCATCCTCCCCTTCCCTCCCCCCCCCCCCATCCCCCGCTTTCTGTCAGAGAATAAATATATGTGACTAGTCAGTTCAAAAGGAAACCAGTGGCCTAGTTCTGGTCCTGGCTGCCCCCCCCCCCCCCTCTGCCCCCCCCCCCACCCCCCTCTCTGACAGACGAGGTGAGAGGAGCCTGATGCGGGTTCACGCCATCTGGCGGGCGCTCACCACATCAGTGACGTCACACCATCAAAGTGGCACGCGCCGGAGGCGGTGGCTGAATCGCCAGAGCGCAGACTTCCCGCACGGAAGGTCGGGGGTTTCCGATTCCCGGCCGAGTCAAACCAATGATTTATGAAATTGATATTTGTCGCTAGCTAGCCTGGCACTCGGCATTACTAGGATAGGATAAGGACTGGTTAGCTCAGTGTCAGGATAATGTGATTGTCTGGGATATCAGGTCATGGTGCGCGTGGCCTGATTTCCCAGTGGGGCAGAAACTAAAGTCGCCATGAGTGCTCACTGTCACAAGTAGGTACCCATCCTGATATGACTTTAGATGTTGCTAGGACATAAAACAACAACAAACAAAACCTAGCTAAACATTGATACTTGTCGCTTCCTAGCTCAGCATTATTAGGATAGGGGAAGGACTGGTTGGCTCAGTGTCAGGATAATGTGATTGAGTCAGATATTAGGTCATGGTGCCGGCGGCCTGGTATCCCAGTGTAGCAGCACTACAAAGTCTCTATGAGTGTGCACTGTCACAAGTATGTAGGTACCCGTCCTGATATGACCTTAGATGTTGCCACGATGTAAAACTCCAACAACCAACCAAACCAACGTAATCTAACCCCCCCCCCCCCCACCACCACCCCCCGCTGACCAGAGAACAGGAGGTCCTGGTGTATGTGAAATAGATTGCTAGAGGAGAGAAGAAATCCACAAGTCATGGAAACCTGGTTAATCTGTTCTCAAGACTCACCGGGGCCGCGTTCAAGGTACGTCTCCGAGACGTATCGGGAAAATCCCTGACGTCACGCTAACCTGAACGGCAAAAGCAGTTAGTCGCCTTGAAAATGGCCGCCCCCCATAGGCAGCAGCCATTTGCAATGGAAAAGAAGCGCTCTGATTGGCTGAAACCACTGAATACTGTGGCCATTTTAGAGGCGCTTTTTGTCTCCTGTCTGAAATAGGAGGCGTCTCCGAGACGCACCCTGAACGGAAATAGGACAAAAGGCGTCTCCGAGACGTCGCGGAGGTGTACCCTGAACGCGGCCCTGCTTCAAGTTCTTTTTTTCTGGTACACGAAAGTTAGTTAACGCCTCTTGACCAGCCAGGTCGCAAGTAGCCTCTCATGGTGGATGGTGGCCGGTAGCCAGTCGCAGAGAGGGCGGTTCAGCCTCTGGGTAGCCTGCTGCCATCTGTCATCACAAAAAGGCAACAGAGGTCAGCATAGACCCTGCTGCCACCGTGTGGTGGTGAGGCTCATCTACGGACTACGACACTATCTAATAGTAATAACACCCACAACTGATACAGATGTCGTGGGTGTAATATATATGGATGTCGACACTGTAACTTCTAGTTTGCAACTGTCTTGATTTAGAACGTAGTCATGACGTCGTCCAGTATTATGCTGGGGGTGCTCGTAGAACTACATACATTACATCTTCCCCTTTTAACTATATGTATATATATTTTAATATCAACTAATAATGTTTTTGGTGCACGACTATTTGGTGGATTCAATGGTACATAACGATATACGTTGCATACTTAAATTAATTAATATATTTTTTATTAAAGTTGCCTATTATATATTAACTAACATCGAGATCAATGGGTTACAATTGTTTCATATTAAAATTCACATTAATGCAACATCTTTCCTCTTTTTTCTTTTTCTTTAAAAAAAAAAAGTTGTCAATAAATGTTGTGTACCTATATTGAGTGTATTATAAAGTCAAAAACCATTTATATTTTCAATGAACTTAACAATTAATGGTAACATTTCGTATATAACATATGAGACTATCACAATATTCAATATTTTATTTTATGAACAAAATTTCCCAAAATGTTCAAATTAATTTTCATGCTTAATTGCAGCTAACATTTTTTTATATTTCTTTTTGTTTATAAAAATATTGAGTCAATATTTATTTGATAACATCTTCGACATGTAAGACACTTAAAGCATTTATAAAAACAAACAAAATGCCTACTCAGTTAGCTTCATGTGCCGTTTCTTATGCTTGCATGTGTTGTGTCCATTCTTTGTTTGACCGTAACCATGTGTCATTCTTATTGTACTGCTTTTCTAGCGTGTCACTTGCTTAATTATCACAATTGCACCAGTGAACATTAAAAAAACTAAGTATTGAGTCAATAGTTATTTGATAACATCTATGACATGTAAGACAACTTAAACAAAGCATTTATAAAACTAACAAAATGCATACTCAGTTACCTTCATGTGTCGTTTCTTATGTGTGAATGTGTTCTGTAAATTCTTTGTTTGACCTTAAATGTGTGACGTTATTATTGTACTGCTATTGTAGCATCACACTTGCTTGACTGTCAAACGTCTTGTTCCAAAATTACAATGTACATATAAAATTCCATATGGTTACCATATCCAACCTATGGCTGCTGCACGGTTTTGTAGCACTATATTATTTGACGAAACAAAACGTCAAGATTTAGGCGAAATTATTAAAGTTGCACAATCCAATGTAACTAATCATTTTTAAATAGGACCGTTTATTCCAAACAACAAATATCAGTATATTTTGGTGGTCTTTGCATACTCATGTTCCTTTGGTTTCTATATATAAGCAATTTCCTACAAAATTGTTGCAAATTTGTTGTCAAAATATGTAGAATACTATAGTGGTTTGGACTGACCTCTCAGGCAAGGAGCCGCATAGACAGGTAGGCGTGGGTAGTGTGTTGATATCAGGGAGCCTAGGTGGTGTAATGGTTAGCACAATGGCCCGGAATGCAAAGAGATGTGGGTTCAAGTCTCGCTCTAGGCGCAATATTTCCCATTTTCATCACCCACGACACTGGTTGCCGTGACCATGATTCTGTACAAGCTACGCGCTGTATGGTTGTTGAACCTACCCCGTGTATGTAAGTGCGTTGCATTGCCTGTGTGTATGTAATTGTAAGCATTAAAAGACTTACAATTCCAGGGGACGAGTGTAGTAGTCTGCACTGACCTCTCAGGCAAGGAGCTGCATAGACAGGTAGGCATGGGTAGTGTGGTGATATCAGGGACCCTAGGTGGTGTAATGGTTAGCACACTGGCCCAGAATGCAGAGATGTGGGTTCGAATCCTGCTCTAGGTGCAATATTTCCAATTTTCATCACCCCCACGACAATACTCTTTAGCTAATTGTTTTGGTTTTGAACATTTCATGCTTCATGGCACTTTGCAGCTTTATGGCCGGTGCACACCTACCGTTTACGATTCGCGCACTAAAACTCGCGACGAGCTTAAGACTGAGAACGGGCCGATTCATTTTTCGAATCGCGAATCGTATGCGTAAGCAAGCAGTTTTAGCCCTGAAAAGTCGCGAATCGCAATCGGTAGGTGTGCGCGGGGGGCGCACACCTAGCGATTTTTGTGCGCGAAACGGGAGGTGTGCGCGCACAAACGGGGCACAAACGGTAGGTGTGCACCGGCCATTACAAGTGATGCTTCAACTTGTTACTTTGTTGCAATTACTGAAGTGGTCTAGTCTTCTGTCCAGACATTGATGCTAGAACTTCATGATTTTGGTAACATTTTCAAAGTTGCACAGTCTAATGTAACCATACCATTCCTAATTTCAAATGTTACAATCGACATACTATGTTTGGGTCTGCATTCTTTGATCTCTTTTCTTCTTTTTTAAAATATATATATCTTTTATTAGATATATATATATTTATTAATTATATATATTATTTTATTAACACTAGAATGTTTTATTAATTTTAGTGTGGTTATATTTTTGTGTGTGCTTTTGACCGTATACGTTGGTTGTTTGGCAGTGGTGTAATATCATTCAATAGAGTATTCACTTACAAATTTATATGGCATTAAATTCAACGTTACAAATATCAGTATCATTTGGTAGATTTTGCATACTTGGCTTACTCTGGTTTCTATATAACCAATATTTTACACAATTGTAGAGTTTGCAGGTTACATAACTGCATGCTGTGTCAACATTATATAAAACAATTATTTGTTCATCAACAGGGCTTTTTTCATTGTGTGATGATTGGAACACACTTTACCATTCAACTCTGACATCCTACAATATAGTGGTTTTTATCTTCACATTAACATTTTTTAATATATAGTTTTTTAATATATATATTGCCATTCGTTCAACATTGGAATGGTGTGCATTGGAATGTTATGCGTATAATACATATATGAATGTATGTACTATGTTTCATATGATACAACTTATTTAGGTTTTATATTTCCATCATTAATAACTAGTCCATAGCAATATTAAATGATGGAATCATATGTCAATGTGTGGTGGGTTTTTTAACATTCGTAAATTATTAGGACATGCATTAGCGATTTATACACGCCATAGTAGTAGAATTATATGGTATTATCATTAATACATTTTTTATTGGAGTATGCGGCTTTAACAAAGCATACTACTAACTGCTACTTTGTTTCATTCACTGACCTGGTTTACGCTCTATATTCATGACGTTACTGGGGGGTGTTCGTATGACTTGCACCTGTGCATTTTGCGTATGTGAATATGTTTCATATACTAAATATTTAGTTGCATTTTTAAAATTGCCATCATTAATAACTAGTCCATAGCAATATTATGATGGAATTATATATCAATATCTGTGGCCTGGCATCCGATGCTTGCTTCTCGGTGCTCCGTGTTCACTGCTCGCTGCCTCACCTGTTGCGTAGCGTGCGTGACGTTCTGCACGTCTTCATTCTGGCCGTTTTCATTCAGCCGTCCGTCTCTGTCGACGATCTGTGCATCTGTGCTTCTTGGCATCCGTGCATCTGTGTCTGTGCCTCTAGGCATCTGTGCATCCGTGTGCCATATTTTCAGGCATCTGTGCATTTTTTTCACTTATCACTTTAATGTCAGTTCTGCTTCTGTTGGTGCCCGGGGAGTTGCTGCCGGATGCGCAGCAGCTACTTCAAGTACTTGTTACATTGTCTCTGTTTGTGACCAGGGTGTTCATGCCTGGTACACTGATCTTGCATTACATGTTGATTGGTGAACGGGGTGCTGATGTCTGTTATGTATCAGAAGCAATGGGCCTGAAAGCACCATTGCCTCCACATCTGACACCATGTAATATATATGGATGTCGACACTGTAACTTCTAGTTTGCAACTGTCTTTATTTAGAACGTAGTCATGACGTCGTCCGGTATTATGCTGGGGGTGTTCGTACAACTACATACATTACAGTGGGGGTGATGAAAATGGGAATATTGCGCCTAGAGCGGGACTCAGAACCCACATCTCTTTGCATTTCGGGCCAGTGTGCTAATCATTACACCACCTAGGCTCCCTGATAACACACTACCCACGCCTACCTGTCTATGCGGCTCCTTGCCTGAGAGGTCAGTGCAGACTACTACATATATATTATGTCAAAGGAAATCTTCCTTCAATTTCTGTTGCTTTGCTTGCACTGGCGGTCTTTGTGCATCCCCCCCCCCCCACACATGCACACTACACCGCTCATGGCGCCCTCTAGGGAGTGGGCGGGGCACCAGGCTAAATGTTTGTGTGACTGGTTGAAATTTCAACTCCTCAGCTTGATTGTGGCTGACGTTGTTGGTGGGTTGCTGGAGTTTTACGTCCTGGCAACATATAAGGTCAGATCAAGACAGGTACCTACTTGTGACAGTGCGCACTCATGGTGACTTTATAGTGCTGCCCAACTGGGAGACTAGGTTTGATAGCCATGACCCGATATCCCACTCAGTCACATTATCCTGACACTTCCTTTTCCTATCCTATTAATGCCGAGCGCCAGGCTAGGAAGCAACAAGTATAAATTTGATAAGTCATTGGTTTGACTGTTGGGATTCGAACTCCAGATCTTCTGCATGGGAAGCCTGCGCTCTACCGATTCGGCCACCGGTTCAATACATACATGCATACATATGTGTGCATATGTATTTATGTACGTATGTATTGATGTGTGTATGTAGGCATTTATGTACACATGTACATTCATGTATACATGATACATACATACATACATATACATACATACATACATATATACATGATACATACATACATACATACATAGACATACATACATACATACATACATACATACATACATACATACATACATACATACATACATACATACATACAGACATACATACATACATACATACATGTATACACACATACATACATGGGTCACTTTCCTGAAAACTGGCCAGAAGTGTCACATGGAGGGTTAAAATCTAATATTTGAATTTTTAACATTTTTTGTTTGCAAATGAAACTTGAAATCTCCCCTTTACATCTATGTAAAATATAAATTGATGAAATCAAAATTAAAGGTGAAGTTGGTGATTAAGCTATGTCATATGACAGTATAACATGTGTTGCTCAGACATAACACATGTTTAGGGCACCACACAATCTGCTTAATAAAAATCTAAGCAGAATTAAATAATTTCATACTGAGAAGCATATTAATCATGGCATAATATACAGAAATATGTAGTGCTTATATTGATAAACAAATAAAAGTCATTCCCAGCCACGCTTTATTCACTGAATAATTAGTGTAAAATATTTGTGTGGCATCCAGACACCACTGGTTACATCTGTGACTGAAATTTGTAATGTTATTTCTGAAGACATCAAATAAGAATTATTTAATTTAAGCATGCATACTTGTTAATAAATACTTCCTTTTGATTTGGGAACTGTTTTGCTTGATATATCAATGCCATACAAGATGTTAGTAAGGATCCAACCATGTCCCATATGTCATGTCACAGTGGGTTTTATGGTACAAAAACACTTCATAACCAAAAAGATTAAAGTTGCACGCGGTTTATTTTTATTTCCCTTATTTCTTACATCAAATCTGAACATGAATATGAAAAGTATAAGGACAAAAATAAGTAGGATGGGTTTTTTTATGTTTTGAAATCCCATCCCATGCTGACCAGTTTTCAAGAGTGACCCACATGCATACATACCTGATTACACATATACATACATACATACATACATACATACATACATACATACATACATACATACATACATACATACATACACACACATGATACATGTATACACACATACATACATGTAATCACACATGTACATGTATACGTACATAAATGTATACATACATACATACATACATACATACATACATACATACATACATACACACATATGATACATGTATACACACATACATACATGTAATCACACATGTACATGTATACGTACATAAATGTATACATACATACATACATACATACATACATACATACATACATACATACATGCATGCATGCATACATGTACATGTATACACACATACATACATGTATACATATATAGATATATACATGTATACACACATGTACATGTATACACACATACATACATGTATACATACATACATATACACAGACACACACACAGACAGACAGACACACACGGACGCACACAGATCGGCTTGTAGAAGAACGCGGGTGGATTTGGATGACAAGAAGCACAGACGATCTGCTTGGAGAGTGTGCATCTGTATGGCGGGCCCCAGACGACCAACCATTCTCTGAAGCATCCCACCATGTTGTTGGTGTCACGTTTGCAACATTTTGGTATATGAGACTGTCTCAAAAGGTGCTAAGCGATATGGGACAAAACTTTGTCCATTGTAACGATCAACACACTATCCGCTCATGCATTTGCTGAGGATAAACTGATTTGTTTTTTACATGGCATTTCATAATCCCAATAGAATACATATTGATTTGAAGCAAATGTCCTTGTGTTTTCAGTGTAACCGTTTCTGTGCTGTTTTGTGTCAATCGTTACAATGGACACAAAAAAAGGGTTATCACCTTTTGAGACATGCTCATAATCATATACCTCCTCCATGCACTAGCAAGGTATGGATACTCAGTTTGTGACTTTGTCAGGTCAGGGTATGAGCTCATTTGAACAATTGCTAGGAGTTATGTCTTGAATGATGGTTGTGAGTGCGCACAGGCTACATCAGACGACCTCACAGCCTTTGTTGATTGATTGATTGATTGATTGATTGATTGATTGATGGTTGCTTTACGCCATATCGGCAGCATAGGCCATATTCAAGGCGAACACAGCCTTTGTTCTTCGACTTTCTCAAATGTTGTCGGAATAAAACTACAAACCCTTCTCCTTCTGCCGCACCGGATATGGAACGTGCACGTACCTGACGAAGAAACAGAGACAAGAATTAGTCAATATTCAAATGAACAGCCAACAGCTAAATGATGGTTCACAAGTTCATGCTTAAAGGATTGTTCCAGATGCTGGTTGTTGTTGTTGTTTTACGTCCTAGCAACATCTATGGGCATATCAGGACGGGTACCGACTTGTGACAGTGCGCACTCATGGCGACTTTATAGTGCTGTCCCGCTGGGAAACCAGGCCGCCGGCACCATGACCTGCTATCCCACTCAGTCACATTAACCTAACACTGAGCACACCAGTCCTTATGTAAAATTTTCAGATATATGAGATATGGAATATGGAGAACTCTGCTATAATAAATTGCAAACTTGTCTATAAAATGGTAAATAGTATGTCAAACCAAAGGCATATAAGGTATATGTGGAGTTGGTGTTCTACTACTCATAGAGGATAGAAATTGTATATTAATATAGTATAGAGAGAGAGGGTCACTTCTTGACCTGAAGGAGTGTCACTTCTGAGGTGGGATAGTCTTTGGGAAGTTGCCTCACATACCCCCTCCCCTCAAGAGTTATTTATGGATCCCTGCCACAGATACAGATCTAACCATGCCTTGGCAACAGGGATATTGAACACTCATTGGTGGATAGAGGAATGCTTGTTAGGGATTGGAAGATTGGATCATGTGATCACCACCATCTTGTTCTGGAAATTATAAAGTAATAAATGAGAGTCTCACTCTCCTACCTTTCACTCTTTATCTACTTTCCTTCCTTGCCTGTAGTGATTTCTTATTAGCCTGTCCACACCACTCAAACCGCCAGCCGTCGACTTTAAACTTGCCCTGTCCTAATAATGCCGAGCGCCTGGCTAGGAAGCGACAAGTATCAATTTTAAAGTCATTGGTTTGACTCGACCAGGGTTCGAACCCACGATCCCCACGATCTACCAGCACAGGGGACGGACGCTCTAACTCATTCGGCCATGCCGTCCCAGATGCTGGTTGTTTGGTTGTTGGAGGACTGGTTTGCTCAGTGTCAGGGTAATGTGACTCAGTTGGAAATCGAGTCATGGTACCAGAGGTCTCGTCTGGTCTCCCAGTGGGGCAGTACTATAAAGTCGTCATAATTGTGCACCGTCACAAGTCGCTATCCGTCCTGATATGACCTTAGATGTTGCCAGGATGTAAAACCCAAACAATCTGGTAGACAAACCTTTTGGCGGCCTGCACCGGGTGTAAACTATTGTGGAATAAAACTAAGAGATGACGTGTTTCATGGTTGGTTGTTGGAGTTTTACATCCTGGCAACATCTAAGGTCATATCAGGACGACAGGTACCTACAGACTTGTTGGTTGGTTCGTTGGTTGGTTGTTGGAGTTTTACGTCCTGGCAACATCTACCATCATATCAGCACGTGTACCGACTTGTGACAGTGCAAACTCAACGCGACTTTATAGTGCTGCCCAACTGGGAGACCGTGCCACCAGCAGATGATGTGTGACTTTACGGTGTGTGGATGTGAACACAGAGGGGAGATGGTCGAGATGGTTCAGTGTCAAAACAGGTTAGTCGAGATAGTGTCCGCACCCGCATCTGTAACAAATCATCGACCAAATGTGACACCAGGTTCTGTTTTTGGTGTTTGTTTTTGGCGTGTTTTTTGTGGTGGGGGGGGGGGGAGTGTCTTTTGTCTGTTGGTACATTAGTTGATTAAAGTTGCATAGTCTGATGGTTTTTGAGTTTCTATCATTTTTCTGAGATGAATATATTAGATTGATCAGTTTTGTCTACTTTACGTTAGTGTGAAGTAACTTTTATTTTTAAGTGTAAACCTTTTTAGATATTTCAAGTGTAAAATGTAAAATTATTTTTGGAAAGCAGACCAAAACTCTCTGACACCACAGACTTATGGCGGCAGCTTGTGCCGTAACACTAACAGGTTCTATTAAATTGACTCGGTATTCCCTTCTAAGTTATTTCTGTGCAGAAACAAATGTTCAATAAGTGCATCAGTATCTAAGTTAGATATGCACAATCAAATCTAGATAATTGGTTTGGTTTTGATAATTTGATGCTTCATTGGACTGTGCAGCTTTAAGCGGGTTGAGGGTGGTTTCAATCGTGGACAATTGGGGCTTTCTCATTCCTCTGCTCCTTGCCCTATCCTAGTAATGCAGAGTGGAAGGGTAAGTAGCGACACATGACTTACACCGCCTCCTAAAGCCATATCCTCACAGAATCATAGAACAATATTGATTGATTGGTGGTTGTTTTACGCCGCGTCGGCAACAAAGGCCATATTCACAGCGAGAAGTGTTTAACTTTTATTCTGTCCACGTTCGTTTAAGCATAACTTTTACACAGATTGTAAAAGCATGCACTCAAATATTTGTTAAAAGACACCCTATATCATCATGGATGAAAGTGGTCTCCGGGAAAAAAAGCGGAAATGCTGATATTCTCCCATAGGTTTAGCATTGTCAGGGAATCGCGG
Source organism: Branchipolynoe longqiensis (assembly GCA_030323885.1). NCBI lineage: Eukaryota > Metazoa > Annelida > Polychaeta > Phyllodocida > Polynoidae > Branchipolynoe > Branchipolynoe longqiensis. The sequence goes on along the minus strand of CM059203.1, from coordinate 47,354,870 downwards.
AAAATTCCCGGAAGTTGGGTTTCATATATATTGATATATGCGGATAGTTCTGGGGCGCTTGAAGCACGTATTAGTTGTATACGCTGATAGTGCTGCGGTGTTTGACGCATTTATTAGTAGTGTAAGCTAATAGTGCTGCGGCATCTGCACCACATATTAGTGTACGCTGACGGTGCTGCAGCGTAAAACAAGGTATTAGTTGATCGTGCTGCGGAATTGAAAAATCACGGAAATCCGCTAAATCGCGTAGATCTTTCATCGCTGTATCATAGAACGATAGTCACAAGGAATGTCAAGTCACACACATAGACACACATACACACATACAATCATATGTGGCTATAAGAAATGATTCATGAACTGCCAAATTGTGATGGCCCGGTAAGAATCCTCCTGGGTGAAAGTAGCCGTAACAAGAATGAAACTGTAACCTGCTTCAGTCATAAGGGTCGCCCTAGGTTTATTCCTCCAATGGTTGAGCATGACGTCACCTACTACTGAGTAGGCAGCCAACGCACAACCTCCATAAGGGCGGAGGGGAGTGACTGCTAGCAAGGTGGGACAGTTCAGTCCCAGGACCGCCCCGCTAGGTGCTGCCACCTGCCGGCACGTGGTCCGCCCCGCTAGCGTGCTGCCACCTGCTGGCACTGCTGACATGCACACATGGTCCGCCCCGCTAGCGTGCTGCCACCTGCCGGCACTGCTGACATGCACACGTGGTCTGCCCCGCTAGCGTGCTGCCACCTGCTGGCACTGCTGACATGCACATGTGGTCCGCCCCGCTAGTGTGCTGCCACCTGCCGGCACTGCTGACATGCACACATGGTCCGCCCCACTGGCGTGCTGCCATCTGCCGGCACTGCTGACATGCACACGTGGTCCACCCCGCTAACATGCTGCCACCTGCCGGCACTGCTGACATGCACACATGGTCCGTCCCGCTAGCGTGCTGCCACCTGCCGGCACTGCTGACATGCACACGTGGTCCGCCCCGCTAGCATGCTGCCACCTGCCAGCACTGCTGACATGGACATGTGGTCCCCCCTGCTAGCGTGCTGCCACCTGCCGGCACTGCTGACATGCACATGTGGTCCGCCCTACTAGCGTACTGCGACACCTGCCGGCACTGCTTACATGCACACGTGGTCCGCCTCGCTAGTGTGCTGCCACCTGCCGGCACTGCTGACATGCACACCTGGACCGCCCCGCTAGTGTGCTGCCACCTGCCGGCACTGCTGACATGCACACGTGGTCAGCAGTGGTCAGCAACCGCATCATGTGGTAGTGTGGCTCATATTAGGACCACCACAATGTTCATATCCGTGTTGGTGAAATCAGACTGAGTGCGGTGGCCAATCGGTAGAGCACGGCCCTCACGTGCGGGAGATCAGGAGTTTGGTAAACCAATTACTTACAAAATTGAGACTTATCACTTCCTAGCCTGGCGCTCGGCATTAATAGGATAGGGCAAGGACTGGTTAGCTCAGTGTCAGGATAATGTGACTGAGTGGGATATCAGGTCATGGTGCCAGTGGCCTGATTTCCCAGTGGGGCAGCACTATAAAGTACCCATGAGTGCGCACGGTCACAAGTCGGTACCCAGCCTGATATGACCTTAGATGTTGCCAGGACGCAAAACTGCAACAACCAACCAACCAACCGTTTGGTGAATTCAATCGATTACTTGTTAGTAACATGGAGACTAGCGAACCCCTATCGCGTTCTCCAGCCCGGTTTACTAAGAACTCGCCGCCGCCCTCGCTATCATAACAGACCAGAGCCATGCCAACATCTTATCACAGACCCAATTCCGAGGAGTCCATGGCGACGGCGTTACCATGGAAACCGCCCCCAAACCTGGCGATACCGGGTTGAGTAGTGTAGCGACCGGGTGAAGGCTGGGCCCATATTCACGATGCGGTGTTAGCTTACACTCGGTGTGTTTGCACTCCTTGCGTACTGAGTTTTCGCCGCTAACCCAGAAATCCCGGCCAAAAACAGTTTTGGCTCGCTAACACCGCATCATGAATACGGCCCCAGGTCTTAGTCTTAAGTGCATGTTCGAGGAAGTCTCCTGTTTCCAGGGTGACCGCCAATGTATGATATATTTCTTTGAAGGAAGTCCGCTGCCACCACATAGGCTACTCTTTCCGATAAGCAGCAAGGGGACTTTTATATGCAGTTTCAAAACAGACAGGACAGTACATATCACAGCCTTTGATGAACCAGTTGTGGACCACTGGTTGGAACGGAAAATAGCCCAAACTGCAAATGGGTCCACTGAGCAGGATGGATAGGATGATTGACACCTTCACAGGTGGACACTCTACCGCCTGAGTTACGTCCCGCTCCCTATTTGATCATGATAACTGTGAATAAGTACAGTTGTACTGGTCATGTTGCTACTGCCCCTTTAAGAGCCTCTCAGCGTGTGGATGCCTTTACAAGTGTCCACATGCATCAGTAAACACACGAACATCCCAGTGAAGGGTCATAGAAGTGTGCAAACAAATGGGTGTTGACATATATCTTATACAAGTGTTTACATGTGATACCTTATACAAGTGTTTACATGTGATATTTTATACACGTGTTTACACGTGCTTACATGTGATATCTTATACACGTGTGTACATGTGATATCTTATACACGTGTGTACATGTGATATCTTATATAAGTGTTTACATGTGATATCTTATACACGTGTTTACATGAAATATCTTATACAAGTGTTTACATGCGATATCCTATACAAGTGTGTCATGGGGGTGATGAGAATGGGAAATATTGTGCCTAGAGTGGGACTCGAACCCACATCTCTTTGCATTCTGGGCCAGTGTGCTAACCATTACACCCCCTAGGCTTCCTGATATCAACACACTACCCATGCCTACCTGTCTATGCGGCTCCTTGCCTGAGAGGTCAGCGCAGACTACTACACTCGTCCCCCTGGAATTGTAAGTCTTTTAATGCTTACAATTACACACATATAGGCAATGCAACGCACTTACATACACAGGGTAGGTTCAACAACTATATAGCGCGTAGCTTGTACAGGATCCTGGTCACGGCACCAGTGTCATGGGGGTGATGAGAATGGGAAACATTGCGCCTAGAGCGGGACTCGAACCCACATCTCTTTGCATTCCAGGCCAGTGTGCTAACCATTACACTACCTAGGCTCCCTGATATCAACACACTACCCACGCCTACCTGTCTATGTGTCTCCTTGCCTGAGAGGTCAGTACAGACTACTACAAAGTGTTTACATGAGATATCTTATACAAGTGTTGACATATATCGTATACAAGTGATAGCTTATACACATGTTTACATGAGATATCTTATACAAGTGTTTACATGAGATATCTTATACACGTGTTGACATATCTTATTCAAGTGTGTACATGTGATATCTTATACACATGTTTACATGTGATATCTTACACAAGTGTTTACATGTGATATCTTATACAAGTGTTTACATGTGATATCTTGTACAAGTGTTTACATGAGATATCTTCTACAAGTGTTTACATGTGATATCTTATACAAGTCTGTACATGTGATATCTTATACAAGTGTTTACATGAGATATCTTATACAAGTGTTTACATGTGATATCTTATACAAGTGTTTACATGTGATATCTTATACAAGTGTTTACATGTGATATCTTATACACATGTTTACATGTGATATATTATACATGTGTTTACATGAGATATCTTATATACAAGTGTTTACATGTGATATCTTATACAAGTGTTTACATGTGATATCTTATACACATGTTTACATGTGATATATTATACATGTGTTTACATGTGATATATTATACAAGTGTTTACATGAGATATCTTATACAAGTGTTTACATGTGATATATTATACAAGTGTTTACATGTGATATCTTATACACATGTTTACATGTGATATCTTATACAAGTGTTTACATGTGATATCTTATACACATGTTTACATGTGATATCTTATACACATGTTTACATGTGATATCTTGGACACATGTTTACATGTGATATCTTATACAAGTGTTTACATGTGATATCTTATACAAGTGTTTACATGTGATATCTTATACACATGTTTACATGCGATATCTTATACAAGTGTTTACATGAGATATCTTATACAAGTGTTTACATGTGATATCTTATACACGCGTGTACATGTGATATCTTATACAAGTGTTTACATGTGATTTCTTATCCTGTTTGGCTCAGTGTCAGGATAATGTGACTGAGTGGGATATCGGGTCATGGTGCCAGCGAACTGGTCTCTCACTGTAGAAGCACTATAAAAGTCAACATGCATGAGCACTGTTGGAAGTCGATACCCGTCCTGACATGAGCTGTTGCTAGGATGTAAAACCCCATCAAACTAACAGTATTTACATACGACATCTTGTACAAGTGCTTACATATGTTATCTTATACAAATTACAAGTGCCCATTTGACCATGTCTATCTCGATTGTTATCAGACCCTTCTGATTAGAAGCTTCTAGTAGTTCTAGTGAGTGTTGGTAGATCGTGGGTTCGAACCCTGGTCGAGTCAAACCAATGACATAAAAATTGATACTTATCGCTTCCTAGCCAGGCACTCGGCATTATTAGGACAGGGCAAGGACTGGTGTGCTCAGTGTCAGAATAATGTGACTGAGTGGTGTCGGCGGTCTGGTTTCCCAGTGGGACAGCACTATAAAGTTGCCATGAGTGCACACTGTCACAAGTCGGTACCCATCCTGATATGACCTTAGATGTTGCTAGGATGTAAAACAACAACAAACAAACAAACAAACAAGTTCTAGTGAGAACCAAAAAGGTTTGTTTTCTTTAACGACGCCTCTAGAGCGCATTAATTTTTATCATCGGCTATTGGATGTCAAACATATGGTCATTCTGACATATTTCTTTGGAGGAAACCCACTGCCGCCACAGTGGCTAGGAAGCGACAAGTATCAATTTTTAAGTTATTGGTTTGACTCGACCAAGGTTCGAACCCATGAACCCATGTATTCGGATCCCCCGATCTCCCAAAATAGGAGACGGATGCTCAAATCATTCGGCCATCCTGTCTGGTGCCATTATGGAGTGATCCCCAGATCTAACTAAACATGTAAACGCCACGTAATGTTTACACCAACACTGATGTAGTAAGTTCAAAACACTGCCCCACACAAACACTACTGTAGTGTTTTCAACCTAGGTTCAAAACACTACGGTAGTGTTTTCAACTTAGTTAAAGGTGGGTTCAAAACACTACCGTGGCCATGCTCAAAACACTATCCTTAAGTTCAAAACACTCCCTTTAAGTTCAAAACACTACTCTCATGGTGCTGGCAGCCTGGTCTCCCAGTGGGGCAGCACTATAAAGTCACCATGAATGTGCACTGTCACAAGTCAGTACCCGTTCTGAGATGACCATAGATGTTGCTAGGACATAAAACAACAACAAACAAACAATCAAACACTACCGCACCATCAGCGTAACCTATACGTGGTACAGTTGCCACAGCACCATCAGCGTAGTAATATGTGGTGTTTGTTTGTTTTTTTGTTGTTGTTTTATGTCCTAGCAACATCTAAGGTCATATCAGGACGGGTACCGACTTGTGACAGTGCGCACTCATGGCGACTTTATAGTGCTGTCCCACTGGGAAACCAGTCCGCCGGCACCACGACCTGGTATCCCACTCAGTCACATTATCCTGACACTGAGAACACCAGCCCCTTGACTCTGCTGTTATATCAGCATATACTACTAATATGTGTCCTGATATGACCTTAGATGTTCCCAGGACCTAAAACTCCCAACAACCAAACCAAATAGTATGTGCATACCAATATGTACCAGTAGGTTACATTTTGCGACATTACATTTACAGACCCCACTGCCGTGTTACGATAGTGTTTTGAACTTGGGTAGTGTTTTGGACGTACGTAGGGGTAGTATTTTGAACTTAACAGTAGTGTTTTCGACGGGTAGTGTTTTGAACGTCCTACACCGGCGCTTGGAGTTCTCAGCTACCCATCACGCCAGCAGAGCCTCGGCTTGGTGAGCAAAGCAGGAAGTTAGCGGGGAGACGCTGACCTACTTTCGTGGCGTCCCAGACAGACAGACGCGCGACTCATTTCTCGGCACTTCCTGCGGGGAAAGTTTACAAACTAAAAAATAACTTCTCAAGAATTCGAAAATGTATCTACTCTCTCATTAAATTGATCAGCCACACGGAATAAATCTGTGCCTTGAATGCAGTAGACTGGGTTGGTTGTTGGTGTTTTATGTCCGGGCAACATCTAATGTCATATCAGGACGGGAGTAGATAATTGAGGCTGCTTGATATTCTGTTAGTTTGCAGAGCAGTGGTTGAATCTTGTGAATCTATCAGATAGGTGAATCTTCTATTTAGGTCACATAAAAAAACAACTTGTTTAGCATCCATCCACTAACATTTGTCCAGGTCGGGCGGGAGGTTTTTATTTAATTATTGTTATTGTGTATGTAGAATGGTGGTGTATAGGAAGAAGAAAACTAACCATGGTATTCATTGTCAGAAGGCATGATTTAAAAGAGATTTTAGAGAAGACCATAGACACTATCTAGCTAGAAAATGAAAACTAAAAAATTTAAATTACTATAAAATCTTTATTCAACTGAAAGCCCAACTACATGTATTTAACGTGACAGTGTATTAAAAATGTGATAACAGAACAGAAATTGTTTTGATTGTTTTCGAAGGTTTAAAAGGTATTATTGCATATATATATATATATATATATACTCAGTAAATACTTGTATATGCGGGTGAAAGGGGGCTGCGTCTCCTTCCTGGTTTTTAATAATATCAATTCTCGACAATTTTATTGAATGCAATAATTCAGGGTGTCACTTCTTAGGTAGAGCCCAACGCTATAGCGCTGCGTCACCGCAAAACGCTGAACCGGACTAGTCGTGTCCATTCTTATTCAAGTCGATCCGCCAGGTGGCGCTTGGATCGCCGTATATAAGAGGTGTGTGACTGTGAGTCTCGAGACCGCCTCTCCTCATTATCATGGGTTGATTATACATATATATATATTTGGATGTTTGCTTTTCGGGTGGTTCATAACCGTACAACGGTTACTGGTTGCAGAACTGCAGCAATATATAAAGGCCCTGATAAATCAGCCCAATCTTTGGTTGAAGATTAATCTTCAGGTGGGACGGTTGTAGAAGCTGGGGATGTCTTTACAACATTCAAAACGGCGGCCCCGAATCAATCCGGTCCAGCGGTAGCAGAGCACTCGTATCCAGTAACAGCAGCAAGGGTTCAGGAGGAAGGGACGGGTAGAGGGTGGTCCAGCAGGTTCCAGCAACAAGAACAAAGCGAGAGAAACGATAAGGTACAGGACCCCACCCAAGCAAACAACTCCCTTGATCAGGGGGAGAAGTAAGCCTGGGAGAAAAAAAAAGGTATGAGTATAGGAAAGAGAAATGAGGAGAGTTGAGTCAAAGGACCGTGTCTATTTGCTCTATGGTGACCAGCCGGCGAGCCAAAGACACGGACAGAGTAAGAGTAGAAAGTGAAATGCCAGCGGGCTCCCCCTCCTGGAACTCTTTTCAGACATTATCAAGGAGGAGCATGGTTGGTTGTTGCAGTTTTATGTCCTGGCAACATCTAAGGTCATATCAGGAATCTGCCAGCAGAGAGGAGATAGAGAGAGCTGTGGACAAAGTGCAGTCCGGATAGGAATCGACAATTTTTTCAGGGACGCTAAATAAGTTTTTATATTTATCTGGCCTTAGTTGCACACCATGTGTCTCTGTTTACGTCATAAAACCTGCACCCCTAGCGGGGATCAACTGACTGATGGCTACAACAGCGCTGCCAACTTTGAATGAAAAGCCCGGAACATCTTAAGGGATGCTATATTGGGGGGGTTGGGGGGGTTGGGGGGGTTGGGGGGGTACTCCACCCGAAAAATATTTAAAATCTTAGATGCTCTGTTGGTGCATTTTGGACACACTAATCCATAATGTAAAAACAGAAGATCTGCACACAGTGATGACGGGGAGATAAGATATTGTACACCTTACGGCGAAACCGTAAGGATTGGCAACATGGCTACAAGCCGCTAACATTTAATTTTATACTTTTCTTCCGCGTTATTTTTCTTACTTTCTGGGAACATCCTGACGACTCTGAATCGCCAAAGGGGTTGGTTGTTGGGGTTTTACGCCCTAGCAACATCTATGGCCATATCAGGATGGGTACCGACTTGTGACAATGTACACTCCTGGTGACTTTATAGTGCTGTCCCACTAAAGAGATCAGGCTGCTGGTACCATGACCTGATATCCCACTCAGTCACATTATCAGACTACTTTCTTTTGAGCACCCTATGTTGGATTCTTGAAATTGTCGATTGAACGATTTTTAAGATTAGAGTGATCAAATGACACAAAAAATTGTTGGGTGAGTGTTAGGGTTAGATAACAAGATTTCTGAATTAAAGAGGACCAGACTGTAATAGTGGTTACTTAAAGTTGCATAGTCTGATGGTTTTGAGTTTCTGACATTTTCTCAGATAAATACATTAGGTTAATCGTCATTATGTACCTTACTTTAGCTTGAAGTAACTTTTATTTTAAGTGGCTAACTTTTGAGATATTTGAAGTGGAACCATGCAAAATTAATTTTGGCAAGCTTGTCAAAACTACCCCCATAGGCTTCTGCAGTAACAGGTTCTATTGAATTGCCTCGGTATTCCTTTCTGTGTGGTGACAAATGTTTAATAAGTGCATCAGTATCTAAGTTAGATATGTAGAATCAAATTTAGATAATTGTTTTGGTTTTGAAAATTTGATATTTTCATCGGACTATGCAGCTTTAAATACCAGCACAATGAGTGAAAATAAAAGGAAAATGTACATGAGGAATCTATATTAAATCACTGCACCAGGTCTTTAAATTAAAGTTTAATGATTCATAATCTGACGGCTTAAAGTTTCTGCTATATATATATTAGGTTGATCATTACAATCTAACTTTGAAATTAAATGAATATTTGAAGTAAAAACATTTCAGATTAAATTGGATGTGCACATCAAACTTCTGGATATATTCCGCTTCCTTCACCAACGCCAGCTCACATAAGAAACCCATCAAACTGCAGTGTATGTTCGTTCAAAAGGCAGCGTGACAAGGTGTTAACAGCAAAACCAGATGAACCACAGATTCCAGGATGCACCCAGCTAACGCCAGCAGATTCAAATTCATTGTTGCACATGACAAAATTGAACAGAGTGTCCTTTCCACAAGTATTGGGCCCGGATGGTGGAGTCTCTGACTTGGCCTGAGCATACAGCTCAAACACCCGAATCTAATCTAATCTAATCTAAATAGAGCTTCCTCACCACATGTAGTGGGCCCTGGACTGGCCTGAGCACCGTCTCACTTGGCCCACCATGTGGGCCGTGGAGCATGACCAGCTCAAACACCCGAATCTAATCTAATCTAATCTAATCTAAATAGAGCTTCCTCACCACATGTAGTGAGCCCTGATGGTGGAGTCTCTGACTTGGCCTGAGCATACAGCTCAAACACCCAAATCTAATCTAATCTAAATAGAGCTTCCTCAACACATGTAGTGGGCCCTGATGGTGGAGTCTCTGACTTGGCCTGAGCATACAGCTCAAACACTCTAATCTAATCTAATCTAAATAGAGCATCCTCACCACATGTAGTGGGCCCTGATGGTGGAGTCTCTGACTTGGCCTGAGCATACAGCTCAAACACTCTAATCTAATCTAATCTAATCTAAACAGAGCATCCTCACCACATGTAGTGGGCCCTGATGGTGGAGTCTCTGACTTGGCCTGAGCATACAGCTCAAACACTCTTAATCTAATCTAATCTAAACAGAGCTTCCTCACCACATGTAGTGGGCCCTGATGGTGGAGTCTCTGACTTGGCCTGAGCATACAGCTCAAACACCCGAATCTAATCTAATCTAAATAGAGCTTCCTCACCACATGTAGTGGGCCCTGATGGTGGAGTCTCTGACTTGGCCTGAGCATACAGCTCAAACACCCTAATCTAATCTAATCTAATCTAAACAGACCATCCTCACCACATGTAGTGGGCCCTGACGGTTGAGTCTCTGACTTGGCCTGAGCATACAGCTCAAACACCCGAATCTAATCTAATCTAATCTAATCTAATCTAATCTAAATAGAGCTTCCTCACCACATGTAGTGAGCCCTGATGGCGGAGTCTCTGACTTGGCCTGAGCATACAGCTCAAACGCCCAAATCTAATCTAATCTAAATAGAGCTTCCTCAACACATGTAGTGGGCCCTGATGGTGGAGTCTCTGACTTGGCCTGTGCATACAGCTCAAACACCCTAATCTGATCTAATCTAATCTAAACAGACAATCCTCACCACATGTAGTGGTCCCTGATGGTGGAGTCTCTGACTTGGCCTGAGCATACAGCTCAAACACCCTAATCTAATCTAATCTAATGTAATGTACACATTTGTTAACAAAGCACAGGATCACCAAACTGTAACAAATGCTTAATGAGTGCACTAGTGTTTTCTACTTGGAAATGTGTTGCTTTTTTCGGACTATGCAGCCTTAATGAGTGGCGGATTGTCAGTAAAGCTGCATGCCCCGCAGAACACAACAGTTCCAATGTCTTCGGCAATGCTGCAATTCACAACGTCTTAATGTCTGTTTGTTGGGGTTTTACATCCTACCAACATAGATGGTTATATCAGAACCGATACCAACTTGAAAAAAGGAAAGTTTGTTTTATTTAACAACACCTCTAGAGCACATTGATTTTTATCATCGGCTATTGGAGGTCAAACTTATGGTTATTCTGACATATTTCTTTGGAGAAAACCCGCTGCCACCACATATGCTACTCTTTTCCGATAAGCAGCAAGGGGTCTTTCATATGCACTTTCCAACATTGAGGACAGCACGTACCACAGCCTTTGATGAACTAATGACTTCAGGAATACTGCAATTCGAAATGGACTGAGGTGGTTAGGAGGACCCCTCATGTTAATGTATGTGTTTGTTGGGGTTTTTACATCCTAGCAACATTGACGGTCATATCAGAATGGACATCAACTTATGACAGTGTGCACTCATGCCGACTTCATAGTGCTGCCCCACTGGGAAATCAAGCTGCTGACACTATGACCCAATATCCCACTCAGTTACATTATCCTGACACTAAGCTAACCAGTCCTTGCCCTATCCTAGTAATGCCGAGCGCCAGGCTAGGTAGCGACAAGTATCAATTTTGTAAGTCATTGGTTTGACTCGACCGGGAACCGAACTCCCAACCTTCAACACGGGAAGCCCGCGCTCTACTGACTCTACCACCACGTCCGGTTTTGTTAAGTCAGCCAGCTACGATTCCATGCGCACTCACTCTGCGCAGATGCAAAAACCAGCGACTGCTCATTGGTTGATTCGAAGGCCCTAAAAAAATATATTGATGTTTCCGGTTACTGACCGACCCTGTTAGAACACACACGCACTGCCCCCCCATGCCCCGACTGCAACAATTTTCAGCTCCGAGAAGGAGAAAGAAAAATAAATAAATCACACTCGTAGTCCCTTTGAACTCAGATCTGATAGTAGCATCAATACAGTTTGACAGAAGTACTACATTAGGTGACCCCGGGGTAAATTTCAGTTTTGAGAACTGGAAGTGCAGCTTTTGCAAACAATTTAAAAACAAACAAACAAAACTAAGCAAAAAACCCTCCCTACCAACCCAACAAAATGTCCCCCTGCAACCGGAAACATGCTTACTTTTTGGCCTACATGCTGCACGGAGCCTGAGGAGCCTAAGTCACGTGATAGGAAAGCGAGTGACATTTTATCACAGCGCTTTCACATTACATTGGTACCCACATTGGTTGTTCCAGAGGGTGGGTTGATGGTGGAAATCCTCTATAACTCGACCAGGATTCGAACCCATGAAACTATTATGGGTTCGGATCCCCCGATCTCCCAAAACAGGAGACGGAGTTGAACATCTGTCTCCTGTTTTGGGCGATCGGGGGATCCGAACTCATAGGTTTGTGGGTTCGAATCCTGGTCGAGTCAAACCAATGACTTTAAAATTGATGCTTGTCGCTTCCTAGCCTGGCGCTCTGCATTAATAGAATAGGGCAAGGACTGGTTAGCTCAGTGTCAGGATAATGTGACTGAGTGGGATATCAGGTCATGGTGTCGGCAGCCTGATTTCCCAGTAGGGCAGCACTATAAAGTTGCACCGACTTATGACAGTACACACTCATGGCGATTTTATAGTGCTGCCCCACTGGAAAATCAGGCCGCCGGTACCATGACCCAATATCCAACTCAGTCACATTATCCTGACACCGAGCTAACCAGCCCTTGCCCTATACCAATAATGCCGAGAACCAGGCTAGGAAGCGACAAGTACCAATTTTTAAGTCATTGGTTTGACTCGACCGGGAACCGAACTCGCAAACTCGCGATCTTCCGCACGCGAGGCCTGTGTTCTAGCGATTCGGCCACCGGGCCCGGTCTTCGGCTATTGGATGTTGTGAGAATGACTGACCCAGTCAGTGAAGAGTTAGCGAAGCCGGCCCCTGGATCAGCTGGTAATACGGCATTGCGTGTGTGGGAGGTAATAAGCTCAGTGCGCAGACTCAGGAGCGCCAGCAATCTAACAGCGTGTGTGTGGGGGGGAGGGGAGGGGGGTGGGGGGGGTAGTATATACAACTCCTCACATGCAGCAGGTGGAGGATGGGAGGTGGGGGGGGGGGGGAGGGGAGAGATCTATACAGCACCTCATAATGTCATATGCAGCAGGTACCCGTCCTGATTTGACCTTGGATATTGCCAGGAGGTAAAACTCCAACAACCAACACATGCGTAAGGAGATGCAAACTTACCGAGGGGGAAATGTCACAGACACAGGTAGACATGGGTAGATTGACTGCATCAGGAAGCCTATACGAGACCGTCTCAAAAGGTGCTAAACAATATGGGACAAAACTTTGTCCATTGTAACGATCAACATACTATCTGCTTATGCATTTGCTGAGGATAAACTGATTTGTTTTTTTACATGGTGTTTCATAATCCCAATAGAATACATATTGATTGGAAGCAAATGTCCTTGTGTTTTCAGTGTAACTGTTTCTGTGCTGTTTTGTGTCAATCGTTACAATGGACAACAACAAAAAGAGTTATCACCTTTTGAGACTGGCTCAGATACACTAACGGATAGGACGCTAGCCCTGGGTAAAGGTGTGGGTTCGACTCCCACTGTAGGAGCAATATTCCCATTTGCAAGCGGGGGGAAAAAACACAAAAACGTGAGATGAATAAAAACTTAAATGAAAAATGGCTTACAATAGTTTGCTTTTAACTACTCAGGAAAGTGGAGAGGACTTGAGACTTGCTGAGAAATACAAGGAACAGACTCGAGAACAGACAGACCCCCCCCCCCCTCCCCCACCACCAGACCGGATGGCCGAATCAGTTGAGTGCCGTCTCATGTTTTGGGAGATTGGGGGATCCGAACCCATGGGTTTGTATGTTCAAACCCTGGTCGAGTTAAACCACTTAAAAATTTATACTTGTTGCTTCCTAGCCTGGCGCTCATCATTATTAGGATATATGGAAAGGACTGGTTGGCTCAGTGTCAGGATAATGTGACTGAGTGGGATATCAGGTCATAGTGCTGGTGGTTTGGTCTCCCGGTGGGGCAGCACTACATAGTCGACATGAGTGTGCACTGTCACAAGTCGGTACCCGTCCTGATGTGACCTTAGATGTTGCTAGGTCGCAAAACAACAAACAAACAACCCCCCCCCCCCCAACCACACGTCTGCACTTACATGCTGCAGGCTTCTATCTAGATAAAGGATTCACCCGGTACTCGCAGTACATGGGTAAATACCAACCCTATATAAAAACGGTCGAAAAAGCGGGTTAATGAAACGAGAGCCTAATTTCACAATCTAAGAAGCAACATTTATTCTTTGTAGATGTCTTCATATTTACCCACTACCTTTGAGTTGAAAAATATATTAAAATAGCTAGTTTAATATGATTTAAAAATGAAATCGATGGCGTTCTTTGGCCGCCATCTTGGATTTTTGCATTCTCTCCCATTTCACCAAATCTGTGGCAATATATGTAGCCATTTGATCATGGAACCACAGTTTCTACTTCATGTTCCATACTAAAGCTATTTCCGCCCGTATTTACACTACGTTGTCATTCACCCGTGTACTACAATTACCGGGTGAATCTTTTATCTAGCTTCTATCTAGATGTAGAACGCCCATTTACAAACCCAATTATCCAAACTAGTTTTTGAAAAGGCAGGTCTTAACCCCACCCCGCCCCCACACCCCCCCTCCCCGCCCCCATTACCGATGAAGTGGCTTGGTGATAATTTTGCATCAACAAATATGATTTGTTCGTTTGTTTGGGTTTTATGTCCTGTCAACATCTACGGTCATATCAGGACAGGCACCGACTTGTGACAGTGCGCGCTCATGGCGACTTCATAGTGTTACCTCAATGGGATACAAGGCTGCCAGCACCATGACCCGATTGGTTGGTTGGTTGGAGTTTGATGTCCTGGCAACATCTAAGGTCATATCAGAATGGGTACCGACTTGTGACAGTGCACACTTATGGTGATTTTAGTGTTGTCCCACTGGGAGGCCAGGCTGCCGGCACCATGACCCAATATCCCACTCAGTCACATTGTCCCGACACTGAGCTAACCAGTCCTTGTCCTATCCTATTAATAATGCCAAGTGCCAGGCTAGGAAGCGACAAGTATCAATTTTATAAGTCATTGGTTTGACTCGACCGGGAATCGAACCTATCACACAGGAAGCCTTCGCTATACCAATTCGACGACTGTGTCTGGTGAACAACAATTGTGATGTTTTTGTAAAGTAATCCTAATTAGGGATCTCACACCCTGCACCAGCGTCCCCTTCTTCGGTCGAGTCACACCAATGACTTATAAAATTGATACTTGTCGCTTTCTAGCCTGGCGCTCGGCATTAATAGGATAGGACAAGGACTGGTTACTTCAATATCAGGATAATGTGACTGAGTGCGATATCAGGTCATGGTGCTGGCGGCCTGATTTCCCAGTAGGGCAGCACTATAAAGTTGCCATGAGTGCACACTGTAACTGTCGGTACCTGTCCTTATTTGACCTTAGATGTTGATGGGTCATAAAACTCCAATAAATAAACAAATCTTATTCATATGGAACCAAGAACCAACCAAGCATCCCCTTCTGTGTGTGTGTGTGTGTGTGTGTGCGTGTGAGCGAGCGTGCGTGCGTGTGTGTGTGTGTGTATGTGTGTATGTGTGTGTGTGTGTGTGTGTGTGTGTGTGTGTGTGTGTGTGTGTGTGTGTGTGTGTGTGTGTGTGTGTGTGTGTGTGTGTGTGTGTGTGTAATTTTTTTCTTGAAGACTTGTTTTCACCATTAGACAGTTTGTCGATAGAAAGCCTGAGCCTACACTTTTACCAAACCAAGGGATTTTAAGCTCCCACACCACATAGACATGGCATGAGAGGAACTAGCCTTTGATGACGCTGTAAGTTGTGCTTTCATGCTGAAATACAGAGGAGGAGGATGGCCAAGGCTAGCGCATCTTTCGGCCGACTACGCCAGAGACTCTGGAACAACCACCATGTGTCCATTCGGGTCAAAGGCAAGATCTACCGTGCAATTGTGCTATGCACCCTACTATACGGAGCCGAGGCCGGGACAGTGTACAGACGACAGGTGAAAAAGCTGCATGCCTTCATGATGCGACATCTGCGTTCAATCATGAGGCTAACCTGGAAGGACAAAGTGACAAATAAGGAAATACTCGAACGGACGGGGCTGCCCTCTATGGAAGATCTTCTGATCAAAAAGAATCTCCGGTGGACTGGACACCTCATGAGGATGTCATCAGACAGGCTACCAAAGCAGATCCTCTATTCTCAACTGTCTTCTGGTTACAGAAAGAGAGGGCGCCCTCGTCTCCGGTTCAAGGATACCATCAAGAGAAACCTGAAGCTGAGAGACATTAAGACCGACTCATGGATGCAACTCTCACAGCAGAGAGCTAAATGGAGAGCGGCAGTCAAGTAATGAAAGCAGTCTTTGTCGCATTGCGACCGACAGCATGCTGATGATGAAGTTGTGCTTTATAAGTATAACCCGTTATGGGAAAATAAACAAGGACACTACCCTTCACAGTTGGAGGACTTGCAGGCATTGAACCAAGAATGGCCACATTTGTTATATATTTGCACATGCGTACTGCGAAAGTGCGGAGGTAGTTCCTCACCTAGCGACGGCGTTATCGGTGATTGGTCAGGCTCACGTCTCCATGGTCACTTAAAACCACATTCTACAGCCGGGTTTTAAATCATTAACATTAGGTCAAATTTTAAAAAAGTGATTCAGTGATCATCGTTTTGATCACAAAAATCAGTGTCGGGCAAGCGGTTTTTATTTTGTTTATTTATATATTTGTTGGTGCATCACGTGGACTTAATACATAACCAGACCCGACGGCCAAATGAGTTGAGCGTCCACCTCCCTGTAATATATACTGGAAAGCCCGCCCGTCTGAGCCCCATATATACCACTTACTCTGCCCAGGTGCGTTCTGACAACTGTCTGTCAGTTCACACCTGATGCCCCTCTCCAACAAACTCATAAGCAAGAAAGGGAAGACAAGTCGCGCAAATTGACAGTGAAGAAGTTGTTCTTTATTGGCATAAACTCCTGTTCACCTACTGGTGACATATCACCCTCACTCCTTACCTTCTGTCCACACAGAGCCTCATTACTCTCGTTAGTATGTATAGGAATCAGTGCCTACAGCTCATTGAACCAGAGTCCCATGGTTGTTGCACACAGATCAGTTTGTATATGAAAGGTGGAGCCTCAGACAGAGTGTCCGGGTTCCTGGCCAAGAGAAGAGTGTGTTCACTTCAAGAGTCCATCCAGAAGTGTGTTAGTAGTGCCTGTAGCATCATATAGATCAGAGTGTCTAGAATAATCAATATCACAATGAGGCTTGTGTGGTCAGGTGGGGCAAAGGGGTGCAGGTGCCTGGGCCTCCCACAGCCAGCCAATCAGACACCCTCCACAGCCTGGGGGTGCCCTAATATGGGCAGCTGTCACTCAACCCAGCTGCAGGTGGTGTCCATAATGTATGCAGACAGGCTGGGTGTGCTTGCCCATCGGCCCGGTGGAAACAGGTAGTTGCAGACAGTTACAATAAATATATATATTAAAAATGTCCTTCTCCTCCACTTGCACCCTTACTGGTGCATAGAGGGAACATTTCACCAAACATTAACTGTCTCTTATATAGGAACATCTCGTCATAATCTCGGGCACTATGTATTAACATATTTTTCACATAGCCTAATATGTCACACAGCGAGTGGGGCACCCATTGCTTTTCTATTACATAACCTTGGTCCCCACTCCATCGCCCGAGAATAATAATGCTCTCTGCCAATATTTAATTCCCCACCGAAAATCTGTATATTTTTACATCCCGTTCTGGTACGTCATGGTCCCAAGTTAAAACCCTGGCCGAGTCAATCCAATGAGTTAAAAATTGATACGAAAGTTGAATTGCTGTTAGCCTGACACATTTTGAACAGTTAAAAACAATTATAGATTTAAATCAGGGGCGGGCGATTTTTCAGGCACGGGTGGGAACGATCACCGTTTTTTTTTTTAATTTGGCCATATTTATCATTTTATTTTATAATACTTATGTATTATTCACTCTAATTTACATAAAAGTGGGTGGTGAGTGTGGAAGAAGTACAGGAGTGAGGAGTGTCAAAAGCAGCCGGTGGTGGTGCTAGTGTCGAGGTTTGGCTGATGGCACAGAGGTTAGCAGTGTTAGCCTGCAGCCAATACAGGTCCCTAATAGTGTGAAGCACACACGCCACTCCGCACTCACACTCGTGTATCCAGACGGCTGTTTTATATTCGCATAATATATATATACACACACAAGTTTGAAAGTGAGCAGAATGACGGTTGGCTCACGTGCGGAAGAGGCGGGAAGGAGAGAATGCCCGCTCCGACGTGAATATCATGGAGGTTAAGATGGAGAGAGAGAAACCGGGAGAAACATTAATGGGGCTGCCGTTATTTATATCCACATAATAAATTACATAGTACATGTATATGAGTCAGCCTCACGAAAATGGGCCAATTGGTGGTTTATTTAAGATGTTGGTGTCGCAATTCTTAAAGTGTAGTGCATTTCTTTGTTTTATATTAAATTATCCTAGAAACAAATAAGGATGTTGTATTTTCTCTACCTTTACATTCAGGATAAATTTAAGGACTTTCCAACACCTCTGTCAATGCTAAACTATAATTATGCTGTTCGACGCCGACATCCAATGCTCGACGCCGACAACTTCCCCCAATTGGTCTATTTTCGTGATCCTGACTCATATATAATATATATATATATATATATATATATATATATATATATATATATATATATATATGTGTGTGTGTGTGTGTGTGTGTCTGTTTGTGTGTCTGTGTAATATATATGTAGTGAGATGCATAGGTCATATCAGGACGGATACTGACTTGTGACAGTGCGCACTCATGGCAACTTTATAGTGCTACCCCACTGGGAGATCAGGTTGCCAGCACCATGATCCAATATCCCACTCAGTCACATTATGCTGACACCGAGCTAACCAGTCCTTGCCCTATCCTATTAATGCCGAGCGCCAGGCTAGGCAGCGACAAGTATCACGGGAATGGCACAAATCACGGGAATGAAGCCGACGGCGAATTTCCGTGAAAACGCGGATTTTTGCCCATAGACTTAGCACCATCTCATCTATCATTGTTGTGACTGTATTATCGTTGTTATCTAACACCTTCTTGGTTGAATTGTTATGTTCTAGCAACATCTAAGGTCATATGAGAACGAGAATCGAACTAACCAATTGTTGTCATATACATCCTGATTCTTGGCAATTTGTTTAAAGCTGCATAGTCCGATGAAAACATAAAATTTTCAAAACCAAAACAATTATTTAGATTTGATTCTACATGTCTAACTTAGATGCTTGTGCACTTATTAAACATTTGTCGTCACATATAAGGGGATACTGAGTCAATTAATAGAACCTGTTACTGCAGAAGCCTATGGTGATAGAGTTTTGGCAAGCTTGCCTAAATTAATTTAGCATGTTTCCATTTCAAATATCTCAAAAGTTAGCGATTTAAAATAAAAGTTACTTCAAATTAAAGTAAGGTAGATTATAATGAACGACCTAATATGTTTATCTCAGAAAATGAGAGAAACTCAAAACCATCGGACTCTGTAACTTTAATATTATATATCAGAACTGTCAGAAATCCGCCAAATGGCGGAGATCTTTCATGCCTGATTACATGCACCTTTAATCTGAACCACAGACCGCCATCAGTGATATGTTAGTCCAACAGTCCCATCTGTCACTTAGTGGTGGTGTATTGCCTACACTCTCCACCCAGATTCTGCCAGCAACCTGCACTACTAAACTAGCTACACCTCGGGTCGGAGAGTGCTTCCCCTTTTGCCGCTGGTTGTGGCTGGTTTATGAATTTATTACCCTCACCGCCGATTATTATATATATATTATTATTAATATATATTATTATTATTTTCGTAGGTTTAGTTGCTTAAGGCGTTATTCAAAATGTCCACGGTCGTACAACTAACAAAGCACAGTACTTTTCCAGACCTGCGCCCTCCTCCCCAAAGTAATAGTTAATACACATCAACGTTGTACTGTAGCACGGGCAGAGTTAGTGACCTTAGAGTTAGATGTTGCCAACAACAACAACAACAACAACAAACAAACAAACACATACACAACTGAACTATATATATTAGTATATGAGACTGTCTCAAAAGGTGCTAAGCAATATGGGACAACACTTTGTCCATAGTAACGATCAACACACTATCTACTTATGCATTTGCTCAGGATAAACTGATTTGTTTTTTACATCGTATTTCATAATCCCAATAGAATACATATTGATTTGAAGCAAATGTCCTTGTGTTTTCAGTGTAGCCGTTTCTGTGCTGTTTTGTGTCAATCGTTACTATGGACAAAAAAAACGAAGAGCTAGCACCTTTTGAGACAGGCTCATATATAACTATAAATGATTATAATATATAATATAAATGTATGTATGCATACAAACACAGACTATACCTATCAAACACTGTTAGCTTGGTGGACCAAAAAAATAGCCTGTGTGGTGAATTACCTGACGTAATGGATTCTCCTATGTGAACAGTATCTCTCAGAGTCTGTCTGAGTATTTCATTTGTCCCACCAGACCACCAACCCCCACACCCACCACCCACCCCTCACACACACTACCACACTAGCATTTCTTCAGTAATAACCTGCTATTCTGTCACCACAAGGAAAAATATCCTGACAGCTTGCCAAAATATCCCTATCTGGTATCTCGGAGAGCGGCTTGGGACAAGATGCCGCGACAGGTGTTTGTGTGTGTGTTTGTGCTTGTATGTGTATGTGGACAAGATAATGCAACAGGTGTTTGTGTGTATATTTGTGTGTTTGTTTTGTATGTGTATGTGGACAAGATGACACAACATGTGTTTGTGTGTGTGTGTTTGTATATATATATGTGTATGTGGACAAGATAATGCAACAGGTGTTTGTGTGTGTGTTTGTATGTGTATGTGGACAACATGACGCAACAGGTGTTTGTGTGTCTGTTTGTGTCTATGTGGACAAGATAATGCAACAGGTGTTTGTGTGTGTGCTTGTATGTGTATGTGGACAAGATGACGCAACAGGTGTGTGTGTGTGTGAGTGAGTGAGTGAGAGAGTGTGTGTGTGAGTGTGTGTGTGAGTGTGTGTGTGTGTGAGTGTGTGTGTGTGTGTGTGTGTGTGTGTGTGTGCACTGTGTCATTAAATTTGGCGTTTATATTTATTTTCCAGTATTTTTGTGGTGACTTCTGCGGTTCGGGGCGCCATCTAGCGGATTAGTTTTAAAGTTCTGCCGACAACATGACCTTTTCACACTGCCGTCAGAGGGCGGGTTGTGGTGGAAATCATCTATGTTATAAGGCTTTTTTCACAAAGTAGGTTGCACAGCTAGCTGAACCCACATTAGTTCTACCACTGCCGTCAGAGGGCGGGTTGGTGGTGGAAAGCCTCTATGTTATAAGGTTTTTTTCACAAAGTAGGTTGCACAGCTAGCTGAACCCACATTAGTTCTACTACTGCCGTCAGAGGGCAGGTTGGTGGTGGAAAGCCTCTATGTTATAAGGCTCTTTTCACAAAGTATGTTGCACAGCTAGCTGAACCCACATTAGTTCTACCACTGCCGTCAGAGGGCAGGTTGGTGGTGGAAAGCCTCTATGTTATAAGGCTCTTTTCACAAAGTAGGTTGCACAGCTAGCTGAACCCACATTAGTTCTACCACTGCCGTCAGAGGGCAGGTTGGTGGTGGAAAGCCTCTATGTTATAAGGTTTTTTTCACAAAGTAGGTTGCACAGCTAGCTGAACCCACATTAGTTCTACCACTGCCGTCAGAGGGCAGGTTGGTGGTGGAAAGCCTCTATGTTATAAGGTTTTTTTCACAAAGTAGGTTGCACAGCTAGCTGAACCCACATTAGTTCTACTACTGCCGTCAGAGGGCAGGTTGGTGGTGGAAAGCCTCTATGTTATAAGGCTTTTTTCACAAAGTAGGTTGCACAGCTAGCTGCCCCACACATTAGTTCTACTACTGCCGTCAGAGGGCGGGTTGGTAGTGGAAATCAACTATTAGCGAACAGTTAGGTCCGCTGTACCGGGACTGGGTGGGCGACGATGAGACCATTAGATGACGTCAATGACGTGCGCGTGACGTATGCGCATGACGTATGAGCGTTCCGTGCATAGTGCGTATAGGCCGGGTGCGGGTTCACATGACTAAATATCCACCGACCTAACAAAGTAAACATGACCGTGGAGTTAGTAAACCGGTACCGGATAGGATGTTCATTGGTTGGTTGGTGGAATTTTACATCCTGGCAACATCTAGGGTCATATCAGGACAGCCACCTACAGACTTGTGACAGTGCACTCTACTGGCGACTTTATAGTACTGCCCCATTGAGAAAAGTGCATTGAGCAGGACCGACCACTGTACATGGTATTTGTCGATTTCACTAAGGCATTTGATACAGTCGGGAGGACCGGGCTATGGCAGCTACTGAGGAAGTACGGATGCCCAGAGAAGTTCACAACTATGATCGAGGCTCTACATACAGGAATGATGGCAAACATAAGAGTTTGAGGGGAAGTCTCGGAATCGTTTGGGGTTACCAATGGGGTCAAGCAAGGTTATGTACTGGCCCCCACGCTCTTCTCCATCTTCCTATCAGCAATGCTCGACGAGGCTTTCCGAGACATGGGGAATGGCATCTATATACAGTCCAGACAGAGCGCTGACCTATTCAATGTCGCACACTTCAGAGCGAAGACCAAGACTACTCAGATACTGGTGAGAGAGCTACTATTCGCAGATGACAGTACACTGGTTGCCCACTCTGCTGAAGAGATCCAGAAAATAGTGGACACTTTCTCCGATGCATCAAAGAAGTTTGGCCTGAAGATTAACATCAAGAAGACGGAGGTGCTGTACCAACCCAACTCTACAAGAACCCGAGAGGAGGAGATCATGGTTGACGGAAACAAGCTGAACTCTGTTCCGGAATTCACCTACCTCGGAAGCACTATATCAAGTGATGGACGCATTGATGCTGAAATACAGAGGAGGATGGCCAAGGCTGGCGCATCTTTTGGCCGACTACGCCAGAGACTCTGGAACAACCACCATGTGTCCATTCGGGTCAAAGGCAAGATCTACCGTGCAATCGTGCTATCCACACTACTATACAGAGCCGAGGCCTGGACAGTGTACAGACGACAGGTGAAAAAGCTGCATGCCTTCATGATGCGACATCTGCGTTCAATCATGAGGCTAACCTGGAAGGACAAAGTGACAAATAAGGAAATACTCGAACGGACAGGGCTGCCCTCTATGGAAGATCTTCTGATCAAAAAGAATCTCCGGTGGACTGGACACCTCATGAGGATGTCATCAGACAGGCTACCAAAGCAGATCCTCTATTCTCAACTGTCTTCTGGCTGCAGAAAGAGAGGGCGCCCTCGTCTCCGGTTCAAGGATACCATCAAGAGAAACCTGAAGCTGAGAGACATTAAGACCGACTCATGGATGCAACTCTCACAGCAGAGAGCTAAATGGAGAGCGACAGTCAAGTAATGAAAGCAGTCTTTGTCGCATCGCGACCGACAGCATGATGATGATGATGATGATTGGGAAATCAGGCCGCCGTCACCATGACCCGATATCCCACTAGCCACATTATCCTGACACTTTGAGTTAACCGGTACTGGATAGGATGGCTGAATCAGTAGGAGCACTGGTTCGCTAGGTTGAAACCCCGACCGAGGCAAACCAATGACTGACAACAAACTGACGACGGCATTAATAGGATAGGGCAAGGACTGGTTAGCTCAGTGTCAGGATAATGTGACTGAGTGGGATATCGGGTCATGGTGCCAGTGGCCTGATTTCCCAGTGGGGCAGCACTATAAAGCCATCATGAGTATGCACTGTCACAACTTGGTACTCGTCCTGATATGACCTTAGATGTTGCCAGGATCTAAAACTCCGACAACCAACAATCAGAGGGCGGGTTGGCAGTGGAAATCATCTATTGTGTGAAACAGCGTGCACACCCCAGAAGTGTGTCAGTGGGCTTCCTGGCACAGTGGCAGGATATAGCGGAGGTGGCAGGTGGCAGGTGGGCTGTCACAATGCCAGGGCTTAGAGCAGCCGTAAATCATCCACAATTCTCTACTCCAAAATATTATTTATTACTATTTGCAGTTGTCATTATTTAGCATTCCTTTGCACCAGGGCTTGTTTCATGAATAATTGCACAGTGCAGGGTTCCTAATAAAAAATAAAAAATTTAATTTTTCTTAATTTAATTGCACAGTGCAGGATTCCGAATATAAAAAAAATGTTAAATAATTTTTCTTAATTTAATTTTTTTTATTTCATGGTTGAGAGAGTCGGCTTCAAACTATTGATAGGTGGCTGGGCTGGCGTAGACAGAAAAGAACAATTAAAATAAAGAAACAAGGGGGGGGGGGGGAATTACATACACGCATTAACTTTTCTCCTTATAAAAAAGAAACAACAAAAATCCCAACAGACAAGATGGCCAAATGAGTTGAGCGCCCGCTTCACTTCCCGTATGACAGGTCATGGGATTCGTATCCTTTGTTCAACGCTCAGCTGACACAAAATTACGTTAACAAATAATACTGGTCGCTACCTGGCCTGGCGCTCAGCATTACTAGGATAGGGCAAGGAGCAGTGGAATGAGGAAGACCAAGTGTCCGTGATTTAAATCTGCCTGCTTAATCAATGACCAAACCGATAAATAAATAAGTAGATAAATAAATAAATAAATAAATAAATAAATAAATAAATAAATAAATAAATAGATAGATAAATAATTAATTATAATAAATACAAAAGGCGAACAATCTAATTCCGACCCACCTAAGTAATTAATTCTTGGCTGTAACTCAATAATTGACACCAATTACAGCAATTAAACACAAGTACAGCAATTAAGCAGGAAGCCATCACACACAAAATAGTAAAATATCAAAGCAATTCTTATTTGCCCAAATTAACAAATGAGTGCCATGAACTATGTTGACCCGACTAACCACCATTGGTGAACAAAAAACCACCAAAATAAATCCAATAGAAATAAGGTCGCCACAGCAAACAAACAAAGAGGTTATTTTGGAGTGGTGTGTATTGCTCGCCTTCCCCCCCCCCCCCCACTTCTTTTTTCTTCTTTCCCTCCCTTTTTTCTTGTTCTTCTTCTTTTCCCCCCTTTCTTCTTTTTTCTTTTTCTTTCTTCTTTTCCCCCCTTTCTTCTTTTTTTTCTTCTTCCCCCCCCCCTTTTTTTTTCTTCTTTCCCCATTCTTCTTTTTTCTCTTCTTCCCCCCTTTCTTCTTCCCTTCCACCCTTTCTTCTTTATTTTTTCTTCTTCTTTTCCCCTTTTTTTCTTCCTTTCCCCCCTTTGTTCTTTTTTCTTTCTTTTTCTTCTTTTCCCCCTTTCTTCTTTTTTCTTCTTCTTTTCCCCCCTTTGTTCTATTTTCTTTTTTTCTTTCTTTCCCCCCTTTCTTCTTTTTTTGTTGCGGTGTTTGTTTTTGTTTCGTCTGCTGCGTTTTGCGGTGTATACATTATGTCGGCTGTGGTTTTTATTTTTGGAGGGGTGACCTAGTTACAAACCAACATGAAGAGCTGGTTGGTTATTGGAGTTTTACGTCCTAGCAACATCTAAGGTCATACCAGGACGGGTATCTACAGACTTGTTGGTTGGGTTGTTGGAGCTTTACGTCCTGGTAACATCTAAGGTCATATACCAGGACGGGTACCTACAGAGTGGTGACAGTGCGCACTCATGACGACTTTATAGTGCGGCCCCACTGGGAGACCAGGCCACCAGCACCATGACCTGATATCCCAATCAGTCACATTATCCTAACACTGAGCTAACCAGTCCTTGCCCTATCCTATTAACGCCTCGCTAGGAAGCGACAAGTATAAATCTTTAAGTCATTTGTTTGACTCGACCAGGGGTTCGAATCCCACAAGCTACCAAAACGGGAGACCATCATTAACTCATTTGACCATCCCGTCTGGTCAGCATGAAGGGTGGGGCGGAGGGGGGGGGCCAGAGCCGAGTCTGCTTGGCGGCTTTGACTTTACACAAACTCGCCGAGCCCCATCCACAGTTTATTTAGAGTTGACCTGATTATTGGGGTTTTACGTCCTAGTAGCATCTGACGTCATATCAGGGTGGGGTTGCCAACCGACTTGGGGGAAGTGTGTCACAAAGATTGCAGCTTTATATAGTCAGGGATCCCAGTGACAACATTTTTTTTCTTAATCCGTGAAAAACTTTGGGGTTCTGGGTGCACCCCCCCCCCCCTGAAAATCTATACCATACGATTAAAATGGTGCAATCCGGCACCTACTTGGATATATTTTTGCCTTGAAATTCAAACTTATTTCAGACTTCAAGACTAAAGGGGCTGTCACATTAGGGTTTTTTGCGGGAGCGTATGGCGGCGTAGGCGCGTTACGTCATATACGTCGGCATACGCCAAATACGCTACGCATACGCTACGCATACGCTACTCATACGCCGCCAGATGCCGGCTTATGTGAAGCGTATGAGGCATACGCCGCCATACGCTTTCATAAATCCGTCCGTCCAATTTTTTTTGTGCATGCTCAAAAAAACTCGACCTATGAGGGCGTATGGCCCATACTGTCAAAAAATGTCACAGCACGCTCCCATACGCTCCTCATACGCTCCTCATAGGTCCCCCATACGCTCAAAACCACCCGAAAGGTCACCAAATGTCATCATAGGCCGGCACGCGCAGGACATATGTAGGTTTTCAATACGCTCCCGCCATACGCCGTAATGTGACAGGGCCTTAACACATAATTAAAAGTAAAAGTCTTTTTCGCAGACAGCATTTTACCATCGCTCATTTGGAAACTCAGTTTTTGCTGAAATCAGCAATTCCGCTGAGAAATGGGATCACTGATAGTGCTGCCCGGCCTTACCGAATGCCGGCACCATGAGCCGATATCCCACCATGGGGTCACCAAACAGTCTTTGCCCCCGTCCGATAATGCCGAGAAACAAGCTTCAGTTTAGTAAGTGTTTGACTCGGCCTGGGATTGAACCCACCAACTCCCGAATAGGAAGCGAGTGCCCTACCCACTCCGCAACCCCGATCAGCGATCTGTGAACGAATGCTGTCATACAGAACTAACTAGCTGAAACTTTCTATTTCCAGTGTTGTGGCTCGAATATAGAGAACACCCAGTGTGGTTACGATAGGCTAAATAATGATATGGAGAATATCCAGTGTGGTTACGATAAGGTAAATAATGATACGGAGAATATCCAGTGTGGTTACGATAGGCAAAATAATGATACGGAGAATATCCAGTGTGGTTACGATAGGCAAAATAATGATAAGGAGAATATCCAGTGTGGTTACGATAAGGTAAATAATGATACGGAGAATATCCAGTGTGGCTACGATAGGCTAAATAATGATACGGAGAATATCCAGTGTGATAACGATAGGCTAAATAATGATATGGAGAATATCCAGTGTGGTTACGATAGGCAAAATAATGATAAGGAGAATATCCAGTGTGGTTACGATAAGGTAAATAATGATATGGAGAATATTCAGTGTGGATACGATAAGGTGAATAATGATTTGGAGAATATCCAGTGTGGTTATGATAAGGTAAATAATGATACAGAGAATATCCAGTGGTTACAATAAGCTAAATAAGGATACGGAGAATATCCAGTGTGGTTACGATAAGGTAAATAATGATATGGAGAATATTCAGTGTGGTTACGATAAGGTAAATAATGATACGGAGAATATCCAGTGTGGTTACGATAGACTAAAGAATGATACGGAGAATATCCAGTGTGGTTACAATAGGCTAAATAATGATACGGAGAATATCCAGTGTGGTTAGGATAAGGTAAATAATGATACGGAGAATATCCAGTGTGGTTACGATAGACTAAAGAATGATACGGAGAATATCCAGTGTGGTTACAATAGGCTAAATAATGATACGGAGAATATCCAGTGTGGTTAGGATAAGGTAAATAATGATACGGAGAATATCCAGTGTGGATACGATAAGGTGAATAATGATTTGGAGAATATCCAGTGTGGTTACGATAAGGTAAATAATGATACAGAGGATATCCAGTGTGGTTACGATAGACTACAGAATGATACAGAGAATATCCAGTGTGGTTACGATAAGGTAAATAATGATATGGAGTATATCCAGTGTGGTTACGATAAGGTCAATAATGATACGGACAATATCCAGTGTGGTTACGATAAGGTCAATAATGATATCAGAGAATATCCAGTGTGATTACAATAAGCTAAATAATGATATAGAGAATACCCAGTGTAGTTACAATAGGCTAAATAATGATACGGAGAATATCCAGTGTAGTTACAATAGGTTAAATAATGATATAGAGAATACCCAGTGTGGTTACAATAGGTTAAATAATGATGCAGAGAATATCCAGTGTAGTTACGATAAGCTAAATAATGATACAGAGAATACCCAGTGTAGTTACAATAGGCTAAATAATGATACGGAGAATATCCAGTGTAGTTACAATAGGCTAAATAATGATATAGAGAATACCCAGTGTGGTTACAATAGGTTAAATAATGATGCAGAGAATATCCAGTGTAGTTACGATAAGCTAAATAATGATACAGAGAATATCCAGTGTGGTTGCAATAGGCTAAATAATGATATGGAGTATATCCAGTGTGGTTACGATAAGGTCAATAATGATACGGACAATATCCAGTGTGGTTACGATAAGGTCAATAATGATATCAGAGAATATCCAGTGTGATTACAATAAGCTAAATAATGATATAGAGAATACCCAGTGTGGTTGCAATAGGCTAAATAATGATACGGAGAATACCCAGTGTAGTTACAATAGGTTAAATAATGATGCAGAGAATATCCAGTGTAGTTACGATAAGCTAAATAATGATACAGAGAATATCCAGTGTGGTTGCAATAGGCTAAATAATGATACGGAGGATATCCAGTGTGGCTATGATAAGTTAAATAATGATACGGAGAATATCCAGTGTGGTTACGATAGGCTAAATAATTATAGAGAATATCCAGTGTGGTTATGATAGGCTAAATAATGATACGGGGAATATCCAGTGTGGTTACGATAAGCTAAATAATGAGACAGAGAATATCCAGTGTGGTTACGATAGACTAAATAATGATACAGAGAATATCCAGTGTGGCTACGATAGGGTAATTAATGATACGGAGAATAGCCAGCATTGTTACGATAGACTAAAGAATGATATGGAGAATACCCAGTGTGGGGTGGGTATGATAGACTTTACGAAAGGCTAAATAATGATACAGAGAATATCCTGTGTGGTTACGATAGGCTAAATAATTATACAGAGAATATCCAGTGTGGTTACGATATGCTAAATAATGATACGGGGAATATCCAGTGTGGTTACGATAGACTAAATAATGATACAGAGAATATTCAGTGTAGTTACAATAGGGTAATTAATGATATGGAGAATAGCCAGTGTCGTTACGATAGGCTAAATAATGATACAGAGAATATCCAGTGTGGTTACGATATGCTAAATAATGATACGGGGAATATCCAGTGTGGTTACGATAGACTAAATAATGATACAGAGAATATTCAGTGTGGTTACAATAGGGTAATTAATGATACGGAGAATAGCCAGTGTCGTTACGATAGGCTAAATAATGATATGGAGAATACCCAGTGTGGGGTGGGTATGATAGACTTTACGAAAGGCTAAATAATGATACAGAGAATATCCTGTGTGGTTACGATAGGCAAATGGAGATCAAATCACATAGCTGTGTGACTGGTTCACTAGTGAACCCCGCCACAATAAATACTTATTATTCCACTCCAGCAGCGTCTGACCAAACAGGTGTCGTTTCTTGCGCTATTGCTCTACAGACTAAAAGGACACAAACTGACACAAATAGAATGACAGCAGACGACCTTTGTGACAGCAGACGACAATGGATAGAGGGTCTTTTTTGCACTATTGCTCTATAAACCACAATGACACCAAATTGACACCAACATGGTGACAGCAGACGATATTTGTGACAGCAAACGACAATTGATAGATGATCCTTTCTTGCACTATTGCTCTATAGACCACAGCAGACAATATTTGTGACAGCAAACGACAATCGATAGACAATCCTTTCTTGCACTATTGCTCTATAGACCACAAGGACACAAATTGACACCAATAGAATGACAACAGACGATATTTGTGACCACGGGGCGCGGTGGCCTAATCAGTAGAGCACGGCCCTCGTGTGTGAAAGGTCGCGGTTCGGTTCCCAGTCGAGTCAAACTAATGACTTTAAAATTGATACTTATCACTTCCTAGCGTGGCGATCGGCATTAATAGGATCGGGCAAGGACTGGTTAGCTCAGTGTCAGGATAATGTGACAGTGGGATATTAGGCCACGGTGCCAGCAGCCTGATTTCCCAGTGGGGCAGCACTATAAAGTCGCCATAAGTGTGCACTGTCACAAGTCGGTACCCGTCCTGATATAACCTTAGATGTTGCTAGGACGTAAAAGCAACAAACAAACACCTGTGACAGCAGATGACAATGGGGTCTTTTCTTGCACTGATGTTATATGCCCAACCAGGCCACCAATTGACAGGCAGGACAGATACACTGACTATGCACACACACACTGTGACCCACTTAAGCCCTTGCTTGACCCCAATCACCCTACAAGGACGGCATTACCCTTGGCGAGGTCACGCCAAGGTCATCTATGACGACCCTGGGGGATGAGGCCTGATGCAGTCATGGATGACCTCTGTACCTGATCAACATGACAAGCGAACAACACGGCAACGCACGGTGGGATATTTGCATATTGTAGTTCACCAATCGCTGTCGACAAAATTAGCAACTGTAATTTGCCTCTGTATAAGTCAGTGGACCGAGAAAAGAGCAAGTTATGGAAACAGCAATCATTAAAAAATACAAATTTAATTTAAACGGACAGCTTATCGCACTAGTATTTTATAGAACCTCAGCTGGTCATTGGTTGGTTGTTGGAGTTTTACCTCCTGGCAACATCTAAGGTCATATCAGGACGGGAACCAACTTGTGACAGTGCACACTCATGGCGACTTTATAGTGCTGCCCCACTGGGAGAACAGGCATATTGATGGCACCATGACTCGATATCCCACTCAGTCACATTATCCTTACACTGAACTAACCAGTCCTTGTCCTATCTTATTTCATATCAGGACGGGAACAGACTTGTGACAGTGCACACTCATGGCGCTAACCAGTCGTTGCCCTATCCTATTAATGTCGAGCGCCAGGCTAGGAAGCAACAAGAATCAATTTTATAAGTCATTGGTTTGACTCGATCAGGAACCGAACTCCCGACCTTCCGCACCCGAGGCCTGCGCTACCGATTCGGCCACCGCGCCCGGTCAGTCTTCAGTATGAGAAACGCGCCCTGACCTCCTATTGTTGATTTGCATAGCAACAGATGGTTGCTATGGTAATGCGAACGCCAGCTACAATTGGGAAAGTTGCTGGAAAATGTGGGTCAGACTGGCCTTACTTAATCAGCACTGAAGTCACAGGGTGCGGTGGCCTAATCGGTAGAGCGCAGGCCTCGAGTGCGGAAGGTCGAGAGTTCAATTCCCTGGTGAGTCAAACCAATGGCTTATAAAATTGATACTTGTCGCTACCTAGCCTGGCGCTTGGCATTATTCGGATAGGGCAAGGACTGGTTAGCTCAGAGTGTGACTCCCAGTGGGGCAGCACTATAAAGTCGCTATGAGTGCGCACTGATATGACCAGCGTTCTACTGATTCGGCCACCATGTCCAGTTACATAACTTGGACATGTAGGATCAAATGTAGGTCAGTGTTTTTGTTTAGAAAATGTAATGCTTTCAAGGGGCACTCAGAGCCCTACCCACTACCCCCTCCCACCCCCCTCTGCTAGTCAGGATCACCACACTCAGCTCAAGGCAGGTGGTGGCCAGGGGAGCCATGCAGCTTGGTAGTGGTGGGCAGATCACTGTAACCATGGGAACCAGAATTGCTTGTTTCTCATTGGTGGAGCTAGAAATGCTTGTTTCTCATTGGCGGAATGGGGTGGGGTGATACACTATACTAGATCCATGTACCATATAAATAATAAACCTGAGGGCTTGACTCTCTCTCTCTTCTTTCACACTTTATACTCTTCCTTTCTCTTTGCCTGTATTGATTTCACTATAGCCTCCCTACACAACCACAGATTCGAGCCGTGGACTTTACAACTGTATTAGAAATGTGATTTTCTGATTACGATCAGAGCAGGAGACCACAACAAAGTTGCTTGTGAATGCATGTGCTGTTGCCAGGCAACAGGTATCAAGATGGATACTAGGAATGTGCTGATAGAACCAGGTTCTTGGAACACGGAAGGAGCAAACAGAAATATAATAGTTCAACTTCCACCATCCTAATGCCAGACACCAGGCGGGGTGGCCGAATGAGTAGAACTCCGTCTCCTCTTTTGGGAGATCGGAACCCATGAGTTTGTGGGTTCAAATCCTGGCCGAGTCAAACCAACGACTTAAAAATTGATACTTTTGGCTCCCTAGCCTGGCGCTCAGTATTATTAGGATAAGGCAAGAACTGGGTGGCTCAGTAGGATAATGTGACTGAGTGGGATATCAGCACTATAAAGTTGCCATGAGTGCGCACTGTCACAAGTCCATACCCATCCTGATATGACCGTAGTGTTGCTAGGACATAAAACAACAACCCCACCATCCTACCGCAAGAGTTCAAGGATACTATAGCATTATTCTGCAATTAATTATAATTACAGTTAATTAAATAAAATCTGGACAATAACATCTTCCTATGCACCTTCAAAGTTAATTTCACACATAATCTCCTAATCGGTTACAAACAAGTAAAACTATACTAAATCTGTTCAAATTTATTTTTGATGAAGAGATGATAAAATGTTTCGTTGTGTATCATCAGATATACACCGAAACCTTTTAGTTTATGCTCTCATCATCATCATGCTGTCGGTCGCGATGTGACAAAGACTGCTTTCATTACTTGACTGCCGCTCTCCATTTAGCTCTCTGCTGTGAGAGTGATGTCCATGAGTCGGTCTTAATGTCCATTTCATGAAAGCTGCCTGCAAAGGTGTTGAAGTGCTGCTGGCTTTTGCAAGTTACCAGCGGCACTCTCTTGGGGAGCAAATAGAGGTTTCACACCGGCAAGAACATGTCAAGACAGGCGCAAAACTATTTGTCCCTGCAGTGGCTGGTCGGGAGATGTTGGAAGTTCCATACATCAACCGCCCTTAATGCTGCCACAGTGACATGGTTTTCTGTTTAGGGTTTGCTCCCTTAGCCTTCGGTTCTGTCAAGAACCTGTACCACAAGGCAGTGGTTTTCAACTCTGCAGGGCAGGGGCGTCAAACTCGCTGAGGTATTGCAATATCTGCAATATCTGCAATACCTGCATACTATTCTCCAATAATTAAGTAATATCATTAAAAATATATTAAAATTCATGGTGAACGCGCATTTAAAAAAAATGTAATCAATGATTAAAGTGATCAGGGGAAAAAAAGGGTAAATAGATAGCATGGTGGATCACTAAATACTAACATGGTCACAACTAGGACAGTGGAACACTCTCCACGGAGAGCCTAAAAAGGGAAGTTTGTTTCATTTAACAACGCATCTAGAGCACATTGATTTTGGACGTCAAACATATGGTCATTCTGACATATTTCTTTAGAGGAAACCCGCTGCCACCACATAGGCTACTCTTTTCGATAAGCAGCAAGGGGTCTTTTATATGCACCTTCCCACAGACAGGACAGCATATACCACAGCCTTTGATGAACCAGTTGTGGACCACTGGTTGGAACTGAAAATAGCCCAAACTGCAAATGGATCCACTGAGCAGGATCGATCGAACGACCCACACCTTCACAGGTGGACACACTACCACCTGAGCTACATCAAGGATAATCTGTACTCACTGATGTGATGAATGGAGTAGTAATTAGGATAGTGCCACGAGAGTACTGGGTGAAAGCGGACCCCTGTGATTCCCTGACAGTGACTAGTGAGTGCTAAGGCCAAAGCCGTGTTTACACAGGCAATTGTGAAGCGAATTAGGCAAATCGATTTATATGAAGCGATTTAGTGGCAAGTTTACACGACGAATTTGAAACTGTGTCCGCGACCGGGAACCAGCAGCCTTAGTGGTGAGCCTGTAGCCGGCGAGCACCGCTATTTGACACTATCGGCGCCCGGGAACCAGCTGTAGCGCTTCATCTATACTACCTCGCAAGGTGGTTTACATCTACCGATTTATATGAATCGATTCAGCCCTAAAACGCCACAGTGTCGCGTTTACAAGGCAAATGTAAATCGATCTAGGCAAGTGGTTTTATATGAAGCGTTTTAACTCGCCCATGTAAACAAGGCTTATGATTATGAGAGAAATACCACGTCTTCACAGAAACCAACTCAGTACAAAGGAAATCAAACACTGCCAAGTTTGTTTGGTTGGTTGTTAGAGTTTTGCATCCTGGCAACATCCAAGGTCATATCAGGACGGCTACCATACTATATGTATCTTAAAATACGACAGAAACTCAAAAGCATCGGACTATGCAACTTTAAGTTTTTCAATAAGCATATTCACACCAGGGCCACGTTGATTGATGTTGCCTGTCACATTAGGGGCTGTCACATTAGGGTTTTTTGGGGGGAGCGTACAGTGGCGTAGGCGCCTTACGTCATATACATCGGCATATGCCGCCATACGCTATGCATACGCTATGCATATGCTACGCCGCCATACGCTTTCTCCCTTCCGTCCGTCCACATTTTTTTGTGCATGCTCAAAAAATCTCGACCTACGGGGGCATATGGTTCATATGCTACTCATATGCCAGCATACGCTCCTCGTACGCTGGGGGTACGCCGGCATATGCTAGGGGTACACCGGCATAGGCTACTCATACGCTCAACTTGCGTCATGGGCGTATCTCTGGCGTATGCAGCGTACGCAGAACCTATGAGTTGCGTATGGGAGCGTATTCGTAGCGTATGCAAAGCGTATGAGTAGCGTATGGTGGCGTATGCCCGACCTATGGTCTCGGTATATACGCTCCTAAAATAATCATACGCTCCTCATACCAATCAAAACCGTCAAAATATGTCACAGTACGCTCCCCATAGGTTCCACATACGCTCAAAACCACCCGAGAGGTCACCAAAGGTCATGATAGGCCGGCACGCGCAGGACTTACGTAGGTTTTCAATACGCTCCCGCCATACGCCGTAATGTGACAGGGCCTTAAAATTGGTTGGTTGTTGGAGTTTTACATCCTGGCAACATCTAATCTCACATCAGGAAGGGTACTGACTTGTGACAGTGTCCATTCATGGTGACTTTATAGTGCTGCCACACTGGGAAATCAAGCCGCTGGCACCATGATCCGATATCCCACTCAGTCAAATTATCCTGACACAGAGCTAACCATCATTGAAGGTTTGGGTCATCCCTATCCTATTAATGCCAACTGCCAGGCTAGGAAGCGACAAATGTCAATTTTATAAGTCATTGGTTTGACTCGACCGGGAACCGAACTCCAGACCTTCCTCACGCGAGGCCCGCACTCTACCGATTCAGCCACGACGCCTGGTACACTGGGAAGCGACTCCCCAACTCCCTCCTCACCCCAACACCAACCAGCCACTGACATGGGTTTTTTGTTTGTTTGTTGTTGTTTTACGTCCTAGCAACAGCTATGGTCATATCAGGATGGGTACCGACTTGTGACAGTGCGCACTCATGGTGACTTTATAGTGCTGCCCCACTGGGAGACCAGGCCACCAGCACTATGACCTGATATCCCACTCAGTCACATTATCCTGACACTGAGCCAACCAGTCCTTGCCCTATCCTAATAATGCTGAGAGCGACACATGCAGCCTATGTTCAGCCACGGTGATGAATGTTGTATGTGAATGTAATGTAGCTTGTTGTATATAATGTTTGAGTAATTCAAGTATGTAATTGTATTCATGTGTTTTTGTATGGTATGTGGGACATATATAAATATATGAATTATTATGCGATAAACAATCATACAGGATTGTAGGTGAAAAATACAGATTGCCATCCAAAAAAAGTGGCATGTCTGTAGATGGAGAAAAATGATGAAATTAGATTGTTTCTTTCTTAAAGATTTATACTGCTTCTCATGGATAAGTCTGAATAGACTTGTTTTCACCGTTTGACAGTTTGTCAATAGAAAGCCCGAGCCTACACTTTTACCGACCCAAGGGATTTTTTAACCTCCCACACCACATAGACATGGTATGAGAGCAACCGGCCTTTGATGACGCTGTAAGTTATACACAGCGGTGGAAATCCAAACTGGCAGAGGTGGAGGCACGGGGAATCGAACCACTGACCTTCAGATTAGGAGTCCGACCTAGAAAAAAGTCAGACACTCTAACCACTCTGCCACAGAGAACACCACATGTATTGCATTTTTGTATTTTTACAGTTATATAGCCCGATGAAGCATCAAATTTTCAAAACCAAAACACTCACTTAGATTTGATTCTACATATCTAACTTAGATACTGGCGCAGATTAAGCATTTGTTGCCACATAGAAGGGTGTAGTGAGTCAATTAAATGTGAACTGTTACTGCAGAAGCCTAAAGGCTCAGTCACACCTTACCGGATTGGGGTACCGGATAGAAAACGGACAATGTCTGGTGAAATACATCAATGTCCGTTTTATATATGGTACGCATCCGGCATGTCCGTTCTCTGTCCGGCTTGTACGGTGGCAAGTTTTGAACATGCACAAAACTTGTACTGGACACCGCCGGACTGACGTGTATGGTTGGTGTCCGGTTTAAATCCGTTTAGTCCATTTTGTCCGGTTCATGTCCGTTACCCATCCGTTACATCTCCAGTTTGCTTCCTGCATAGTCCGTTGACGGTGTTGCGGGAATCAGGTCAGTATATGTTTTTGGCGAGTCCGTGAACAGCCCGGTACATGTCCGGTCCATCCATTTGACATTCGGTTGTCGTCGGGTGGCTATTCGTTAATGTACGTTCCTTGTCTGTTTAGCGTCCGGTGGCCTTTGACCTGATAGCACAACATTTCAACACATTTCGATACTGAACAGCACCGGACTAGAAAATTCTTTGTCCGGTTATGTCCGTTGCTCAATCCGGTAAGGTGTGACAGGCACTTAATAGATGGTGTTAGAGTTTTGGCGTGTTTGCCAAAATTAATTTGACATGTTTGCACTTCAAATATTTCCAAAGTTAGCCATTTAAATAATAGCTACCGGAAACTAACAATCAATTCAATATATTTATCTAAGAAAGATGGCCGAAGCTCAAAACCATCGGACTATACAACTTTAAAGTTTAGAAATTACACAAATTGCAGATTTACAACAAGAGTCTCAGAAATCCATTAAATGGTGGAGGAAGGCCACTAGAGGGCCGGCTCTGACAGGACGAAGGGACACGCCTCTACCCAGAAGTCATCAGTACCGGAAATGTACAACACTCGGAACCGGAAACGGCAGTCAGGCGTCGCACAAACAAATCACCCCCCAAAATCATCAAAAATAGACACAGCGCTCTCAGCCTAAAAAGAATACCTACCCCCCCCCCCAACCCCCAACCCCCACCCCACAGCCACATCTCCACCGCTGTGTATTTTTAGAAGGAGAATTTTAGGTTTTGTTTGTTTCTGTTTTTGTTAGGGTTTTATAGTCCTAACAACATGTAAGGTCATATCATAATGGGAACCGACTTGTGACAGTGCACATTCACGGCAACTTCATAGTGTTGACCCACTGAAAGTCCATGCCGCCGGGACCATGACCG
Source organism: Branchipolynoe longqiensis (assembly GCA_030323885.1). NCBI lineage: Eukaryota > Metazoa > Annelida > Polychaeta > Phyllodocida > Polynoidae > Branchipolynoe > Branchipolynoe longqiensis. The sequence goes on along the minus strand of CM059203.1, from coordinate 47,317,041 downwards.
ATATCCCACTCAGTCACATTATCCGGATACTGAACTAACCAGTTCCTGTCTTAACCTAGTGTAAAGTCCACGGCTCGAATCTGTGGTTGTGTAGGCAGGCTATAGTGAAATCAATACAGGTAAAGAGAAAGGAAGAGTATAAAGAGTGAAAGAAGAGAGAGAGTCAAACCCTCAGGTTTATTATTTATATGGTACATGGATCCAGTATAGTGTATCGCCTCACCACATTCTCCCAATGAGAAACAAGCATTTCTAGCTCCACCAATGAGAAACAAGCATTTCCAGTCCCCATGGTTACAGTGATCTATCTGCCCACCAGCACCAAGCTATGTGGCTCCCCTGGCCACCACCTGCCTCGAGCTGAGTGTGGTGATCCTGACTAGCAGAGGGGGGGTGGGGGTAGTGGGTAGGGCTCTGAGTGCCCCTTACACACTATCTTACTAGCACCACAACGTCTGTTTACCAATCAATCAAACACCACCAGTAACTACATAAACACATTTATGCACCTGTTTCACAAATAGAACATTTTCATTCCCCCACCAATGCATCATTATTGGAATATTTTACACAAGTAATACCGAGCGCCAGACTAGGTAGTGACACAAATCAATTCTATAAGTCATTGATTTGACTCAGCTGGGATTCGAAATTCCGACCTTACGCACGGGAAGCATGCGCTCTACCGATTCGGCCACCGCGTCAGGTGAAGATTTTGTACTACAGTACAACCTCTCTAAATCGACGGACCATGGGACCGACATTAAATGGTCCATTTAGGGAGGTGGTCAGTTTAGGGATTTTTGTTTTTGTATTGTTACAATGGTATTTATTGAATGGGCGATCGTCTGGAACCCAAATAAAACAATCGATATAGGGGAGTGGTCGATCTGTGAAGGTGGTCGGTTTTACTTTACCTGACGAGAAGACAGCTTCGCTAAGTTGGATCGTTTCGATTGTTGTTGGTTTACGTCCTAGCAACATCTAATGTCCTACCAAGACGGGTACCTACAGACTTGTTGGTTGGTTGTGGGAGTTTTACATCCTAGCAACATCTATCTTCATATCAGGTACTGACTTGCAACAGTGCGCACACATGCCGCCAAGGCATGGAATGCGCAAACGGTGAAAGAAAGACAAATCCCTGACCTAAAAACGTACAAAAAATATCTGTGCAAAATAAAAACTGGGAACCCCAACTGAACTGCACCCCAAGGGGGCAGGTGATATGTATCTCACGGCCCACCAACTGGACAGCCCAGGGTGGGATAACCGGAAATATAAAAGCCAGATAACATATCCAACAACAATATAAATCAAATCAAATTCAAACAAACATAACTCAACCACCTATTACGTACAGGCCTATGGACATGTAAATAAAATAGGCTAGTATAGAATTAAGTAGAAAAAAGCGGAAAACTCTTCCCAAGAAAACCCCAAAACACTAACATAGAACCTTAAGAAAACAACTAACATAGTAATAAGAATAGAACAAAAATACAATGCCAAGAGGGCCCAACAAAACTAACATAGGCTACTAAACGTACCAACAGATCTATCTGCTACTGAAATGCAGACAATCAAATAACTTATCAGCAGCTACTGCTTGGTAAGACAACACCAACACTACAGCTGGCCAGCATTGAAAACAAGCCTGGATACCCGGGCTTACATGCTATGGACAGTATAAATACAGCCTCAATACAAAAAAAAATTTAAATGGCAACTTAAGAGTGCTGCCCCACTGGGAGACACGGCCACCAGCACCATGACCTGATATCCAACTCAGTCACATTATCCTGACACTGAGCCAATCAGTCCTTGCCATATCCTAATAATGCCGAGTGCCTGGCTAGGAAGCGACAAGTATGAATTTTAAAGTCATTGGTTTGACTCGACCAGGGATTCGGATCTCCCAAAACAGGAGACGGATGCTCAACTCATTCCGCCATCGCGTCTGGTCCCGCTAAGTTGGAAGGGTGAGTTCTACACTATTATTGTCCAACGTGCGTCTGAGTACTGAGACACTACACGCGGTACCCACACAGGCCGACTGTCTCCGTTGCCTAGCAACCATAAACAACCACAACTGTCGACTGGTTCCTTCCGGCACGATGGGGGAGGCTCACTAACAAAGATGGGGGAGATTCACTAAGCAAGAGCCGACTGTTTTCACGGGGCAAAGTGTGCTGCCATAGAAGGTCGGGGGTTCGATTCGCGGTCGAGTCAAACCAATAACTTGTACAATTGGTACTTGTGTGGTGAGGTGTGTGGTGAGGGATGTGATGGGGTGGAGTGTGGTGGGATGGAGTGTGGTGGGGTGGTTTGTTGTTGTTTGTTTGTTTGTTTGTTGTTTTACGTCCTAGCAACATCTAAGGTCATATCAGGACGGGTACCGACTTGTGACAGTGCGCACTCATGGCGACTTTATAGTGATGTCCCACTGGGAAACCAGGGCCCGTATGCATGACGCGGGGGTAGCGCTCTACCTCTCGGGGTAGTAGGGATTTCCGGGGTAGTGGCGAAAAGTTGCTATGCATGTGTCCGGGGTAAGACTACCCCGGGGGGGTAAAAGTCAGGTAAGCTACCCCTACCCAGTAGCAGGTATAAGGCTGGGGGTAGTGACCGACTCGGGCCAAATCTATTGAATGCGATCATATTTAACAGAATTACATACGCAATAAGTGAAATTTTATCAATTTAACCCTAAATTCGAACCGTTATTAAGGCTACCGCCGCATTGGCGGTGATATTAATAGTTATATTTTCGAATTGACGAACGTACAGTAAACAAACCGCCTCCGCCGTCGGCCCTGTCACACTACGACGTTTCTCACCGGCGACCCGTCAGCGTTGAAAATAAAATTAAAGCGTTGAGTCTCTGTCTGTGTCTGTGTCTCTGTCTGTGTCTCTGTCTCTGTGTCTGTCTCTGTCTGTGTCTGTGTCTCTGTGTCTGTCTCTGTACGTGTCTCTGTATGTGTTTCTGTCTGTGTCTCTGTGTCTGTCTCTGTATGTGTCTCTGTCTGTGTCTCTGTCTGTGTCTCCGTCTGTCTGTGTCTGTGCCTCGCCTCTGTCTCTCTCTGAGACACAGAGACACACACACAGACACACACAGAGACACATAGACACACACATAGATACACAGAGACATGCACACATACACAGAGACACACACAGAGACACAAATACACACACAGACACACACACACAGACACAGAGACACAGGCAGACAGAGACACAGAGACACAAACAGACACCGAGACACACACTTAGAGACACAGACACACACAGACACAGAGACACACACAGACAAAGAGACACAGAGACAAACACAGAGACACATACACAGACAGAGACACATACACAGACACTCACAGACACACACACAGACACATACAGAGACACAGACACATACACAGACACATACACAGACATACACAGACACAGAGAGAGACAGACACAGAGACACATATAGAGACAGACACAGAGACACAGACACAGAGACACAGACAGAGACACATACAGAGACAGACACAGACACAGACACGGAGACACAGACAGAGACTCAGACACATACAGAGACAGACACAGAGACACAGAGAGACACAGACACATAGACAGAGACACAGACAGAGACACATATAGAGACAGACACAGAGACACAGAGAGAGACACAGACACAGAGAGACACAGACAGAGAGAGACACAGACAGAGAGACACAGACAGAGACACATACAGAGACAGACACAGAGAGAGACACAGACACAGAGACACAGACAGAGACACAGACAGAGACGCAGACACAGACAGAGACGTTTCGCCAAAAAAGGACACGTCGCCGCGCATTGGAGAGAAACGTCGTAGTGTGACAGGGGTATATGGAACGCTACGTCGAGTCGGCGGCGGCGATTTGTTTACTTTACATTCGTCGATTCGACACTATTAATATCGCCGCCAATGCGGCGGTAGCCTTAATAATGCTTCGAATTTAGGGTTAAATTGATAAAATTTCACTTATTGGGTATGTAATTCTGTTAAATATGATCGCATTTAATATATTTGAGCCTAATATATGGCAACAAACGCAGAGGGATTTCCCAAATCTAAAAATAACTGCTAGGGTACCTACCTCCTCGCCGATTTGGCTTCATGCATACCCCGTGACACATTTCTTACCCTCGGCCATAGCTACCCCGAACTCAGTCCTTACCCTCGGGGGCGATAACTTACTCGTCATGCATACGGCCCCTGGCCGCCGGCACCATGACCTGGTATCCCACTCAGTCACATTATCCTGACACTGAGCACACCAGTCCTTGCCCTATCCTAATAATGCCGAGCGCCTGGCTAGGAAGCAACAAGTATCAATTTTAAAGTCATTGGTTTGACTCGACCGGGACTCGAACCCACGACCCCATGATCTACCAGCATGGGAGACGGACGCTCTAACTCATTCGGCCATCCCGACTGGTCGGGTGGAGTGTGGTGGGGTGTGTGGTGAGGGGTGTGATGGGGTGGAGTGTGGTGGGGTGGAGTGAGGTGTAGCATCCCACTCAATCACATAACGTCTAATTTATTTGGATACAAAACTTTGGTAACGGAGTCATTCTCAGAAACTGTGTACCACATTTTTGGTTTCCATGTTACATTGTTGACTTGACCTTTTTTTTGGGGGGGGGCGGGATTAAATCAAATAGAATCGGTACCGACTTGTGACTGTGCATTAATGGCGACTTTATAGTGCTGCCACACTGGGAAATCAGATATCGGGCACCATGACCCGATATCCCACTCAGTCACATTAACCAGACACTGAGCTAACCAGTCCTTGCCCTATCCTATTAATGCAGAGCGTCAGGCTAGGAAGCGACAAGTATCAATTTTATAAGTCATTGGTTTGACTCGACCGGGAATCGAACGCCCGACCTTCTACATGGGAAGACTGCGCTCTACCGATTCGGCCACTGCATCCGGTGTTTACAGAATGTGTTGGTGGGTAGTTGTGTTGCTTCGTGGAGGAAGGAGCTTCTAGTTCTACACATACGGCTTGCTAGGACGCAAAACCCCAACCAACAGATATGGTGGGGCGTGGGGTGGGGGCAAAGTAGGTAATTTTTTTTTTTTTTTTTAATGCGGTGTTTATGCTGTAATAAGCCAATCAACAAGTGTCCGACTTGCAAGCTCAGTGTCAGGATAATGTGACTGAGTGGGATATCAGGTCGTGGTGCTGGCAGCCTGGTCTCCCACTGGGGCAGCACTATAAATTCGTCATGAGTGTGCACTGACGCAAGTTGTGGGTTTGGGGGTAAATACCCCGCTTCACCATCTGAGATGCGAAAAGAAGGCGGTGGGTGGGTGCGTCCATGTTTTAATTTGTCCAGCTCTCACTGCGGCAAAAGATTCAAAAGCTGGGACTAGTTCACACAAAACCAGCTGCCCTGAACAGACTCTACTTAGCAGGTGATTTGTCACAGTGAGGTGATAAACAGTATGGTGCTACCTGAAACCACAGCAAACCATGACTCAGCACTTTCTTGGGCGACATTGTTTTTATTTGCCTGTAGGTGGCGTGGTGAGGTACACTTACCCCCCCCCCCCCCCCCCACCCCCACCCCCCGTGATACGAAGAGCTCTGTATGTAAAGTAAAGCTTGTTTTATTTAACGACGCCTCTAGAGCGCATTGATTTTTATCATCGGCAATTGGACGTCGAACATATGGTCATTCTGACATATTTCTTCAGAGGAAACCAGCTGCCGCCACATAGGCTACTCATTCCGATAAGCAGCAAGGGGTCTTTTCTAAGCACTTTCCCACAGACAAGACAGCACTTACCACAGCGTTTGATGAACCAGTTGTGGATCACTGGTTGGAACGGAAAATAGCCCAAACTAACAAATGGGTCCACTGAGCAAGATCGATAGGATGACTGACAGCTTCACAGGTGGACAAATGCTTGAGGTTCTGCCATGGTTTAAAAAATACATATTTTAAAAGATAAATATATATATTAGGTTGCTCATCATAATCTACTTTAATTTAGTCTTGAGTAAGTTTTATTTTAAAGATATTTGAATTGAACATATGCCAAATTGTCCACCATTTTGGTGTTATCACCAAAATGGTGGACCTAGGCTTTGTTTACTTGGTGTTTATTTTAGTATAGCTGCCTAGCACCAAACTATAATAAATGTCTATGGCTTTGCTTACCCGGTGTTTTTTTAGTATAGCACTTAACAGTAGCTCATTAACAGCCCAGCACAGGAGCGCCAATAGACCCCACCAGTTAAGCTGGAAAGTACCCTAATAGAGTGGTTCCAGATTCTGCCGATAGATGTCACTAGCTTAACTGGAGGTGTGTAATATGTGAAGAGAGCGGCGGTGAAATTCCAGAAGAAAAATACAATATAGTTGTTTTATATATATTTGACAAGGATAAGAGCTTGAATCCTGTTGCGATATGAATATCTAAATATAATCAGGCATTTTATTATTTTTAAAGGCATTCTTTACGGAGATATATATAGCATGTGAAATCATAGGCACTCGGGGATTGTCCCCGAATAGAGTGGTTCCAGATTCTGCCAATAGATGTCACTAGCTTAACTGGCTATTGGAATACAATTGTGGTCATGTGCACCAAACTGCAATACATGTTTACAGCTGCATAGTCCGATTAAAGATTCTAATTTACAAAAACCAAAACACTCACATAGATTTGATTCTACATATCTAACTTAGATACTAGTGTACTTAGTGAAGCCCCAGTCACACATAGCCGGACGAGCCCCGGATTTTGAGCCGGACCACCCATGGACCAATGGCCCGGACCGCCACGGATAAAATCACTGTTTTCGTTGATTTTTGCCTCGCAGTCATACTTTCCCGGATGAGCCCTGGACCACCCCCGGACTGGGCCGGACCGGCCCCGGACGAGGCCGGACCACCCCCGGTCTTACTGGGGCAGTCCGGGAGTGGTCCGTGGCTAGGCCGGGGGTACTCCTGGATAGTCCGGGGATGGTCCGGGTCAAACCGTGGCTCGAATGACCACGGACCACCCCCGGACAGGCCCGGTCCACCCCTGGATAGGCCCGGTCCACCCCCGAAATAGCCGGACCACCCCTGGATCAGGCCGGATTGAGCCCGGATCGCAAAATCCCCTGGACCACCCCGGATGTTTTAAACATTTTAAAACATCTGGGGCTGACCCCGGACGGGCCACGGATCAGGCCGGAGATATGGCACAGACGAGCCATGGACGAGCCATGGATCACCCCGGATGGCAGTCCGGGGCTCGTCCGGCCCCTGATCCGGGTATGTGTGACTGGGGCTTTAGCATTTGTTGCCACATAGAAGGCAATACCAAGTCAATTTAATAGAACCTATTACTACAGAAGCCTAAGGTGTCAGAGTTTTGGCAGGCTTGCCAAAACTAGTTTGGACTATTTTGACTTCAAATATCTCAAAAGTTAGCCATATAAAATAAGAGTTACTTCCAATGAAAGTCAGATAAATTATAGCGATCAACCAAATATATTTATCTCAGAAATTGGGCAACGCTCAAAACCATTGGACTATGTTTCATTTGGATTTCAGGAGAAAAACAACAATGGCAAATGGAGATTTCAGACTAATTTAGATCAGTGGGGACAGTTTAATGGAATTGAAGGCTTTTGAAGACTAATTACCCAAAATAGGTTAAATATAAGGCTTTTCAATGCCTTGAAATGGGGCAAATGAAGTTAAAGATTTTTCAAGACTTTCCAGGCCCCCTACGGACCCTGCAGTTTGCTACAAAGTACAATCATTCTCAGAAACCATGGAAACTCACTGAGCAGTGCCACCAGTTGTAACAACAGACACTGCCCGAGGCTGTCCGTTGCCAGCAACGACAAGGCGCATTCCCTCCTTGTTGGTGTCGCGTGTTGAGCCATGGATTGGGTATCCCGCTGTAGCCAATGACCAGGCCCTGAATTAGCAGTGCACCAATTACAGTCTTTCTTTTCCTGTTGACATCCCGCCAACTCTACGAATGAGCTGCCAGACACAGCCACCATTAGATAGATCCGCAAGCATTGGTTCCAGTTTGCAGACTGCGAGCCCCAAGAGCCTGGCATTGAGTAAATAGGGATTGTTCCATTACACACACGCTCTTATAAACCTTTATTAAACATGGCTCGCTGGGTTCCTGTGCAGGAGGTCATGTGTTCGAACACCGGCCGAGTTAAATGAATTACTTACAGAATTGATACTTGTCACTACCTAGCCTGGCGTCCGATATTAATAGAATAGGACAAGGACTGGTTATCAAGATAATGTGACTGAGTGGGCTATCAAGTTATTGTGCCACCAGCCAGGTCTGGTACTGGTGCAGCACTATAAAGCTCTCATCAGTGCACACTGTCACAAGTCAATAGTCATCTAATATATTGATTGATTGATTGGTGGTTGCTTTACGCCGTGTCGGCAGCATAGGCCATATTCACGGCGAGAAATGTTTGTTTTTTGTTCAAACCATTGCTTTTACATGTAAAAGCAGACAATCAATTATGTGCCAATAGACACTCATTAAATTAGAAAGCTCACAATCATATATTTGTGGTCAAGGGAAAAAAATTCCCATAGAAAAGGAAAAGTTTTATTAATAATTGATAGAATTTATTTAGTAAACTATATGAGGTGGTACAGTCCAGCTGCCCTCAAAAAGGCTAAAATGTTTTCTTGTTTTACTTTAGTAAAAAGGTCATGCATACTGTCTGCAGTGTAGAATTGTTGGCGCAGGGCCAAAAAATCAACGCAACTTAGTCAAATGTGTTTGAGTGTCAGCGGGGACTGACACCCAAAACATTCAGGGGGAGGTTCCCCCTTGAGCAGAAAAGCATGTGTAAGACACGAGTGGCCAATATATGACCTAGATGTTGCTAGAATGCAAAGCCCAAACAAACCATTAAACGTTTATGTTTTTTTTTATACTTAAGCTGCTATAAATAGTTTAAATGTTACCTTCTATATATCGGATTCGTTGATTTTATATGATTAATACTTCGCATTAACATTTCTGCATTGCGGCAAAAAAATTACTTCCAGAGCAACATGAGATATGACTTTTTGTGTCCATAAGAATATATGTTGGTAGCATTAAATTATGTTTGTTTGTATGTTGTCTTACATCCTGGCAACATCTAAGGTCATATCAGGATGGATCGATCGGATGACCGACACATTCACAGGTGGACACTCTACCGCCTGAGCTACGTCCCGCTCCTATAATTGTGAACAAGTCAATGTGGTGGTCACATTACTTAATACCCAACGTGTGAACTCTCCCCCTCACCAAACCACACATCTACTCTCCAAGCACAGCTGGGCCTGTTTGATTTATAGCCTCATCCTTAATAGCAGGGGGTTTTAACTGTGCATATCTGATAGGAGAGTGACATGAGTATCACTCTTACAGCACAGCCGCCGTCTGGTCAGTTATTCATTCCAGGCATAAACTAACAAGTTATGAGAGCGTGATTACTACCTCAGCTTGGAGAGTGAATGAGTATCGAGATAAAGTCTCCTAGCGCCATCAGACTTAACTCAGGAATTATTTACATAGTGTGACTTCTGATTCATCTGACAGTGGCCAGAACTAGTGTGGCGGGTAGCTTGTTTGTTTGTTTGTTGTGGTTTTACGTCCTAGCAACATCTAACGTCATATCAGGACGGGTACCGACTTGTGACAGTGCGAGCTCATGGTGACTCTATAGTGCTGCCACACTGGAAGACCAGGCCGCCAGCACCATGACCTGATATCCCACTCAGTCACATTATCCTGACACTGAGCCAACCAGTCCTTGCCCTATCCTAAAAATGCCGAAAGTCAGGCTATGAAGCAACAAGTATCAATTTTTACGTCATTGGTTTGACTTGACCAGGGTTCGAACCCACGACCCCACGATCTACCAACACCGGAGACGGACGCTCTAACTCATGGTGGGTAGTAGTTCATTGTGCAGTATGCTCCACGGAAAAGGTCTTATAGAAGATTTACACCACCACCAACCCGCCCTCTGACGGCAGTAACAAGAACTAATGTTGTATGTAGTAGTTCACTGTGCAGTATGCTCCATGGAAAAGGTCTTATAGAAGATTTACACCACCAACCCGCCCTCTGTCGGCAGTAACATGAACTAATTTTGTATACAACACGCAGCAGTTCTTTGTACACTATGCTCTGTGGTAATGGTCTTAATGTTTTATAGCCCACCCTCTGACGGCATTAGCAAGAACTAATGTGTGTGTGTGTGGGGGGTGAGAGCTCACTATGCAGTATGCTCCGCGGAACAGGTCTCCTGTAGGTAGAAGATTTCCACCACCAACCCGCCCTCTGACGGCAGTAGCAAGAACTAATGTATGCAGCAGTTCACTGTGCAGTATGCTCTGTGGAAGAGGTCTTCTGTAGAAGATTCCCACCACCAACCCGCCCCCTAACGACAGCAGCAAGAACTAATGTATGCAGCAGTTCACTGTGCAGTATGCTCTGTGGAACAGGTCTTCTGTAGAAGATTCCCACCATCAACCCGCCCCCTAACGACAGCAGCAAGAACTAATGTATGCAGCAGTTCACCGTGCAGTATGCTCTGTGGAACAGGTCTTCTGTAGAAGATTCCCACCACCAACCCGCCCTCTGACGGCAGCAGCAAGAACTACTGTATGTAGCAGTTCCCTGTGCAGTATGCTCTGTGGAACAGGTCTTCTGTAGAAGATTCCCACCACCAACCCACCCCCTAACGACCGCAGCAAGTACTACTGTATGCAGCAGTTCACTGTGCAGTATGCTCTGTGGAACAGGTCTTCTGTAGCAGATTTTCACCACCAACCCGCCCTCTGACGGCAGCAGCAAGAACTAATTGTAGAATCCAATCCACTAATCCACTCGTCGTGGTTACCAGTTTGTGGAGTCTAATGCTCGAGTCTGTGGCTGTCTAGGCAGGCTATGGTGAAAACAATACAGACAAAGAGAAAGGAAGAGTATAAAGTGGAACGAAGAAGAGAGAGTCAAGCCCTCTGGTTTATTGCGTATATAGTTAAAGGGTTCATTGTAGAGTATCACTCGACCCACACCTTTCCCCCAATGGGAATCAAGCATTCTTGGCCCTACCAATAAGGATCCAGCATTCCTACTCCCCATGGATACCAGTGGTCTGCCCACCACCACAAGCTGTATGGCCCCATGGCCACCACCAACCTTGACCTTTGGGTGTGGTGATCCCTATCCCAGCAGAGGGGGTAGGCCCTGAGTATATATATGTTCACATGTGCCGGGTCACGTACACTGATCAGCAATAGAACATTTGCATTCCGCCATATGCCGAATATCAGAATATTTTACATAATGTTGTAGGTAGCAGTTCACTGTGCAGTATGCTCTGTGGAAAAGGTCTTCTGTAGCAGATTTCCACCACCAACCTGCCCTCTGACGGCAGCAGCAAGAACTAATGGCCGGTACACACCTACCGTTTACGATTCGCGCACTAAAACTCGCGACTCGACCCGACCCGCTTAAAACTGAAAACGGGCCGATTCGTTTTTCGAATCGCGAATCGCAATCGTAAACGGCCGCTTTTATCACTAAAAACTTAGTTTTATGCGCGAATCGCAATCGGTAGGTGTGCGCGGGGGGGCGCACACCTAGCGATTTTTGTGCGCGAAACGGGCAGTTTTCGATCGTAAACGGGAGGTGTGCGCGCACAAACGGTAGGTGTGTACCGGCCATAATGTATGTAGCAGTTCACTGAGCAGTATGATCTGTGGAAAAGGTCTATTTGTAGACTGCGCTAGCTGTCAGTGACGTCATTCATTTACTTCTGGATAGGCAGAGATAGGTGGTGGCTGTGCTAATCAGATTTAGGCCTGCATAACTCTCCAAGCCGAGTCCCCGCCATGATGTCTGGCCCTGATGTGTGTGTTATCTCAATGGAAGCCTCTTTGATTGAAACCGGGCGCAGTGGCCTAATCGGTAGAGCGCGAACCTCGCATGTGGAATGCTGGGAGTTTGGTTCCCGGTCGAGTCAAACCAATGACATAAAATTGATACTTGTCACTTCCTAGCCTGCCGCTTGGCTTTATTAGGAGAGTGTACGGACTGGTTTAGCTCAGTGTCAAGATAATGCGACTGAGTGGGATATTGTGTCATAGTTGGGTCCTGCGGCATGATTTCCCAGTGGGGCAGCACTATGAAATCGCCATGAGTGCACACTGTCACAAGCTGATACCCATCCTGATATGACCGTAGATGTTGCCAGGATGTAAAACTCCAACAACTAACCAACATTATAAAGAAGCATCTCACTACGATAGTTCCTTAAAGCCGCATAGTCTCATGAAAGCATCAAATTTTCAACACTAAAACACGCACCTAAATTTGATTCTATCCATCTATCTTAGATACTGATGCGCTTATTAAGCATGTGTTGCCACCTAGAAGGGAATACCAAGCAGGCCACGGTCATGCATCCGATTCACCCTGAAATACAAAATGGCTAACCATACAACACAACCATCCCACCTAGTCGCAGTCCTGAAGGGTCCAGGGGTGTTCTGGCACACTGATGTACTATCTAAGGACAGGGCGTGGGTGAAAGGATGCTATAACAAACCACAATGGGACGGGATCCTCTCACGCAGGCCTGTATGTCATTTGCGTAGATGTACATAGTAGGCTAAGTTATCATATACAGGTTAGGAAAATACTTTGAAAATTCAAAAAAAACTAATACAGAAACTACTAACACCCAAAAACGCAAAAGGTTGGGCCGAGAAAGATCAGGTAAACACTCCTGAGTGCAGGACCAGACCAATCCAGTATCACAGCTGTCCAGTGTTGAAAACAAGCACCCTCACGGGAGCTTATACGCTATGGGCAGAATAAAAAACTCATCGGTTCTTTTAAAGAACCGGTTACTGAAGAAGTGGTGTCAGAGTTTTAGCATGCTGGCCAAAATTAATTATGCATGTTTGCACTTCAAATATCTCAAAAGTTAGACATTTAAAATAAATTTATTTCAAACTAAAGTAAGATAGGTTATAAGGACCAACCTAATATATTTATCTCAGAAAGTGACAAAAACTCAAAACCATCGGACTATGCAACTTTAAGGAAAGTGGTCGTTTCATGGTAAATGAGGCCAATGCATTTTCCAGTATGTAATGGTCAACTCAAAAACAATTATGGAAAGAGTAGAGGATGTATTTTCTTTATAGAATTGGTATTATTACACTTTGGAGGGATGGTTTTTTTAAAGTTAAGGCCTAATGTGACACAGTAAAAAAAAATCCAACATTTTAATTTTTTTTTAAAGACGGTGCTGGAATTTGTTACATGGAGAATGTGGAATTTTCTACAGCCTTCTATTAGCTACTCCAAACAGGCTGCTGTTAGTGACTCAGCCAGGCTGCGTGGAACCTGCAGGAGTTGGCACTGAACCCCCATGTCTTTTGTGTGGCAGTGATTGGCGTGTTAAACAGTTACTAAAATTATCTAACAATGGCAGAACAGAAGACAGTTTGAGCCTCATTTTGAGACCAAACATGTTGAGATACATGTGGTAGAAGTGAGGGAAAATTCACTGGGCTACGGGGCGATCATCCCCAACCCAGCAGGTCGCAGGTGGCGGATAGTGACATGGCCTTTAAATATGGTTAGCTGTGAAATAAGGTGGGCTTGCCCAGTCGAATAAACAGCCCCGGAACAACTGGCGATGATCCTAACAGGACGAGGAGTGGGCAACTGCTTGGCACTGATGTCCTCATTGAAATACCTCATGTGTCCCATGACAGGTACATCATGCGAGCAAGAGCCGCGTTATAAGCTCAAGCCCCTTGTGCTCCCAAGGTAGGTCCTTTGATCAGGAGCTAAGGGTGAGGTAACCCTAACAGAAAACCTCGAGTGCTGAAGTCGGAGGTAGCAGGCCGCAAGGCACACCCTAACAAACCATGGTACCACGCATATACAGCCATATAAGGCGAATGAAAAGAAGAAGAAGGGAAAATTCAAAAGGAAAAATTGAAGATACGATTTCACAGTGACAAAGACAGCAATTCCAGGTTCAACACCTATCAAATTAAAGAGCAAGATTTTTGCTATTAAATCAGCATAAAAAATAGTAAATTCATTCACAACATGCGAATCAAGAAGTTGAAGAAGTAAGACCGATTTGGCAACCAGCGAGCTGAAAACACTATTTCAAATGCTCCAAAGTGGATGATGTTGCTGTAACTGATTCCTGCTACATAATAATGTTCTGTCTGTGAGCAGTGAATGCTGTGTTTGTCAAGTGGAGTGTATTGAAGACATTCTGAAGGCATATAACCAAATTTCATGTGTCATGAATGGTAGTTGGAAAACAATTTTATTGTTCAATTGTTTAAGAACATGCAAGTTATAGATATAGTTCTGCTGATTCTACTGATACCAAATTTATCTCTGTATCTTAATTAGAAGCTGATATTTTGACATTTCCATGACCCCCCCCTCCGTTTTGACTCAGGGGCGGGGTACCCTTTGTACATTCATAGTATAGCAACCAGTCCTACACTCCTCTATTTATAACCTTTGCAGATGCCAAATGCAGAAAAGTGAAAGATTCAGGCTGACAAGTATACAAATCATATCAGACTTGTCATATGGACAAATTAAAATTGTTAGTTATTTCTACCACTGCTAGTATTGAATTAGCCCTTTTCACCCCATCTCTGTATGACGTCACAGAAGGCCAATCTGATCTCCAACCCAGTAGGCGGTGTAATATATGCATAAAGGCATCCAGGCACGCGTGGAGAACAAAGGAATATGCTAATGAGATGATGTCATGACAAAGGGTGCCCTCGGTTCAGGACCATGGACGGTGAATAAAGCATTTAGTATCCAGAAGTCAAAGTGTTCAGACGTACTTTTACAGGCGAGGACTGATCTCCCTAGGACCGAACACTGTTGGTAGAACTTTCCAACTGCCAAAACAGTTAATATTTTTTACAATATGAACAGGTTAAGAACAACTGAATAGAGTAAAACCTCTCTAACCAACCACCTCCACAGATCGACCACTCCCCTATATCGACCACTTTATTTGGGTCCCAAACGATCACCCCTACAATACCATTGTAACGATTAAACAAACTCCATAAACCCACCATCTCCCTAAATGGACCATTTAAAGTCGGTCCCATGGTCGGTTGATTTAGAGAGGCTTTACTGTATCCGCATGATTATGGAATACATCAATTCTGTACGTCTTTGGATTGAACCCATGACTTCTCACACACGACGCGAGCACTCTACTCATCCTGCCATCCCGCCCAGTCTACAATACGGACCACAGAGAGAAAATGAAACCACATGCGACAGTCAGGATTCAACCATAAAAGGGTCTTAAGCTAAGATTCCTTCTACGCGGTATGCGGTATGCGAATGGGAGGATTCCTTCTACGCGGTAAGCGGCAAGCGTCTACCCCCCACCAGCACTACCATATGTTTCCACTCAGCACCCCTGTGTGTGACTGTTCCGTAATGCTCAGTCACCTCTCCTAGTGTAAACCTAATGGGCGAGTGCGACTCACGTTTCTATTCGCGTACCGCATGCCGCACCAATCGCTACAGGGACCGATCGAGTTGTCGCATTCGCATACCGCGTGTAAGGGTTGCAGCCCATTGATTTCAAGGCGTTTTGATTTTTTGCCGCATTCGCATACCGCGTGTAAGGAATCTCAGCTTAAAGCTGAGATTCCTTACACGCGGTATGCGGTATGCGGTATGCGGCATGCGAATGGGAAGATTCCTTCTACGCGGTATGCGGCATGAGGCACACGACCTGCTATATTTAAAAAATAAAAATAAACAAGTATACCCCATACTGCACTGTATATGGCCTAATATGGCATTTATATCTATGTAACTTTTGGTACGTCACATGGAGGTTCCTACCTATATAATTACCAAATTATAGATAAGTATTCATATTTTTGTGGCTCTGGTAGCATTTTTACCAACCCGAACCCCCACCACCACCACTACCATATGTTTCCCCTCAGCACCCTTGTGCGTGACCGTTCCGTAATGCTCAGTCGCCTCTCCTACTGTTAAACTAATGGACACATCAGACTCAGGTTTCTATTCGCACCCCCCTTGTCGCATGCCGCATGCCGCACGGATCGCTTCATGGACCGATCGGAAAAACGCATTCATGCGGTAAATAGATTCCGTACACACGGTAGCGCAGCGGCATGCGCATGCAAGGAGTTCCTTTACGCATATGCGGATGCGGCATGGACTTCAATGGCTGTATTTAAACGAAAAATAACAGTTACTCTATGCACTGTACATGGCTAATATGCATGTCATCTCGTCCTTGGTATGTCACCGAGGTCCTACTTAATACCAAGCTGTAGGATATATTTTGTGCTCGGTCGCATTTTACCAACCGAACCTCACACCAGCACTACCATATACCATATCGTTCGCACTCAGAAGCCTTGGCGTACCGTCCGTAATGCTCGTCGCCCTCGCGTTAAACTAATGGAACAGCCGATTCAGTTTTTTCACACCTCGTGCCGCATACCGCAGCCGAACGTGAAACGGCCGATCGAGTTGTCGCACTTCGCATTCGAGTTGCATTCGCATACGCATGTAGGATGTACCCATGCTTCAAGGCTTTCGATTTTTGTCGCATTCGCATTCGCATTACGCATTACGCGTATATGGAATGCGCCCTTAAGGGTTGTAGCCCATTGACTTCAAGGCGTTTCGATTTTTTGCGGCATTCGCATACCGCATACCGCGTGTAAGGAATCCTAGCTTTAGTAGTAATAGGAGGACCGATATGGGTCCATATTACGTAATCGTCCCGCGTCAGAGTAGGGCTCCACCCCCACCCCCCACCCCAAGAATCATTTCCCCCCTCTGGTGCTTTCAACAATTTTCTTTACCATTTGTAGGTACTCCAAACATAGGACTGGTTGCTGATGTGGCTGGCCATTGGAAAAAATAGGAGACTTGCTCTCAGCACACTACCCCTCTTTGAAGATTGTGTGCTGCGAGTGAGTGCATCAGAGCTAAAAAATAACTACTTTCACAGTAAAGTAGAGATCACTAGCTTTAGTTTTGTATCCATTATGGCCGACTTCAGGTGAATTTCTTTTTGAAAAATTGAGGTTTGAAAACTTTAGAACGGTCATAAAACATGATTTTACCAAATATTTTTCATGAAAAATATATTACATAGAAATATTCGTTTTCTAGGAATCTGTGTAGATTGTTAACCACCATTTAGCAATCACATTCAGCAGTTTGGACTTAACCATAGGATTGGTATGCTAATTAGAGCAATCAATTTTTTGAGAAATTTTACATGTGGATATAGCTTTAAAACAATGTAATCACATTATAGATATTCGTATTCTGGTCATTTTGATATAAAAATCAAGTCAGTATCTCAAATAGAACCAGAGATATTAATTTTCAAGGACGGTTAGTGAAAATCACACGATTTGCCATGTTTGATGTCAAATTGCTCAACAAATATTTATTTGTAAGGTCTGAACAAAATTGAGATTAGAATTTGTACTAGAAATAATAAGTTAAAAGAATAATGGTGTGATTAAAATGTAATTTGCCTTCAGCAGGCAGCCTCAAACATCAGGATTTAAGCATTTGCAGAATCACGAAAAATGTGTGTAAAATTAAGGGCAAAAACTAAATATTAAAAAATTCATAACTCAGGGACTATAATAGACTAATTTTCCATTATTATTTGTAATCAGATTGATAAGAGCGTTCTAACTGTACCATTTGCAAATTAACTTTGTGAAAAGAAAAATTCAGTTTGGAGTACCTACACATTGTTGGTTTGTTGTTTTACGTCATAGCAACATCTAAGGTCACATCCGGACAGGTACCAACTTGTGACAGTGCGCACTCATGGCGACTTTACAGCAGTGCCCCATTGGGAGACCAGGCCGCTCTCACCATTACCTAATAGTAATAATACCCCACCCAGTCACATTATCCTGACACTGTGCTAACCAGTCCTTGCCCTATCCTATTAATGCCGAATGCCAGGTTAGGAAGCGACAAGTATCAATTTTATAAGTCATCCGTTTGAGTCGGCTGGGATTCGAATTTCCGACCTTCCTCACAGAAGGCATGCGCTCTACCGATTCGGCCACTCCGTCCGGTGCTGAGCATGTTGTTGATTACAGACAACGGACGCGGTGGCCCTATCGGTAGAGCGCAGGATTCCCGTGCGGAAGGTCAGCAGTTCGAATCCCAGCCGAGTCACACCAATGATTTAGGAAATTAAAACTTGACACTGAGCGAACAAGTCCTTGCCTTATCCCAGTAATACACAGCGCCTGGCTAGTTAGCGACAAGTATCAAGTTTGTAATTCATTAGTTTGGCTCGGCCAACCTTCCGCACAGGAAGTGTGCGCTCTACCGATTCGACCACCACGTCCGGTAAACTGCCACTCAGTTACGAGCGATCCAAGCAGGACTGTTAATTTTCTGACATTATGTCCACAATAAGACAACCAACGAAGACTATGCAAATGCCAGACAAATCATTGTATTAATTACTATTAGGCTTTGTGTGCTTTTATATTTTTAAGGCTAGCTGGTTGTTGGAGTTTTAGGTCCCGGCAACATTTAAGGGCATATCAGGACGGGCACCCACTTATGACCATGTCCACTCATGGCGATTTTTATAGTGCTGCCCGACTGGGAAACCAGGCCGACGGCACCATGATCCAATGTAAAATATTCCGATATACGGCATAGGGGGAAATGCAAATGTTCTATTACTGATCAGTGTACGTGACCAGGCGCATGTATGTGTATTTATGTGTGTATGGGTTGGCGGTGCCTGAGTGGGATGTAAATAGACATAGTGGTGATGGCAGGGCTGGGTGTGAGTGCACTCAGGGCCTACCCCCTCTGCTGGGATAGGGATCACCACACTCAAAAGGTCAAGGTTGGTGGTGGCCATGGGGCCATACAGCTTGTGGTGGTGGGCAGACCACTGGTATCCATGGGGACCAGGAATGCTGGATCCCTATTGGTAGGGCCAAGAATGCTTGTTTTTCATTGGGGGAAAGGGGTGGGGTGATACTCTACAATGAACCCATGTAACCATATAAATAATAAACCAGAGGGCTGGACCCTCTCTTCTTCTTTGCACTTTATACTCTTCCTTTCTCTTTGTCTGTATTGATTTCACTATAGCCTGCCTACACAGCCACAGATTCGAGCTTTATCCTTTTTACACCAATATCCCACACAGTCACATTATTCTGAAACTGCGCTAACCAGTCCATGCCATATCCTATTATTACAGAGGCCGGGGCTAGGTAACAACATGTATCAATTTTGTAAGTCGTTGACTTGACTCGACTGGGAATCGAACTCCCGACATTTCACACGGGAAGCTTGCACTCTACCGATTCGGCCGCCACATCCGGTGTGTGAGTGTAGGTTTGAACCACGTGTTCCAATACTGAGGCGGCCATTTGCATGGAGCTCACCTGGCAGAGCGACTGTTCCGGTATGACAAGCTGCGCCGGACACGGTGGCCGAATTGGAAGTTCAGTTCCCGGTTGAGTCAAACCAACGACTTATACAAAATTGACACTTGTCGCTTCCTAGCCTTGCGCTCGGCACTCATAGGATAGGATAAGAACTAGTTAACACAGTATCAGGATCATAATGTGACTGAGTGGGATATCGGGTCATGGTGCCGACAGCTTGATCTCAGTGGGGCGGCACAAGAAAAAAAATCACCATGAGTGTGCACTGTCACAAGTCTGTAGGTACCCGGCCTGATATGACTTTAGATGTTGCCAGGACGTAAAACTCCTACAACCAACCACGTATGACAAGCCGCTGACTCTGTATATATTGCTCTCATCTCATTAATCCAAACGCCTTTCGCCATGGCTCTTCTGACATCCCTCCCCCACCCCCCACAAGCAGTCGTTAATCAATGTCCCCATGTTTTATGTTCTATTTCCATCCTCCATCTTCTTCGGCTTTCTTCAGACTCTGATCTCTCTCTTCCTTTGCCAATCACCCTCTAACCACCCTCCCACTCCCCTCCTGCCACCACCACCACCCTCCTCCCCTCCTGCCACCACCACCCTCCTCCCCCTCCGCTCCTGCCACCACCACCATCACCCCCTCCCCTCCTGCCACCACCACCACCATCAACCCCCCCATCCCCTCCTGCCACCACCACCACCCCCCCATCCCCTCCTGCCACCCACCACCATCCTCCCCTGCCACCACCACCATCACCCCCTCCCCTCCTGCCCACCCCCCCCGCATCAGTCTCAGCCAGCACCCCTCATTCAGTGAGACTCGGTCTGGGTGAAAGCCTGGTCCCTCAGCACACGGGTTCGAACCCTGGTCGAGTCAAACCATGACTTAAAAATTGATACTTGTCGCTTCCTAACCAGGCACTCTGAATTATTAGGATAGGACAAGGAGCAGTGGAATGAGGAAGACCAATCGTCCACGATTGAAATTTCTCCTGCTTAATCAACTAATGTAAAGAAGATAAGGCTAGCTGGAATGTTACACCCTAGCAATATTTAAGGTCATACAAAGGCAGGTACTGACTTGAGACAGTGCACACTTATGGCAGCTTTAGAGCACTGTCCCACCGGGATACCAGGCCCCCGGCACAATGACCCGATATCCCGCTGAGTCACATTATTATGACATTGAGCCAACCAGTAGTTCCTTGCCTTACCCCAGTAATGCCCAACATCAGGCAAGGTTGTGGAACGTCAGTTTTTGGTGTGACTCAGCCGGGGATCGAAGCCATGACGACGCCTGAAGGCTGGTTCAGTCGGGAGAACTGATTGTGTAATGTCCTGGTGCTACAACCAAGACTCCACCCCTCACGTTTACGGGCCACAGTCGGCCCTCATTAAACTTGTCCAGTAACAGTCTCCAACCCACAGGACACTTAAATGCCGGAACGGACAAACAGGCGAAATAGAAAATATTATATGAGTGCCTTTGTATTCAATCACTGATCCACGACTGATTTGGTAGACCATGACCTAAGCCTGTATCAGGATACGTGTCTCCGGCACCTCGCATTCACAGGTGGCCACTCATCCAAGTACTGACAAGAATTAACTATTACTTATCCACTCCCACAGTCACCGCATTATAAGCCTGTATCAGGATGTCTACAGCACCTCGCATTCACAGGTGGCCACTCATCCAAGTACTGACGAGGCTCAACTATTACTTATCCACTCCCACAGTCACCGCATTATAAGCCTGTATCAGGATGTCTGCAGCACCTTGTATTCACAGGCGGTCACTCATCCAAGTACTGACGAGGCTCAACTATTACTTATCCACTCCCACAGTCACCGCATTATAAGCCTGTATCAGGATGTCTGCAGCACCTCGTATTCACAGGCGGTCACTCATCCAAGTACTGACGAGGCTCAACTATTACTTATCCACTCCCACAGTCACCGCATTATAAGCCTGTATCAGGATGTATACAGCACCTCGTATTCACAGGTGGTCACCGATCCAAGTACTGACAAGAATTAACTATTACTTATCCACTCCCACAGTCACCGCATTATTAGCCTGTATCAGGATGTCTGCAGCACCTCGTATTCACAGGTGGTCACCGATCCAAGTACTGACAAGAATTAACTATTACTTATCCACTCCCACAGTCACCGCATTATAAGCCTGTATCAGGATGTCTACAGCACCTCGTATTCACAGGCGGTCACTCATCCAAGTACTGACGAGACTCAACTATTACTTATCCACTCCCACAGTCACCGCATTATAAGCCTGTATCAGGATGTCTGCAGCACCTCGTATTCACAGGTGGTCACTCATCCAAGTACTGACGAGACTCAACTATTACTTATCCACTCCCACAGTCACCGCATTATAAGCCTGTATCAGGATGTCTGCAGCACCTCGTATTCACAGGCTGTCACTCATCCAAGTACTGACGAGGCTCAACTATTACTTATCCACTCCCACAGTCATCGCATTATAAGCCTGTATCAGGATGTCTACAGCACCTTGCATTCACAGGTGGCCACTCATCCAAGTACTGACGAGACTCAACTATTACTTATCCACTCCCACAGTCACCGCATTATAAGCCTGTATCAGGATGTCTGCAGCACCTCGTATTCACAGGTGGTCACTCATCCAAGTACTGACGAGGCTCAACTATTACTTATCCACTCCCACAGTCACGCATTATAAGCCTGTATCAGGATGTCTGCAGCACCTCAGTATTCACCATGGCTGGTCAACTCATCCAAGTACTCGACGAGAGCTCAACTATTACTTATCCACTCCCACAGTCACCGCATTATAAGCCTGTATCAGGATGTCTGCAGCACCTCGTATTCACAGGTGGTCACATCCATCCAAGTACCTAGACTGAGGATCTGCACACTATTACAGTACTATCCATACTACACTCACTATTTCTAGTCACCGCATTATAAGCCTGTATCAGGATGTCTGCAGCACCTTGTATTCACAGGATCGTCACCCATCCAAGTACTGACGAGGCTCAACTATTACTTATCCACTCCCACAGTCATCGCATTATAAGCCTGTATCAGGATGTCTACAGCACCTCGTATTCACAGGTGGTCACTCATCCAAGTACTGACGAGGCTCAACTATTACTTATCCACTCCCACAGTCACCGCATTATAAGCCTGTATCAGGATGTCTGCAGCACCTTGCATTCACAGGTGGTCACTCATCCAAGTACTGACGAGACTCAACTATTACTTATCTACTCCCACAGTCACCGCATTATAAGCCTGTATCAGGATGTCTGCAGCACCTCGTATTCACAGGCTGTCACTCATCCAAGTACTGACGAGACTCAACTATTACTTATCCACTCCCACAGTCACCGCATTATAAGCCTGTATCAGGATGTCTGCAGCACCTTGCATTCACAGGCAGTCACTCATCCAAGTACTGATGAGACTCAACTATTACTTATCCACTCCCACAGTCACCGCATTATAAGCCTGTATCAGGATGTCTGCAGCACCTTGTATTGACAGAGATCGTTACCCACCCAAGTACTGACGAGGCTCAACTATTACTTATCCACTCCCACAGTCATCGCATTATAAGCCTGTATCAGGATGTCTACAGCACCTCGTATTCACAGGTGGTCACCCATCCAAGTACTGACGAGGCTCAACTATTACTTATCCACTCCCACAGTCACCGCATTATAGGCCTCTATCAGGATGTCTACAGCACCTTGTATTCACAGGTGGTCAATCATCCAAGTACTGACGAGACTCAACTATTACTTAACCACTTCCACAGTCACCGCATTATGTCTGTATCAGGATGTCTGCAGCACCTTGTATTCACAGAGATCGTCACCCACCCAAGTACTGACGAGACTCAACTATTACTTATCCACTCCCACAATCACCGCATTATGTCTGTATCAGGATGTCTACAGCACCTCGTATTCACAGGTGGTCACCCATCAACGAACTGACCAGATGAGGCTCAGACAAGTCAGGAGGGTATGACAGAAACTTTTTTTCCTACTTGCCCAATCGGGAAAGTGACTGAATTTTCTACTTGGCCGAGTGGCAAAACTCCTTGCCCAAACCCAAGTCAGCCAATTGAAACTGAAAGCTGCTACGGCAGACCAGAAAAATAACAACATGCCCATTTGGGCAGGTCATCGAGAAGTTGCCTGACCAAGTAAACTAGGTGTCCCGGGCAATCCTTAACGTCCTACCCTGCAGTTGTGACTGTAGTTTGCTGAAATCGTCCAAACCGTTACAGCAAATAGGGACTCACCTGAAACATAGCAAAATACATATATTCAGAGAAATTTGAAGATTAGGAATTATGCACAGATTATTTGTACACACATTCCCAAGATATAAATATAAATACACTCGCACTGTCATAGTTAAGATTAGAAATTTAGAGCATTTTGTTTTGGTGCACCCAATAGACCCCCAATAGCCGATGTTTACTTTTTGTGCTGGTGGGGGGGGGGGGGGGGTGTCGTTAAACAAACAAACAAATTGGTGCAAATTTCCCAGACACCACCATTTCTTTTAAACAAAAGCAATTATCTAGATTTGATTCTACATATCTAACTTAGATACTGATGCACTTATTAAACATTTGTTTCCACATAGAAGGGCGTACAGAGTAAATTTAATAGAACATGTTACTACAGAAGCCTATGGGGTTCAGAGTTTCGGCGTGCTCACTAAAATTAGGTGGAGGAGGAGTTAGAGTTTTGCTTTTTTCTAGGTCGAACTCCTAACCTGAAAGTTGATGGTTCAATTCCCCATGCCCCCACCTCTGCCAATTTGGATTTCCACTGCTGTGTATAACTTACAGCGTCATCAAAGGCCAGTTGCTCTCATACCATGTCTATGTGATGTGGGAGGTTAAAAATCCCTTGGGTCGGTAAATGTGTAGGCTCAGGCTTTCTATTGACCAACTGTCTAATGGTGAAAACAAGACTATTCAGACTTAACCGTGATATGCAGTATAAATCTTCAAGAAAAAAACCCACAATCAATTTAATATTTATATCTGAAAATGACAGAAATTCAAAACTATCAGACCATGAAACTTTAAATATATGTGGGATTTAACCAAAATAATATATTGGGGTTATTTTATTCATAGATTTGTTTTGTTTGTTATTGTTTTATGTCCTAGCAACATCTAAGGTCATATCAGGATGGGTACCGACTTGTGACAGTGCGCACTCATGACGATTTTATAGTGCTGTCCCACTGGGAAACCAGGCCACTGGCGCCATGACCTGGTATCCCACTCAGTCACATTATCCTGACACTGAGCACACAAGTCCTTGCCCTGTCCTAATAATGCCGAGCGCCTGGCTAGGAAGCGACAAGTATCAATTTTTAAGTCATTGGTTTGACTCGACCAGGGTTCGACCCCACGATCTACCAGCATGGGAGACGGACGCTCTAACTCATTCGGCCATCCCGTCTGGTTTTTATCATAGAACCTGTAGGGTCTCTGAAATGGACAAAGGCAGGACTCATCCCCAGGTGTAGCCCAGATGCTTGTTCAAGGGTTTTTTATTAAACAGATTCTGGGGCTCCTTACACTGACTCACTTTAAGAAACCCACGATAGCGGAGAAGGTAGAGAGTACAGGGAAGCACGCGGAGAGGGAAGTGGGAGGGAAGCTGAGAATGAAGTGGGGAGTGAAGCTGAGAATGAAGTGGGAAGTGAAGCAGAGTGAAGTGGGGAGTAAAGTGGGGAGTGAAGCAGAGTGAAGTGGGGAGTGAAGCTGAGAGTGAAGTGGGGAGTGGAGCAGAGAGTGAAGTGGGGAGTGAAGCAGAGAGTGAAGTGGGGAGTGAAGCAGAGAGTGAAGTGGGGAGTGAAGCAGAGAGTGAAGTGGGGAGTGAAGCTGAGAGTGAAGTGGGGAGTGAAGCTGAGAGTGAAGTGGGGAGTGAAGCTGAGAGTGAAGTGGGGAGTGGAGCAGAGAGTGAAGTGGGGAGTGAAGCTGAGAGTGAAGTGGGGAGTGAAGCAGAGTGAAGTGGGGAGTGAAGCAGAGTGAAGTGGGGAGTGAAGCAGAGTGAAGTGGGGAGTGAAGCAGAGAGTGAAGTGGGGAGTGAAGCAGAGAGTGAAGTGGGGAGTGAAGCAGATTGAAGTGGGGAGTAAAGCAGATTGAAGTGGGGACTTAAGCAGAGAGTGAAGTGGGCAGTGAAGCAGAGTGAAGTGGGCAGTGAAGCAGAGTGAAGTGGGGCGTGAAGCAGAGTGAAGTGGAGAGTGAAGCAGAGTGAAGTGGGCAGTGAAGCAGAGTGAAGTGGGGCGTGAAGCAGAGTGAAGTGGAGAGTGAAGCAGAGTGAAGTGGGGCGTGAAGCAGAGTGAAGTGGAGAGTGAAGCAGAGTGAAGTGGGCAGTGAAGCAGAGTGAAGTGGAGAGTGACGCAGAGTGAAGTGGGGAATGAAGCAGAGAGTGGAGTAGGGAGTGAAGCAGAGTGAAGTGGGGAGTGAAATAAGTAGTGAAGAAAGTAGAGAAAGGAGGATTTTCCTAAGACTAAATAAATGGTTGCTAAGACTAAATGGTTGCTAAGACTAAATGGTTGCTAAGACTAAATGGTTGCTAAGACTAAATGGTTGCTAAGACTAAATGGTTGCTGAGACTAAATGGTTGCTAAACCTAAATGGTTGCTAAGACTAAATGGTTGCTAAGACTAAATGGTTGCTAAGACTAAATGGTTGCTAAAACTAAATGGTTGCTAAGACTAAATGATAGCTAAGACTAAATGGTTGCTAAACCTAAATGGTTCGGACGCTGGAATAGCGTGTGTTCGAGTCCCACTACAGGCAGAGTATCAGATTTGTTTGCAACACCCTCATGACACCCTTATACACAACCCCTAGTGCTGAAATGGACCCCATCTTAAAAACACATCAGCAGAAATTGCTCTATGGCATGTACAACATGGCTTCACTTAGGCGGGTCGCTCGCTCTCTTTCTCTCTCACACACACAAAATTCATATAATTTTCGCGAATATAAATCAAATAAATGGCATCTTATGTGTGAAATATTGTGGCTTCAGTCAGAGAAAAACTGCTTGCCCCTAATTCATGTAATATTAGGAATATTAAATATAATATTATGTATAAATCAAGGTTCTATTGGAGGAGAAGGAGAAGAAGGAAGGCTTTTCTGAGCGAGTGAATCAGGCGTAGTTGGAGCATAAGTACATGGATTTGCCGGTGGCGGCACCACCATCGCCAGTAGGCTCGGGCAAAATCATAGCTGATTGGTTGAAAAGAAGTGTATAATATATCATAATAATAATAATAATAATAATAATAATAATAATAATACCTCCAGTATATGAATATACTCACTATATTAAATCAATATTGCACAGTCCAATGGTTTTGAGTGTCGGGTCATTTTCCGAGATAAATATATTAGGTTGAACGTTATAATCCACCATACTTTAATTTGAAGTCACTTTTATTTTAAATGACTAACTTGTGATTGATTGATTGATTGATTGGTGGTTGCTTTACGCCATGTCGGCAGCATAGGCCATATTCACGGCGAGAAATGTTTGTTTTTGTTCAAACCATCGCTTTTACATGTAAAAGCATACAATCAATTTTGTACATTGTGAATTTTGGTCCATTGACTAACTTGCGAGATATTTGAAGTGCAAACATTCAAAATTATTTTTTGCAAGCGCACCCAAAACTCTGACACCATAGGCTTCTGCAGCAACACATTCTATTTAATTGCCTCAGTGCTCCGTTCTATGTGGTGCCAAATGTTTAATAAGTGCATCAGTATCTAAGTTAGATATGTAGAATCAAATCTACATAATTGCTTTGGCTTTGAACATTAAAATTTTTCATCGGAATATGCAGCTTCAAATATTAAATTTAAAATGGCATCTTGGGTGTGAAATGTTAAACTCTTTTGCCGTTGAGATATAGGTTCGTTGTTGGAGCATTGCGTCCTGGCAACATATAAGGTCATATCAGGCTGGGCATTGGGATATATATCCTATAAATATGATATAATTTTGGTTAGGAGCTCCAGCTTTGTAGTCTAAAGGTTCGTACAAGTCGCGTGTGAGGGTTTTTGTTCTTTTAAAATAATTTGACAACCAGGCCCTCTGGCAGCCCCACCTTTCTTCCTTTCTTTCTCTTTCTCTCCTGTTTTTTAAATTTGTTATGTGTAACCCCCACCATCTGCTGCTCAGAACCAGCCTCTCTCTGCACACATTCGTTCGTGGGTCAGTGCTACATAAAAACAAAAACAAAACGGTTTATTGTGTTAATATTTTGCACCACATTTTTGGTTGGTTGGGTGTTGGAGTTTTACGTCCTGGCAACATATAAGGTCATTTCAGGTTGGGGACATTGTTAATGATTTTGCCTTCTTTTTGGTGGTAGTAAGTCATAGTTATTGTTGACTTTGTGTATTAATTATGTTAGCAATACTACATGTATTTAATCTATCCCACAAAATGTATCAAAAATATATGCATATATGATTTTGTGCTAAAGTGAAAATAGGAAAATTTGCATATCGACATAGATTTACATAAATCCACCTAAACGTGTCTTACAACTTTTTTTTCTTGTAAGAAACAATTCTTTTGGCTTAAGTAAAGTCATTGGTTTGACTCGTCTAGGAATCACTACCGACCTTCCGCACAGGAAGCCTGCACTCTACCAACTCGGCCACCGCGTCCGGTCGATGTGATAAGTGGTATACAAAAAAAAGTGCTATATTTAACGACGCCTCTAGAGCACATTGATTTTTATCACCGGCTATTGGACGTCAAACATATGGTCATTCTGATGTATTTCTTTGGAGGAAACCTGCTGCTGCCACCACATAGGCTACTCTTTCCAATAAGCAGCAAGGGATCTTTTATATGCACTTTCCCACAGACAGGACAGCACATACCACAACCTTTGATGAACCAGTTGTGGACCACTGGTTGTTATAAGTGGTATACATGTTGTTATGCTAGTATAGATAGGTGGAGAAGTATGTTCGTGTATTATTACTTGTATTACTATTAGACAAGGTTATTGTGTGATCTCCTCATGCTGCTACTCTGTATTGTGACCATCATGCTATAAAGTATAAATTGTTCTCAGGGCTTCGTCTCAGAACTTGTGCTCTGCCTCTCTCGTCGCCCTCTCTGCCTCTCTCGTCGCCCTTTTATCCGTCGTGTGATAAGACTGCCCCATTATCGCCCATGGGTGTTATATAAGATTGTCACATTATCGCCTGTGCTGTGTTATATAAGACCGCCCCATTATCACTTGTGCTGTGTTATATAAGACTGCCCCATTATCGCATGTGCTGTGTTATAAGACTGACCAATTCTCGCCCCGTGCTGTGTTATATAAGACTGCCCCATTATCGCCCTGTGCTGTGTTATATAAGACTTCCCCATTATCACCCATGCTGTGGTATATAAGACTGCCCCATTATTGCCCGTGCTGTGTTATATAAGACTGCCCCATTATCGCCCCTTGCTGTGGTATATAAGACTGCCCCATTATGGCCCGTGCTGTGTTATATAAGACTGCCCCATTACCGCACAGTGCTGTGGTATATAAGACTGCCCCATTATCGCCTGTGCTGCATTATATAAGACTGCCCCTTTATCGCCCCTTGCTGTGGTATATAAGACTGCCCCATTATCGCCTGTGCTGCATTATATAAGACTGCCCCTTTATCGCCCCTTGCTGTGGTATATAAGACTGCCCCATTATCGCCCGTGATGTGTTATATAAGACTGCCCCATTATCGGCCCGTGCTGTGTTATATAAGACTGCCCCATTATCGCCCCGTGCTGTGTTATATAAGACTGCCCCATTATCGCCCCTTGCTGTGTTATCTTTGTAGCCACAATCTACACGTCGGTTATTACTTAAAGGTGCTGCGCTACCCGTAACGTGACCGGCACAACTTGACTAATGCTGGATTCATACGGTCCTCATGAATATGGTGAACTTCCCACTTACTGCCGGTGGACACGACCATGGAAACTGAGAGCATTCATTTGGCAATTCATGGTAAACATGTTTCATGCTGGGCGATAATAGAGGCAAACTACAATAACACGTAAATAACACATGAACTGCACGTTTTTGGTAGATAGTATCCACCACCATAATGTATGATTTGTTTTAGGCCATATCATAGACAATGGTTTCATTACAAAGATATTTTTGTCAATTTATTATGGAACATGCAACTTTTTTCTGTATTCGCCGCCATTTCTTCACAAGTGGTGAGTACCGAGCCGCTTAAAAAATCTCCAGTTCACAGGTGGTGCTCATGTTGTGAAGTGGGAAACACCATATTCACGAGTTCATAAGAACGCAGCATTAGTCACAATTACCATCAAATAGGACCACCCATAACTTGTATATCATTTGAGAAATAACCGAAATAATAGGTGACTACATTTACAATAACAGGACACACTACCCGTTATCACGCAGCTCATTTGAGAAATAACTGAAATAATAGGTTGGTTGGTGGAGTTTTATCTCCTGACAACATCTAAGGTCCTATCAAGACCGACTTGTGACTGCACTCATGGTGACTTTATAGTGCTGCCCCACTGGGAAATCAGGCCACCAGCACCATGACCTGATATCCCACTCAGTCACATTATCCGGACACTGAGCTAACCAGTCCTATTAATGCCAAGCGCTAGGCTAGGAAGCAACAAGTATCAATTTAAAGCGGCTGTCACACCTCGCCGGATTGAGCAACGGACAGAATTGTCTAGTCCGGTGGTGATAAGTATCAAAATGTGTCAAAATATTGCGCTACCGGGTTAATGGCCACTGGACGAACGGACATGAACGGATAGCCAATGGACGAAACAAACTCAAACCGGACAAGAACAGTAGACGTCAATCCGGCAGCATTCGTTCCTAGTTTTGTGCATGTTCAAAACTTGTACAGACACAAAACGGACTTTGTTCGGTTTCTGTCCGTTTCCCCCAATCCGGTGAGGTGTGACAGGGCCATTAAAGTCATTGGTTTGACTCGACCGAGAACTGAACTCCCGACCTTCCGCACATGAAGTTACTTATCGGAAAGAGTAGCCTATGTGGCAGCAGCAGGTTTCCTCCAAAGAAATATGTCAGAATGACCATATGTTTGACGTCCAATAGCCGATGATAAAAACCAATGTGCTCTAGAGGCGTCGTGAAATAAAAGAAGCTTTACTTTCACTATTAAGTCAAATGTGGCTCATTTGAAAAATAACCGAAATAGTCAGTAACTACATTAAAGTTGCATAGTCCGATGGGTTTTGAGTTTCTGTCATTTTCTGGGATAAACATATTAGGCTGATCGTTATAATCTACCCTACTTTCATTTGAAGTAACGTTTATTTTGAATAGCTAACTTTTGAGATATTTGAAGTGCAAACAAGCAAAATTAGTTTTGGTAAGCTTGCCAAAACTCTGACACCATAGGTTTCTGCAGTAATAGGTTCTATTAAATTGCCTCAGTATTCCCTTCTATGTGGTGACCAATGTTTAACAAGTGCACCAGTATTTAAGTTAGATATGTTGAATCAAATTGAGATACTTGTTTTGGTTTTGAAAATTTGGTGCTTCATCGGACTATGCAGCTTTAATAAGAGTGGAGAAGGATACCTCCTCACTCCCGACCAGTGACACCTGTTTGAATATTGAACAAGTACATTAACAACACTGTGCACTCCACCAGTTACAACGCTCTTCTTGTGTTTCTTGTTTGTCACGCTAATTTTACCATTTTGGCAAACCTCCACATGACCAGACGCTGCCAATGTTTGATGATTGTTTTCATTTGCTGCTTTATTTGTTGCGCTGCTTTTTGTTGTTTGTTCGTTTGTCTATTTTCGGTTGTATTTAAAAAATCAAAGTTAATGTCGTCTTTCCGTCAATTTATTAATTGATTGAAATCGTTGCTAGGCAGAGAAGTGGAAAGTCCACTAGTGGTTGGTGTGTGTGTGTGTGTGTGTGTGTGTGTGTGTGTGTGTGTGTGTGTGTGTGTGTGTGTGTGTGTGTGTGTGTGTGTGTGTGTGTGTGTGTGTGTTGTTGGAGTTTTACATCCTGGCAACATCTAAGGTCATATCAGGACAGGTGCCAATGTGTGACAGTGCACACTCATGGCGACGTCATAGTGCGACCCCACTAGGAGATCAGGCTGCCAGCACCATGACCTGATATTCCACTCAGCCACATTATCCTGACACTGAGTCAACCAGTCCTTGCCCTATCCTAATAATGATCTATCTTAATAATGGCTAGGAAGCGACAAGAATAAATTTAGTCATTGGTTTGACTCGACCATGGTTCGAATCCCACGATCTACCAAAACAGGAGACGGACGCTCAACTCAGTCGACCATCCCGTCTGGTGTGTGTGTGTGTGTGTGTGTGTGTGTGTGTGTGTGTGTGTGTGTGTGTGTGTGTGTGTGTGTGTGTGTGTGAGAGAGAGAGTGTGAGTGAGTGAGTGAGTGAGTGAGTGAGTGAGTGAGTGAGTGAGTGAGTGAGTGAGTGAGTGAGTGAGTGAGTGAGTGAGTGAGTGAGTGAGTGAGTGAGTGAGTGAGTGAGTGAGTGAGTGAGTGAGAGAGAGAGAGAGAGAGAGAGAGAGAGAGAGAGAGAGAGAGAGAGAGAGAGAGAAAGAGCTAGCTACTGGACGTCAAACATATGGTCATTCTGACATGTTTCTTTGGAGGAAACCTGCTGCCGCCACATACCATTCTAATAACAACAAGCTACCAACAATATTCTAGAGTTTAAAAACGTGAATGATTAAACAAAACATTTATTCAAAATTTGAATAAAATTGTCATAAAATAATGAGTCTGACCCAAATATTACTTATCGTTCACACACAACACCCCTGCATTAGCGAGAACAAAAGAGAAAAGGTTGATTTTTGTATTTTTTTTAATGTGTGCTCTATTTTTAGTACCCATAGTTACTCGCATGAGTGGTTTTGGTAGATAGCACTACGGTTACCATGGCAACCAGGTCTGATCAGAATGTACCCGGTTTACTGACAGTCCACACACACACAATAATATAAATAAATAAATGTGTGTAAATACCTATATACTGTAATACACACGGTCAAAAGACCCGTGTAACGACACTCACGAAAGATATATATTTAATCAAATTCTTTCTTTTTTAACACAAAAAAACCCACAACATCTGCAGTCACCGGAAGTCAACTCCGTAGCGCACTGGGTTCCTGAGCGGCAAGTCACGGGTTCCATCTAGAGCATGAACCGAACCCACCGTTTTGCCATTCCGGTGCTAGCGTCATAACCATTAGACCAGCTAGGCTCCTTAATGCAATCACTACACCGTATACCCTACACAAGTCTACATGTGCGCGCATAATTTGACCGGTGTGTGTGTGTGTGTGTGTGTGTGTGTGTGTGTGTGTGTGTGTGTGTGTGTGTGTGTGTGTGTGTGTGTGAGAGAGGGTGTGTGTGTATGTGTGTGAGTGTATGTGTGTGAGTATGTGTATGTGTATCTGTGAGGGTGTGTGTGTGTGTGTGTGTATGCGCTTCACTACAAATTTAAGTACAAACAAGGGTTTTCTTCTTCACATTTTAATTACTTCTTTATTGTTTTTTAAAACACATCAGAAACCCCACAAACACTTAGAAAGTGGCATGTTGGTGCGCTCTGACTTTGAATGGAACCCAACACCTGCCGCGACGTGTTAATGTAACAAACATAGGCAGCTAATTTAGATGCAGCAGTTAATTAGATGCACATGAGCGCGCATTGTCACAAGTCGGGGGGAGCGGGACACATAGCTCAGGCGGTAGAGTGTCCACCTGTGAAGGGGTTGATGAGTGAATATTTAATCTGCCTATCATGGATAAGTCTGAATAGACTTGTTTTCACCATTAGACAGTTTGTCGATAGAAAGCCGGAGACTACACTTTTACCGATCCAAGGGATTTTAAACTTCCCACACCACATAGACATGGTATGAGAGCAACTGGCCTTTGATGACGCTGTAAGTTATACATAGCAGTGGAAATCCAAAGTGGCAGAGGTGGGGGCATGGGGAATCGAACCACCGACCTTCAGATTAGGAGGCCGACCTAGAAAAAAGTCAGACACTCTAACCACTTTGCCACAGAGGACACCACATTGATCATCCTATCGATCCTGATCATCCTATCGATTTGCAGTTTGGGCTATTTTCCATTCCAACCAGTGGTCCACAACTGGTTCATCAAAGGCTGTGGTTTGTGCTGTCATGTCTGTGGGAAAGTGCATATAAAAGACCCCTTGCTGCTTATCAGAAAGAATAGCCTATGTGCTTGCAGCGAGTTTCCTCCAAAGAAATATGTCAGAATGACCATATGCTTGATGTCAAATAGCCGATGATAAAAATCAATGTGCTCTTGAGGCTTCGTTAAATAAAGCAAATGTGGTTATTTTGTCACAAGTCAGTACCCATCCTGACATGACCTTAGATGTTGATAGGACGTAAAACTCTCAACCAACCAACTTAATTACACACAATTCGCCACGTCACTAACTGGAGAATTAGATGTGGCTAGTTAAAGTTGCATAGTCCGATGGTTTTGAGATTCTCTCATTTTCTGAGATAAACATATTCGGTTGTTCATTATAATCTACCTTACTTTAGTTTGAAGTAACTTTTATGTTAAATCACTAACTTTTGAGATATTTGAAATGGAAACATGCTAAATTAATTTTGGCAAGTTTGCCTAAACTCCGTCACCATGGGCTTCTGCAGTAACAGGTTCTATTAATTGACTCAGTATCCCCTTATATGTGACGACAAATGTTTAATAAGTGAAACAGTATCTAAGTTAGATATGTAGAATCAAATATAGATAGTTGTTTTGGTTTTGAAAATGTTATGTTTTCATCGGACTGTGCAGCTTTAATCAAGAATAAACTATTAGTATCAATTTATTTGTGCCACCCCACCCACATTAGATATAAGGAATTGAATTTATATAGTTTTCTATTAATTGCAGTTTCCGCCATATCAAGGAAAGAGGAGAGGAGTGGAGAGGAGAGGGGAGGAGAGGAGAAGAGAAGAGAAGAGAAGAGAAGGAGGAGAGGAGAAGGAGAAGAGACGAGGAGGATAGAAGAGAAGAGACGAGGCGAGAAGAGAAGATGAGAGGGAGGAGAGAGGAGAGGAGGAGAGAGGAGAGGAGAGGAGAGGAGAAGAGAGGAGAGGAGGAGAGGAGGAGAGAGGAGAGGAGAGGAGAGGAGAGGAGAGGAGAGGAGAGGAGAGGAGAGGAGAAGGAGGGAATGGGAGTGGAGGGAGTGAAGGGAAGTGTAGTGTCGTGTAGTGGAGTGTAGTGTAAGGTGAGTGGAGTGGAGTGTAGTATAGTGTAGTGGAGTGTAGTATAGTGTAGTGAAAGGTGAGTGTAGTGTAGTGTAGTTTCGTGTAGTGAAAGGTGAGTGTAGTGTAGTGTATGGGGAAGGTGAGTGTAGTGTAGGGGAAGGTGAGTGTAGTGTCGTGGAGTGTAGTGGAGTATAGTGTAGTGGAGTGTAGTGTAGAGTAGTGGAGTGTTGTGTAGTGGAAGGTGAGTGTAGTGTAGTGAAGTGTAGTGTAGTGAAATGTAGTGGAGTGGAAGATGAGTTTATTGTAGCGTAGTGGAAGGTGAGTGGAGTGTAATGTAGTGTAGTGTAATGTAGTGTAGTGTAGTGAAGGTGAAGGTGAGTGGAGTCACACAGTGACTAACACACCAGTCACCCCGACCATGACCAGTCGACCCTCAGCCACCACCGATAGTGCCAAGTGGACCATCTGTCACTCAGCGTTATCAACCCCTAAATGTGCTGTGGTGTCAATTAAATTAAACAAAACTAACTTCCACCCAACACTGCCCGCCGACCTCCAATAGAGTGCTGCACTGAATGTAGGCGACTGGAACCTACAAGTACAGGCGGGAGTTCGAATCCCAACCGAGTCAAAGCAATGACTTAAAAATTGATACTTGTCACGACCTAGCCTGGTGCTCGGCATTAATAGGATAGGACAAGGACTGGTTCGTACAATATCAGGATATAACAATAATAAAATAAATAATAATAAAATATTTATTTCCACATGATCAATGTACACACAAGTTGATATTTATATCATTAATTGTTTCACATTAAAAAGGAGAAAGCAGAAGTACAATACTTATGAGGTGATGTGACTGTGGGACATCAGGTCATGATGCCGACGGCCTGGTCTCCCAGGCCGTATTCGATTATGACGCTCGGGTGACCCGAGTCGTCAGGATTTCAAATAGAACACCGCGGGTAGAGCCTAAAAATACACGGGCCGTGTGCAAAACGACCCGACCCCAGTGCCCCACATCTTGGCTGGGGGAGCAATGACGTCACATTTGTGCTGGTACCTGTAGGATAGCAGCTACCAGTACCAGTACAAGACCTACGTGGGTTTTTTAATGTTAGTTTTTTTTTGGGTAATAACCCAGATTAATGAAATGGAAATATAACTAAACTATGCAATCATAAAAAATAAAATACTTTAAATCCTATTTTGCTGTAGTTATATTGGTTAATTTTGGATTAAGCCACCATTTTTTACACCCCGCGCGTAGTCGTTTATGCAACCCGAGGTTGTATGGCCTGCACATGCGCCAAACAGTGGTTCGGATCACCCGAGTTGTTTAATCGAATACGCCCTCAGTGGGACAGTCGCCATGAGTGCACACAAGAACATCAGAAACTAACGAACGTCTGCGTGCTTCCACGACTAGACAACCCGTTCCACAACGCCGCCATCAATCAAAATGTACCAATGTACATTTCAGCACTCATCACGTTGACATTCTCTAATATATTCATCATCAAAATGTACCAATGTACATCTCAGCACTCATCATGTTCACAGTCTCTAGTTTTTTCATCATCAAGATGTACCAATGCACATCTCATCACGTTCACTAGTTTATTCATCATCAAAATGTACCAATGTACATCTCAGCACCTATCATGTTCAGCCTCTAGTTTATTCATCATCAAAATGTACCAATGTACATCTCAGCACTCATCACATTCACAGTCTCTAGTTTATTCATCATCAAAATGTACCAATGTACATCTCTTTCAGCACTCATCATGTTCACACTCACAAGTTTATTCATCATCAAAATGTACCAATGTACATCTAAGCACTCATCATATTCACTAGTTTATTCATCATTAAAATTTACCAATGTACATCGCAGCACTCATCATATTCACTAGTTTATTCATCATCAAAATGTACCAATGTACATCTAAGCACTCATCATATTCACTAGTTTATTCATCATTAAAATGTACCAATGTACATCGCAGCAATCATCATATTCACTAGTTTATTTATCATCAAAATGTACCAATGTACATCTCAGCACTCATCACGTTCACTACTTTATTCATCATTAAAATGATTTGTGTAAATAACTAGCAGGGTTTCTTCCAGAAAATAATTTGAGGGTACACAGAATGGGGGGGGGGCGGGGGGTTATGGAGGCTTTGTTGTCATTTAATAGAAGGATTTATTCCAACAATATTCACCATCAGAAAATTTAAGGGTACAGAATTTTACCCATTTTACTCTCTGGCAAAAAACCGGACTAGCAGAATCTAGGTCCTGGCGACCAGAGCCCCGAACCTGACAAATGTGTGATTCTGAAGAAAAAAAGCTTGGTTGGTTATTGGAGTTTACATCATGGCAACATCTAAGGTCATATCAGGATGAGCACCGACTTGTGACAGTGTGCACTCATGGCAACTTTATAGTGCTGCCCCACTGGGAAATCAGAGCACAAGCGCCATGATCAGATATCCCACTCAGTCACATTATCCCGACACTGAGCCAACCAGTCCTTGCCCTATCTTAATAATGCCAAGCGCCTGGCTAGGTAGCGACAAGTATCAATTTAAAAGTAATTGGTATAACTCGACCAGGGTTCGAACCGCACGATCTACCAAAACGAAAAGGATGAAGCTATTTGCCAACAACAAAATGGCGTCCCCCCCCACCCCCCACAGCCCAGCCGACTGGCGGGTGTTAGTGACCCGGGCCCAGAACGATTTATCCCAGTTTGGTGTTATCCCTAATGTAGCCTTCATACAGGCAGCGTCTGTTGTCGCAAAACAACGGTGACAAATGTACAAACAGTGGCAGGCTGGTCTGTACAGTACAAGGCAGTCTGTGTGACAGTCTGTGTGACAGTCTGTGTGACGGTATGTATGACAGTCTGTACAAGGCAGTCTGTATGACAGTCTGTATGTGGCAGAGTGGTTAGAGTGTCTGACTCCTAATCTGAAGGTCAGTGGTTCGATTCCCAGTGCCCCCCGACCTCTGCCAATTTCGACCACTGTGTATAACTTACAGCGTCATCAAAGGCTGGTTGCTCTCATACCATGTCTATGTGGTGTGGGAGGTTAAAAATCCATTGGGTCGGTAAAAGTGTAGGCTTGTGCTTTCTACCAACAAACTGTCTAATGGTGAAAACAAGTCTATTCAGACTTATCCATGATAGGCAGTATAAATCTTCTAGAAAAAAGTCTGCGGGACAGTCTGTATGATGCAGTCTGCACAATGCAATCTGTACAACACTGCCTGCTGATACCATGCAATCTGCACGAAAAAGTGAAACTTGTTTTATTTAATTACGCGTCTAGAGCACACCACCCCTGAGTTCTTAGCTTTGGTCAGAAGTTGGTCGCCGATGACTGTTAGGGCCTTAGAGTTGAAAAGATAGATCTCTCCTTGATACAAAAAAAAACTAACTTGTAATTGTATTTAGGGGGAAAACAAAAACCATTGGTGATCGTCCTTTTAAAATAAAACTGAAGGTAGTCGGGCGGTTTTAATAAATATTTTCTAAGTCATTTGTTTGACTCGACCGGGAATTGAACTCCCGTTGGGTTGACTCGACCGGGAATTGAATTCCCGACCTTCCGCGCGGGAGGCCTGCGCTCTATCGATTGGGCCACCGCGTCCGGTAACTGTTATGCTTTCAACGGACTCTGCAGCTTTAATGGAATCGTGACTGACGCATTCTGGAAGCTGTGTGTGTGTGTGTGTGTGTGTGTGTGTGTGTGTGTGTGTGTGTGTGTGTGTGTGTGTGTGTGTGTGTGTGGTGTGTGTGTGTGTGTGTGTGTGCGTGTGTGAGTGTGGTTGTGTGTGTGTGTGTATGTGTGTGTGATGGTGTGTGGTGGGTGTGGTTGTGGTGCTGGTGGGTGTGTGTGTGTGTGTGTGTGTGTGAGTGTGTGTGTGTGTATGAGAGGGGAAGAGAGGGGGGAAGAGAGAGCGTGTGTGTGTGAGTGAGGGTGAGAGAGAGGGTGAGAGAGAGAGGGAGAGAGAGGGGAGAGAGCGTGTGTATATGTGTGTGAGTGAGAGAGGGAGAGTGAGAGAGGGAGAGAGAGGGGGAGAGAGAGGGGGAAAGAGGGGGGGGGAGAAAGAGTGTGTGTGTGTGAGTGAGGGTGAGAGAGGGAGAGAGAGAGAGGGAGAGTGAGGGAGGGAGAGAGAGGGAGAGAGAGGGAGAGTGAGGGAGGGAGAGAGAGGGGAGAGAGAGTGTGTGTATGTGTGTGAGTGAGAGAGGGAGAGGGAGGGAGAGATAGGGTGAAAGAGGGGGGAAGAAAGGGGGGAGAGAGCGTGCGTGTGTGTGTGTGGGTGAGAGAGTGAGGGAGAGAGAAAGGGGGGGAGAGAGAGAGGAAGAGAGTGTGTGTGTGTGTGTTGGTTGGTGGTGGTGTGGTTGGGGTTGGTGATGAGAGAGTGAGTGAGAGTGTGTGAGAGTGT
Organism: Branchipolynoe longqiensis; assembly: GCA_030323885.1. NCBI lineage: Eukaryota > Metazoa > Annelida > Polychaeta > Phyllodocida > Polynoidae > Branchipolynoe > Branchipolynoe longqiensis. The sequence goes on along the minus strand of CM059203.1, from coordinate 47,277,618 downwards.
GAGTGTGTGTGTGTGTGTATGTATCTGATTCAAACAGTATCTCATTCTTACAGTATCCCTCAATAGGTCACATTGGGGCCGACTAAGGTCAAAGCAAATGTCTCTAAGGTCAAAGCAGCTCAGGTTTACTTTCTCTTGAGGATCTAGCAACTCTATCCTGTAGAGGTACCGCACACGCACACGCACACACACACACACACACTCTGCATTGTTCATGAAGTACCGGGTGTGGTGGCCCAATCGACAGAGCGCGAGCATCGCGTGCGGGAGATCGGGAGATGGTTTCCCTGTCGAGTCAAACCAATTACTTATAAAATTGATACTTGTCGCTTTGTAGCGCGGCGCTCGACATTAATAGGATAGAACAAGGACTGGTTAGCTCAGTGTCAGGATAATGTGACTGAGTGGGATATCAGGGCATGGTGCACGGGGCCTGATTTCCCAGTGGGACAGCACTATAAAATTGACATAAGTGCACACTGTCACAAGTTAGTACCCGTCCTGATATGACCAGAGATGTTGCCAGGATGTAGAACTCCAACAACCAACTAACTGTTGGTGAAGTAGACGCCATACGCATTCATCTTACACACTGCACTTCATTAAACCCAGGGTCCGAACACACGTGAAGATTTGGAATTCAAGGCTATTTCAAGGCTGTTTTTGATAGGAATTCAAGACTATTTTCATTTGGATTTAAGGAGAGAAAAAACCAATGGTGAATGACGATTTGGACTAATTTAGATCAGTGGGGACAGTTTAATGAAATTCAAGGCTTTTCAAGACCTTGAAATGGGGCAAATGAAGTTCAGAACTTTTCAGGCCACGTACGGACCCTGAATACCGTATCCAAAAAGTAATCATTGCTACCTATTTAATGCATATAAAAGTTGGGAAATGTCTGATGAAACTAGAAAAAAAATCAATTACAATTGGGGAATAATTCCAACACGAGGTCCCAAATGACCATACGCCCAGAACATGCTATGGATTATATCATGGCCTTTGAAATAAATATGAATGGCATAATTCAAACATTTTGAGTTTCTACCATATTTTATTAATATGTAAATACGTTATGCAGGTATTGCAATACCTCAGGGAGTTTAACACCCCTGCCCTGCAGAGTTGTAAACCACTGCCTTGTGGTACAGGTTCTTGACAGAACCGAAGGCTAAGGGAGCAAACCCTAAACAGAAAACCATGTCACTGTGGCAGCATTAAGGGCGGTTGATGTATGGAACTCCCAACATCTCCCGACCAGCCACTGCAGGGACAAATAGTTTTCTGCCTATCTTGACATGTTCTTGGCAGTGTGAGACCTCTATTTGCTCCCCGAGAGAGTGCCGCTGGTAACTTGCAAAAGCCAGCAGCACTTCAACACTTTTGCAGGCAGCTTTCATGAAATGTACAGAGCGGCAGTCAAGTAATGAAAGCGGTCTTTGTCGCATCGCGACCGACAGCATGATGACGATGAAATACGTTATATGGTTGATTGTTATAACCTATTAAAGTTTCAAGTAATTTGTATTTTTAAAGGGTTAACTTTGGAGATATTCTGAAGTGAAAACATGCTAAATTAATTTTGGCATGCACACCGAATGGGCGTTCAAAGAAAAAAAGGTTTAATGGGTGGACTCATACTTAAAGCTGCATAGTGCGATGAAAAATTCAAATTCTCAAAACCAAAGCAATTATCTAGATTTGATTCTACATATCTAATTAGATACCGGTGCACTTATCAAACATTTGTCGCGACACAGAATGGAATACTAAGCCAATTGAATAGAACCGTTTACTGCAGAAGCCTATGGTGTCAGAGTTTTGAGGTGCTTGCCAAATTAATTTTGTACGTTTGCACTAAAGTGTATTTTATTCATAGAATAATATCTCTTGTCAGCGCCAGAGCACTGGTCTTCCAGCCGTACAGTACAATTCCTTAATACAAAAATGAAACTACTATCAGTTGTAATAGTAACCGCATGCAAATCCTTTTTGATACTAAAAGTATTATACATTTTACAAATGTTTGTTTGTTGTTTGACATCCTAGCAACATCTAAGGTCATATCAGGACGGGTACCGACTTTGACAGTGCGCACTAATGGCGACTTCATAGTGTGGTTGCACTGGGAAACCAGGCCACCGGCACCATGACTTGGTATCCCACTCAGTCACATTATGAAGTATCAGCTGTAGTAGTAACTGTACAATTCCAGTCCAATAAAAGTATCATCCATTCAGTGAATATGTATTGCATGGTTCGAGAATTGTCTTGAAACACTTTTTTCATTCTTTCCTTGTTTGTAAAGAAATATATCAAAAATATATATCCCTATTTTAATAAAAACAGTATAATATATATTATATATATGATGAGATATTCATATATATCCATATATATATTATTTATATGAACATGGATCTAATCCAATTAATGCTCAATCTATAATACCTACACTGATTTGCCCATAAATGTAAGTCATTATATATTGAAGGATATGGTATGATGGTGACAGGAACACTCGATGTCAATGTGATGCTGTTAATTTTTGCAATACTTTTTGAGTCATTTAATTAGTAAGTGTTACTTCTTTGTATTGTATGATTTGATAAATGGAATGGAGGTCGGAGATTGTAGTGGGGATTTATATGTGAATGGTCTTGGGGCAATTTCAAGACAAATGTTAGGTACTAGGTATGTAATGGGTGTTGAAAGTGGGGGAGGGGGGGGGAGGGGCTTAGGGTGCAGGGCCATGCAGTGCATTTGAGACCATTTGTATATATGTATGTGCAGGGGTCAGGGCAAGGGTGGCCTTTAGAATACCTGTAACTGTGTAGGGGTCTGACAGGCCTGTTGTATTGTTATTAAGCTTTTGAATTCAAGGAGATTTGTAGGCCGTCTTGTCCTCACTGGGAGTTTATTCCATAATGTACCACCTCTGTAAATCGGTGCTTTAGTCAGCTTGTTTGTGAGTGGCTTGGGCATTCTTAGGAGTGTAGCATCACTCTGTCTGGTTACTCTGTTTGTATGGTCAACATATTGCTCATCATTCGATATTTTATACACGAGAGTGAGGAGATGCGAGTCCCTCCTTTGGCTAAGGTAGCTGATTTGTGCTTTGGCATGCGTTTCGTTTAGACAGGATTTTTACCTCTGTAGACAGTTCTATTACTTCTAAGCGCCCTGTTTTGAATCCTCTGTAATTTGGTTTCTTGTTGTTTTGTCAGCAGTCCATAAATTAAATCATTGTAGTCAATTATTGGAAGAATATTGGCTTTATATAGCAAAAGGGATGTGTTCTCACTCATGTAGCATCTAATTTTCCTAGAGTTGTCATTTTTATGGCTATCATTTGATCGAGTTTTGAGAGTTGTCGATTACCATTTAGTGTTGAATCGAGTGTGGTCCCTAAATAGTTGTATTTGTCTACCTCATTCAATGCTTCAAGTTCAAATATCTCAAAAGTTAGACATTTAAAATAAAAGTTACTTCAAACTAAAGTAAAGTAGATTATAACAATCAAACTACTTTATCTTAGAAAATGACAGAAACTCAAAACCATCGGGACTATGCAACTTTAAGTATGTAGGGTCGAATCGATGGAAGACCAGACGGGATGGCCGAATGAGTTGAGCGCCCGTCTCCCGTGTTGGTAGTTTGTGGGTTCGAACCGTGGTCGAGTCAAACCAATGACGTACAAATTTATACTTGTCGCTGCCTAGCCTGGCACTCAGCATTATTAGGATAGGGCAAGGACCAGTGGAATGAAGAAGACCAATCGTCCACGATTGAAATTTACCCTGCTTAATCAGCTAATCTACAATTTTTGTTTAAATTGGTTTTTAAAATAGGCTTTCATTAGATTATGAAACTCTAAAGTTGCACAACCTGATGAAAGTTCTTAAAGTGCCTGTCACACCTTACCGGATTGAGCAACGGACATACACCGGACAAAGAATTGTCTAGTCTGATAGTGTTCAGCATCAAAATGTATCAATGGATGCTGGACGAATGGACATGAAACGGACATGAACGGATAGCCACCGGATGATAACCAGACGGACCGAACATCAACCGGATGCGTCGGAAACATATAAAGCTATCGAATTCCCGCAACACCGTCAATGGACTCTGCAGGAAGCAAACCGGAGACGTAACGGATGGGTAGCGGACATGAACCGGACACCAACCGTACACGTCAGTCCGGTTGTGTCCGGTACAAGTTTTGTGCATGTTCAAAACTTCCCACCATACACCACCGGACAGATAACGGCCATGCCGGATGCCAACCGTATATAAACCGTACATTGCCATATTTCATCGGACAGTGTCCGGTTTCTGTCCGGTTCCTCAATCCGGCGAGGTGTAAATGGGCCTTAACACATGTAGATTTGAACCTACACACGCAACTTGAACTGATAGTATGATAACCCATTATTCACTTCTTTGGAGCAAAGTTATCGGCAGCACCAAAGCAGAGACATCACATGGCTAATGTTTGTTTGTTGCAGTTTTATGTCCTAGTAACATCTAAGGTCGTATCAGGACGGGTACCGACTTGTGACAGTGTGCACTCATGGTGACTTCACTGTCTTTGTTGTTGTTTTACTTCCTAGAAACATCTACGGTCGTATCAGGGTGGCTACTGACTTGTGACAGTGTACACTCATAAATGACAACTTTATCAGGCCACCGGCACCATGACCCAATATCCCACTCAGTCACAATATCCTGATACTGAGCTAACCAGTCCTTGCCCCTATCCTATTAATAGCGAACACCAAGCTAGGAAGTGACAAGCATCAATTTTTTAAGTCCTTGGTTTAACTCGACCAGGAATCGAACTCCCGACCTTCCGCAAGGGAAGTCTGCGATGTACCGACTCGGCCACCGCGTCCGGTCAGGTTCAGAGGGGCGGGGCGAGATTCTCGCCAGTGAAAAATGCATCCTGAAATGCGGCCCCCCTCGGCCCTCCTCCTGGGGGCCGAGATACTCACAGAGGGCAGGAAGCTCCGGAATGGGGTCTTCTGGGACCGTATCACCAACACTCCACTCCCCCCCCCCCACTTCCATCCCCCCCCCACTTCCACACTCCCCCCTACCAACACTCCACTCTCCCCCACACACACTTCCACACCCTTCCCTCCCTCCACCCCCTACACAGACTTCCAAGGGCTTGGGTTAAGGTTTCTTGTAGATTGTGACTTTTCCTACTGGTGGTATTCTATTCCTTTACGCATGATTCCCTACTACTGCAGGGGCCATATGCATGAAGCAGTGTTAGCGTTGTGTGGCGTTAACCATCTAACACCGGGAAGATATCTCCGGCGTCGCAAAGTATTTCACGCCGTATGCATGGGCACCTAAACGGTTCGTGTCAGCTAAACGTGAAGTTATTTATAGATTTGGGAAATCCCTCTGAGCCTGTTGCCGGCGAGCACCGCTATTTCACAATATCGCCGCTGATCCGGTGGCCGGGAACCAGCAAGCATTGTTACTGGTGAGCCTGTTGCCGGCGAGCACCGCTATTTCACAATATCGCCGCCAATCCGGCGGCGGCATTAATATCGGTTCGATTATTGGTTTAGTTTGACCAAAATTTGGCGGTGGCGTTAATATCGCTTCGATTTTAGGGTTAATTTGATGAAATTTCACGTATTGCGTATGTAATTCTGTTCAATATGATAGCATTGAATAGATTTGGCCCTAATCGGTACCTAACACCGTCCGTAAACCTGCTATGGGCTGGTGTTAGAATATCTGACTTTAAACACGCTGTGTTTGCCTAACACCGCTCCATGCATACGCACTTTTCGCCACTAAACTGGAAATCCCACCCTAAACGCGTTTTGGCTCGCTAACAACGCGTCATGCATATGGCCCATGGACTGGCTTGTTTGTTTCCTGGGGCCGTATACATGAAGCAGTGCTACACGCTCCCGGTGCTAAATGCTAGCGCTGGGGTAGCTATCACCGACGTGGTGGAGTAGGTCAAGTCGTATGCAGAGGCGCCCAAACCGGTGCGGGTAGTAAACCTTGGACTTATTTTTAGATTTGGGGTATCCCCCTTAACTGGTACCAGTGTGTACCGGCCGGCTTGCCATCTCCACACACCGGGCACCAGCAAGCCTTGTTTTTGAGGATTTCCATGTAACGTAGGCATCACACTACTCCTGCATCGTGGTTGGATGGAAGCAGTTCTTTCTCCTATCAAGTGTATGTAAATAAAACAAATAGCACAAATCTATTCATGGCTACGATCTAATTCTGGTATTTAGTCATGAATATTCACTCGAGGGTTCAAATAATGTTATTTATGAGAATAGTTTGCTCAAAAAGTGAAATTTGGTCAAATCGAACCCAAAATCCAAATGATATCGACACCTACACATACACACACAGATGATGTTGAATCGACAGATAACCAGCTGGGTTTACCCCTAAACCTGCTATGGAACGGGGTTAGCGCACCCTAGTTTACACTTATGGTGTTAGCTTAACACTGCCTCTTGCATGCCGTCTTTTCCCCGCCAAAACCAGTTTTGGAGTGCTAACACCGCGTCATGCATAGGGGCTGGGGTTTACATCCTAGCAACATCTATGGTGATACCGGGCCAGGTACCTATTGACATGTGACAGTGCACACTCATAGCGACTTTATCGTGTTTCCCCACAGGGAGACCAGGCCGCTGGCACCATGACCGGTATCCACAGGAACATTTTGTTTGGTATCGTGTCGCGAATCGCGAAACAAGTTATGTAGATCGCTAATCAATTTCCAAATTGATTAGCAACTGTTGCTAATCAAAATTTTCAAAACAAAATGTTCCCTGTACCCCTGCCCCCTACAAAGTGCATTTGCTGAGTTGAAAACGGGTCGGGGTTGAGGGGATGTGGACAGACAACAGTATTTGTGTGGCAACGTGTTGGCAATGATGGCCCTGCGCCCCCATAAGGGGTTTGGGGTGAGTAGGGGCTGTAGGGTCGTTGCCATAGCAACCAGAGGGTGGCCCACGCAACGTAGCGTGTTTCTAGGGGTGTTGCCCATACCCGTCAACATTAACCCACCCACCCACACAGACATATATATATATATACAGACATACACACACACATACAGACACACACTCATACATACATACATACAGACACACATACATACATGTACATACACACAGACCAGACGGGATGGCCGAATGAGTTAGAGCGTCTGTCTCCCGTGCTGGTAGATCATGGGGCCATGGGTTCGAACCCTGGTCGAGTCAAACCAATCACTTAAAAATTGACACTTGTCGCTTCCTAGCCAGGCACTCGGCATTATTAGGATAGGGCAAGGACTGGTTGGCTCAGTGTGAGGATAATGTGCCTGAGTGGGATACCAGGTCATGGTGCCGGTGGCATGGTTTCCCAGTGGGACAGCACTATAAAGTCACCATGAGTGCGCACTGTCACAAGTCGGTAGCCGTCCTGATATGACCTTAGATGTTGCTAGGACGTAATACAACAACAAACAAACAAACAAACAAACAAACAGACACACAAACAGACACACACACGTGACATCACTGGTGCAGGAGACCGACCGTGTTTATATCTGTCTGTGTGTACGTTGTTTTACGTCCTAGCAACATCTAAGGTCAAATCAGGACAGGTGTATATGTTTGTTTTACGTCCTAGCAACACCTAAGGTCATATCAGGACGAGTTTATATCTGTTTGTTTGTTGTGTTACGTCCTAGCAACATCTAAGGTCAAACCAGGACGATTTTATATCTGTGTGTTTGTTGTTTCACGTTCTAGCAACATCTAAGGTCATATCAGGGGGGTTTATATCTGAGGTGCGCATTGTGTCTACGGGTGTTCCCCCCTACTCACCAACATTACCCCCCCCCCCCCTCTCCTGCCCACACACCCACTGACACCACGCGCGCGTGACATAACTGGTTCCAGAGGCCGGTTGGGTTTATATGCTGTATAAGCCATTATACGAGTATAATAAGGCCGGAAGCGTCCATCCTCTCCCTAGCCTATCTACTACCCCCCTCCCCTCCCAGTCATCTACTGGTTGGGCCTGCTTAACCTACAACTACCATCCTGCTCTCACTCATGTCCGTTGGGGGGCGCCACGTCTGCGCACGCACGCTGCCCCCCCCCCCCCCCCCCCCCTACATGCACTCACTGGACAGCTGGATATCTGAGATGGGCACGGTCAGTGCGGGATGCCTGCTTTTGTAAGGGGAGGGGGGGGGGGGGGGGGGGGGGAAGAGATAGAGAGAAGAGAAAAACCACCAAGTGTCATTGTGAGTGCAAATAATAGGGGTTTCCCGAATGTCTGTGGATATGATCAATCTGAAACTCAAAATTTCAAATTTAGATACTTCTCACAGTAGAGGTTTTACCAAAGACCCTATAATACTAAGACGGCTCACTCAGCCTGTACTGTGTAATCAAAATGATCAAACCCACCACTTGGTGCGCTGGCTGTTCTCTTGGTTAAACAGGTGCTATATTATATGTACAAAGGTATATGTGAAAGATGTGTGATGATGGTGATGCTGATGATGCTGATGTGTATTTGTTCATAGCAATTTCATATTGATGTGTATTCATACTTATCTATCTCATGTATAATATAATTGTATGTGTTTACATGTGAAATACCAACCAGCAGCTGGGCTGATCAAACCACCACAAGGTGGCACTGCGAAATTTACATTACCATGGGAGAGATAGGGAGTGAGCCGTCTTAGTATTATAGGGTCTTTGGTTTTACTGCAATGGGCGTTCATTGATTCATTAGGGATTTACGTCCTAGCAACGGATGGCGGTGTGTATTTAAGTATTATTAATACAACTACTACTACCAGTAGTAATAGCCGTTATAGACTACAACCTGGGAAAAGTGGCCAAGGACAGGAGGTCATGGCGTGCTTCTATTCGCAAATCACAGCACAGTTTGAAAGTGATTGTATATATCTCAAGCTAAACAAAAGCGTCAGCAGAGAAAAGAGTGTCTCCTTCATCTACCAGACTCTGAAGGGTGCTACACATATCCAACGTGCCACCACACATTCCGAGCACAAATTGGACTCATCGGTCATTGAGGAGTTCACAACAAATGATGAGTTGCTGTCATCGCACCACTGATGGACAGCCAAGAAGTAGTTAGTAGTAGTAGTAGTAGTCGTAGTGTAGTAGTAGCAGTAGTAGTAGTAGCAGCAGTAGTAGAAGTAGTAGCAGCAGCACTAGTAGTAGTAGTATTAGTAGCAGCAGCAGTACTAGTAGTAGTATTAGTAGCAGCAGTAGTAGTAGTAGTAGCAGCAGTAGTAGTACTAGCAGTACTAGTACTAGTAGCAGTACTAGTAGTAGTAGTATTAGTAGTAGTAGCAGTACTATTAGTAGTAGCAGTAGTAGTACTAGTAGCAGTACTAGTACTAGTAGTAGCAGTACTAGTACTAGTAGCAGTACTAGTAGTAGTAGCATCAGTAGTAGTAGCAGCAGCAGCACTAGTAGTGGTAGTAGCAGTAGTAGTAGTACTAGTACTAGTAGCAGTACTAGTAGTAGTAGTATTAGTAGTAGCAGTACTAGTAGTAGTAGTAGCAGCCGCCGCCAAACTAGGCTGCAGCAGATCATCGGAAATGAGCATTCTAATGGGCCTGTCACATTACGGCGTATGGCGGCGGCGTATATAAAACGTACCGATAAAATTTTTAAACCGTTGCAGGACAATGTATGGTGACCTTTGTGCACTGATATGAGCGTATGAGTAGCGTATGAGTAGTGTGTGAGTATGTATCAGTTTTCGGCGCATATGCTACGCATACGCCACGCATACACCCGGTCCCTCCCTCCCCCCCTTGCGGCGCCTTTATATACCGAGAGCATATGCCGGGCATACGCTGAATATACGCTTTGTACACGCTGAGAATATGCTCAAATACGTTACATGCACGCCAGGCGTATGCTACATACGCTATAGATACGCCGAAGGAGCGGTTTTAGCGTATCCGTAACACAAGACGGCGTACATACAGCATATGCGCAACATATGACGGCATACGCTTAGCGTATGAGCCTTACGTCGCCATACGCTGAATTTTTTTAGCATGCCCAAAAGCTTTTAGGACGGACGCGCGCATGAGGGATACACCGGGCGTATACGACGTATCCGCAGCGTATGATGGCGTATGTGACGCAAGCCGATACATCGGCATACGCTTCCGCCATACGTCGTAATGTGACAGGCCCATAAGTGATTGTTATTTTTGTCTTTAAAGAAAATATTTTGTTAAAGCCTTCAGCAGTAATGGGCAATGAAGTCGGCCATGAGTAATAGATAGCCTGTGTGAATGACAAATTCGTGGTGCCGACCCCCGAGGGGTGACCTAGTTTAATGCCCCCACCCCCGCCCCACAGGGACACTGGGCGCAGGCCTCGCGTGCGGGAGATCGGGAGTTCAGTTCCCAGTCGAGTCAAACCAATGACTGATAAATAAAATTGATAATTGTCGCTTCCTAGCCTGGTGCTCAGCATTAAAAGGATAGGACAAGGACTGGTTAGGTCAGTGTCAGGATAATATGACTGAGTGGGATATTGGGCCATGGTGCCGGTGTAGTAAGTTCAAAACACCACCCCACAAAAACACTATGGTAGTGTTTTCAACCTAGGTTCAAAAGACTATGGTCGCCACGCTCAAAACACTATCCTCAAGTTCAAAACACTACCTTTAAGTTCAAAACACTACAGGGCAGTTTGTAGTAAGGTGGGGCAGTAGGGGTTGTTTTTAGTGGTTATTGTTTTACATCCTAGCAACATGGAAGGTCATATCAGGATGGGTACTGACTATCCTATTAATGCCAAACGCCATGCCAGGAAAGCGACAAGTATCAATTTGTGGTGCATACACCGCAGCACCATCAGCGTATACTAAAACATGGCGCACAAGCCACAGCGCTATCAGCGTAACATGTAGCGCACACGCCGCAGCACCATAAGTGTAATACGTGGCGCACACGCCGCAGCTCTATCAGTGTATACTAATACATGCTTCAAACGCCGCAGCAGGGTCAGCTTGTCGTGATAGTGTTTTGAACTTGGGTAGTGTTTTGAACATACATAGGGGTAGTGTTTTGAACATATGTAGGGGTAGTGTTTTGAACATATGTAGGGGTAGTGTTTTGAACTTAACAGTAGTGTTTTGAACGGCGTAGTGTTTTGAACGTCCTACACCGGCAGCCTGAATTCCCAGTGGGGCAGAGATATAATAAAGTCACAATGAGCGCGCACTATCAGAAATCGGTACCCATCCTGATATGACCTTAGATGTTGCCAGGACATAAAACTCCAACAACCAACATTCAGAAACGGAGGAAACTAGTCCAGGACGAGGGAAGGAAGCCCCCCCCCCCCCTCACCAAAGTCAAGAACAGACTGCACATCTCCACTATACCAGCAAACTTCTTTATTTTAATTAGGAAATTAGTGATGCTCAGGCGGTCAGGTCATGTTCATCCTATCGGGAATATTCATGACTGTTCGTCGCCATCGTTCGCGATCCACCACCTGTTGAATTGTTATGGGCATCCTTCTTATGCCAGTGAGCTACCATACGTTGTCAAACTGTTTGAGGTTGACCTTTCCGTTACACGGAATAAAAACATTTCCAGATGAGGCTGACTCTGCTCCATTGTAGCAAACAATTTATCGTATTCGTATGATTTTCAGCGGTACAGTGAGTGAGCGTAACTCCAGCTGAGGAGGGGACGAGTAGGTGGCGCCACATGGAGAGCTGTGGTTGTAACAGTGGATTGAGGTAACCAGCCGCTGACTTAGTGGTTGGATTCCGGCTTATTATACTTATATAATGGCTTATACAGCATATATTTATAAATAAAAATTCATTAATTCTAGATCCCCTAGAAATCCACCAACAGAATCTCATCTGTCAAGGTCACGCATCGGGCATCACAGCAGCGAGCCAATTCACCATGAGCGATAATATGTTCACTTGGCAGTTATCAACAATAAAAATATCTACTCAGCCACAAAAAGTACCCAATTCCGCGCTGACCTACATTTCCCAGTTTCAGCGCTGGGCTCCGAATCGACCCAACTGGCGCCATTATGTGTATAGCTAATTGTACAGTGAGCAGCATACGGGGCCAGCAATACCATCGGGGGGGGGGGGGGGTCTATGAGTGTTTGTTTGTTGGAGTTTTAGGACCTGGCAACATCTAAGGTCATATCAAGATGGGTACCAACTTGTGACACTGCGCACTCATGGTGACTTTATAGTGCTGCCCCACTCGGAGATCAGGCTGCCAGCACCATGATCTGACATTCCACTCAGACACATTATCCTGACACTGAGCTAACCAGTCCTTGCCATATCCTAATAATGCCGAGCACCTGGCTAGGAAGCGACAAGTACCAATTTTTAAGTCATTGGTTTGACTCGATCAGGGTTCGAACCCCTGATTGCCCAAAATAGGAGACAGGCGCTCAACTCATTCGGCCATCACGTCTGGTCCATAGTGAGCAGCAGTATTTAGGACCCATAGGGGACGAATGACAACGGAGTCTAAATACAGGCGAAAATTGCTTTAGTATGGAACAGGAAGTGGAATTCCTGGTTCCAGTCTCCAATGGCTACTTATATCGGCATAGAGTTGGTGAAATGGGAGAGAATGCAAAAAGACAGATGGCGACCATAGAATGCAGTCGATTTGAATTTTAAAGTCTATTAAACCACATGTTTTATTATATTTTTTTCAAATTAAAAGTAGCGGGTAAATATTAAGATATATGTTGCTTCTTAAATCAAGAATTTATCAGCTCATTTCATGTACCCAGCTTTTCGCCACTTTTCTTATGGGATGTTCTTCACCCGTACTCCAAGTACGGAGTGAATCTTTTATTTAATACAGGACCAGCAATGCAAGTCTGTTCTGGGTGGGGGTTAGTCACTAGAAAATTGATCCACGAGTCTTGTGCTTAATCTTAGTTAATTTTCAGAATTATTTCTTTGTTTTTAAACCTGATATGATAAGATGATGTTTTCTTTTGTTCAATTTTTATGCATATCCCGATGAAAACATCAAATATTCAAAACTAAAGCAATTATCTAGATTTGATTCTACGTACCTAACTTAGAAAATGTATTCAAACTATGCTTATATGATTTTGTGCTAAACTCAAGTGAAACATGTGAATATCAACACGCGCATCTACTCAGACTTCCCCGGCCCCAGCTTTTTTCTTGTTTGTTGTGTTACGTCCTAGCAACATCTAAGGTCATATCAGGACTGGGAATCTTGTAAGATATAATCTTTTTTTTGGCTTAACTGTAATGAATAAAATCTTGTTTAAATTTGTTATGTGTTACTTTTAAAATGATGTAATGGATGTGTGTTAAAATGATGTTATGAATGGATGTTAGAATGATGTTATGGATGTGTGTTAAAATGATGTTATGGATGTGTCTTAAAATATGTTATGGATGGATGTTGGATAAAGTCAGTTTTGTTGTTGATATTGCATTATCTTTGGACGAATCCGTCAAATTTTGCTTACGTTTCTTGTTTCAAAACTTGCTAAAAATGCTAATGAATTAAGTTATTTTATTCATAATATATATGAGCCTGTCTCAAAAGGGGATAACTCTTCTTTTTTTGTCCATTGTAACGATTGACACAAAACAGCACAGAAACGGTTACACTGAAAACACAAGAACATTTGCTTTAAATCAATATGTATTATATTGGGATAATGAAACAACATATAAAAAACAAATAAGTTTATCCTGAGAAAATGCATAAGCAGATAGCATGTTGATCCTTACAATGGACAAAGTTTTGTCCCATATTAGTCTCATATATTGTTAATTGCTTTGTTGACAGCTTTGTTTTTTCATATTTTAAGTAGTGGGGGAAACTAAGATTTTGGTTGCACAAAAGTAGGATATTTATTTTTGACTTGGTATAAACAGTCGGGACAAGTGGAGAACCATTGCATCCAACCCTCGACTAGAGGACGGAACTATTGATTGATTGATAAACACTGCATTCATGATGTAACCCCCAGTCAAATAATCTATAATCATATCTGAAAATTTTCGGATGGTAAGTGAATCAGGGTAATGAGCAAGGCGAGCGGTGGCGCCACTGAGGGAGCTGAGGTTGGAGCAGTAGATGACTAGTCCAGGCTCCAGTACACCCGGTTACTGGTGGGTGGGTGTGAGGAGCGAGTATGGAATTGTGGATTATTATACTTGTATAATTATTATACAGCATATATAATCTTATGACATCGGGGGTATTATAGTTAACTTGGCTCACACCTTTTGGCTCTACTTGAGTACAATTAGTTAATTGCATGCTCAGTGTATTTTGAACCTGGTCAGGTATGCCCGCTACTCCCTTCGCGGACACCGCACATGTAACCTCCCTAACAATTGGCTGCGAGTAATTAACTTCATGCTTACCATGCAATTTACTAACAACAGTATGCTGCTTCAAGTGTCTGACTTTACTATTATGTCTTATAACATTGTCGTTCATACATGCCAACGGTGCATTATTATTCACTGCATTCTTCACGCCTAACACTCGTCAGTCTTTAGTGCAATTAATCTTTTTATGGCTTTTACTGCCGCATTTCATGCACCAATGACCATAATTACAATTGTCGTCACTTCTACTGCAGCCACCGTCTTTATTCCATTTGAAACATCCAGTTTTACCTTCCTTTGTATAAGCTGATGTTCTACGCACATTACTCGACTGCTTTTTCGACCGCATATTGTGCATGCCATAATGGTACATGCACAGGCCCGTATTACTGCTACCGAATGCAGCAAACCCTTGTATTTCTGCTAGCTTACGAATGTCTTTGTCGTACTCAACATGTGTCGAGTCCATGAAATCATTCTGTCGAGCCCTCGACGCCATAAAACATACATGCTCAAGGAAAGAACGATAGTCTGCAACAGTCAAGCTTTGTATATCAAGACACCACCTAATTGAGGCTGTGAGCAGTTCATAGCAGTTTAGCTTTTTTACTTCTTTTCCTAATACAGCAAAACGTCTGATACTCCACTTACTTCGAAGTCGTCGACTACTACTGCTGCTTCGACTCCTCGAATCAGACGGCGTTCGCCGCCTCCGCCTCGTTCGCGACCTGTGTCGAGGTCTCGACACACCGTAGCTTGAGTGTTCGTCCTTCCCGCTCAATGCCGCCCCGGCACCTGCACCGGCTATCACTGCCAGCGGCCATTCGTCTGTCATGGCTGCCCCCGCTCGCTCTGTCGAGGTCACCGCCGCAGTCATCGTCCCCTCCGCCAATTCGTCCTCGCCTGCTTGCTGCCGCTCCAGTCGTCTCCTTCTCATGACTGTTCGCTTCTTTTGCAGCTCTAGCACTCGCTCCTCCAATTCCATATCCTTTATCTCTTTCAAAAGTGATGTTTCCTGTTCGTCTAAAGTTAGCGACGACATTCTGTTCAGAATTTCAGGTGAACTCTCCCTCGAGTCTTTTAAACTATCACCTGTTTGTCGAGACGAAGCACGTGTAACTCTAGTCGATACCAACTTCTTATCTTTCCTTTACGACCCTTCTTTTTGCATTTGTCTGTCTTGTGCGACGCACCACACAAATCGCAATACATAATGAGCTCTCGACACACACGTCTGCTTCAATTGAAATTCAGTGGAAAGTGAATCCAATATGGCGCAGTACAGGTGGCGCCCCATAGGCGCGCAGGCCGAGGGAGGTTACCGCGCGACTCACATTAACAGTAACGAGTGCGGACAGTAATAAATACAATACAACCTGTATGTGAGCTCCGTTATTTATATAATTATAATGGTATTATAATACACATAATTATTATACAGCATATATAATCTAATATAACATATATATGGGTCGTTCTCAGAAACGGTGTACCATTTTTGTGACATAGAAGCCATATGTAAAAATATTCCATGTAATACTAATATCAAAACCCATATCATATGAAGGTCTACATGTGCGTAATTGAACTCGTTTTTTCCCACTGTTTACTTTTGATCCTGGACAAATTGAGAAAGTCATTAAAATTAACCACGTAGCATCCATCCATAACATCATTTTAACACACATCCATAGCAACATTTTAACACACATCCATAACATCATTTTAACACACATCCATACCATCATTTTAACACATCCATACCATCATTTTAACAGACATCCATAGCATCATTTTAACACACATCCATTACATCATTTAAACACACATCAATAACATCATTTTAACACACATCAATAACATCATTTTAACACATCCATTACATCATTTTAACAAACATCAATAACATCATTTTAACATCCATCCATTACATCATTTTAAAACACATCAATGACATCATTTTAACACACATCCATAACATCATTTTAACACATATCCAAAACATCATTTTAACATCCATCCATTACATCATTTTAACACATCAATTGCATGCGAGGGATCAGGAGTTCACTTCCCGGTCGAGTCAAACCAATGACTTATAAATCAAATTTATACTTGTCACTTCCTAGCCTGGCACTCGGCATTAATAAGATAGGGCAAGGACTGGTTAGCATAGTATCAGGATAATGTGACTCAGTGGGATATCAGGGCATGGTGCTAGTGGCCTGATTTCTCAGTGAGACTGCACTATAAAGTCGCCATGATATCCTGATATGACCTTAGATGTTGCCAGGACATAAAACTCCAACAACCAACCAGACGACACAGGCTCGACGTGCGTGACACCCGGCGTTGCTACCACGTGACACGCAACCTTTGCCATGGTGACAATGAGGATACGGCACTTAATGTGTGCAGTTACACCAGCTCTGAACAAACGAGCAATGCACGC
The DNA here is from genome assembly GCA_030323885.1 of Branchipolynoe longqiensis. Classification (NCBI taxonomy): domain Eukaryota; kingdom Metazoa; phylum Annelida; class Polychaeta; order Phyllodocida; family Polynoidae; genus Branchipolynoe; species Branchipolynoe longqiensis. The sequence goes on along the minus strand of CM059203.1, from coordinate 47,260,715 downwards.
CGGGAAAATCCAGCCAGAACCATTCAACAAGTTACCGCACACCAAATGAACTTTTTTTAAAACCTCTTAATTGTCACAAATTATAATTATCCATAATTATCACAAGGCAAATTGCAGGAGTCAATTCAGTGGGTGATCACCAAATTGTCCTACAACAGATTGGTTGGTTGTTGGAGTTTTACACCCTGGCAAGATTTAAGGTCATATCAGGACAGGCACCTCCTTGTGACAATGCACACTAATGACGGCCCACTGGGAGACCAGGCCGCCAGCACCATGACCTGATATCCCACTTAGTCACATTATCCGGACCATGAACCAACCAGTCCTTGTCCTATCCTATTAAAGCTAAGATTCCTTATATGCGGCATGCGAATACGAATAAAAATTGAAAAGCATGTAAATGAATAGTGGTGCTTCCATATGTCCGAATGCGAATGCGGCAAATGGATCGACCCATGGACCGATTGGTGCGGCATGCGAATGCAAATACTGTAGCATTTGCCATAGAAAACCATACTGTTCCTTCACAAATTTGGAGGAAAAACCCCAACAAATGTTGGGGTTCTTATATGCGACATTTGCATGCCGCATATAAGTAATCTTAGCTTAATGCCAAGCTAGGAAGCGACAAGTATCAATTATTAAGTCATTGGTTTGACTCGACCGGGAATTGAACCCCCGACCTTCTGCACGTGAGGCCTGCACTCCAACCGATGCGGCCACCGATGCGGCCAAAGCGCCTGGTCCCTACAATAGAACCCTTCTTTAAAGAACAGCTCTGCAACCAGACCAATTCTGTCCTGACAGAGCGGGTGTCCTGACGTCGATACAACAGTAGTACCTGTCCTTACTGGACAACTCTGCACCAAGATTAGTTTGTTTGTTTTGTTGGGGTTTTACATCCTAGCAATATCTACGGTGACATCAGGACAGCCACAGACTCGTGACAGCACGCACTCAAGGCGAATTTATACCGCTGCCCCACTGGGAGACCAGGCCGCCAGTACCATGACCTGATATCCCACTCAGTCACATTATCCGGACACCGAGCCAACCAGACCAATTCTGTCCTGACATAGCAGGTGTCCTGACGTCGATACTACAGTAGTACCTGTCCTTACTGGATAACTCTGCACCAAGATTTGTTTGTTTTGTTGGGGATTTACATCCTGGCAACATCTAAGGTGATATCAGGATGGGTACTGACTTGTGACAGCATGCACTCACGGCTGCACTATATTATACATGTGAACAAATGCAGGGTTTGTACCAAGGCAGAAATAGAAATCCTACTTGTGTAAGGCAAGGGATTTTAAGGATTATAGTACATGAATAATGGCCATTTGTGCAACCAAAATCTTAGTTTTCCGCTAGTGCATGAAGCAAGTTTGCATCATTAAAAAAAAAAAAAATTATCTGGCGGATTCGTCCAAAAATAATGCAAACTTATCTAAAATCTGACTTTATCAAAAAAAATACGTGAATATCAAATGAAGGTTGGATAATCCGACTGTGTCCACACACTGTGAATGTAACAACATGGCCAGAAGACCAGTGTCCTGGTACTGAAATAACACACGATATGTAGAATCAAATCTACCTTGGGATTCCGCCCCCTTTTAAATTTTTTATGTAAATTCATTTGCGCTGTGAATAAAATGGGGAACAACGAAAAGCATTACAACTTTGTAAGTATCTAGCTTGACTCCGCTGAGGATCGAACCCACGACCTCGCACACGGGAAGTGAGCGCTCTACCTACTCGTCCATCCCGCCTGGTGCAGGCTTAGACTTTAGAGGAGCAACGGCACCAAACTACACCTGGTAGGCTATAGAAAACCTATCACTGCAAGTTGAGAGTGTGTGTGAGTGTGAGTGAGTGTGTGTGGTGTGTGTGTGTGAGGGGGGGGGGGGGGGGGGACAGTTCGGGCGGACAGCGATCATATATAAATGTTATTACATCCAGAAACTGACGAAGCTCGCTCAGCACTCTCATGTCAGAGGCTTGGTGCACCCCATACCGTGTACATGGGTGATTATGCCTGGAGAGTGGAGAATGTTGCAGATGGTTGCTCTGTCCTCCACTCACCCAGCACAGTCGTGGGAAAGATGACCACTTAGTTATTATCCACCAGATATAAATAAATAAATAAATAAATGTGTGGCTCATGGGGAAACGACGCAACCAAATGGGAACATTGTAATGAGAACATTGTTCCAACAACAGGTTTCGAACCCACATTTATGCCATTCTGGGGCTCGCATCCTTACCATTTAGCGTTCGAAATAAGGCTTGTCCAAGCCAAGTGCGAGTAGGCACAGACAAGCAGAATATGGCTTGCGCTTTTCCCGTTGGATGAGTAAAAGATTTGAGCTGAAAAACTGCTATTTCACAATTTTGTTTCCTTTCCCGTGTCATCTTTAAATACAGCAGTTTCAGGTAAGTACTGCGGAAAAGTGAAAATTCAAGTAGACAAGTAAAAATCACACCGGACTTGTCAAATGGTCAGGTGAATTTTTTGTTTGGCATATTTCTATCACTGCCAAGTGCCATTAGGCTAGTTGATGAAATCAGTCGACCCACACATACCTTGGTATGTGGCATTTAACCTGAGTAGGTGAGCACCTCACTACACTCACCACCCACCTGAAATGTAAGATAAACAAGTGGGTCTTGGGGGGGGGGGGGGGGGAATTTGGAGCGGAGGTACATTAGTTCATTAAAGCTGCATAGTCCGATGAAAATATCAAATTTTCAAAACCAAAGCAATTATCTAAATTTGATTCTACATATCTAACTTGGATAGTGGTGCACTTATTAAGCATTTGTTGCCACATAGAAGGGAATACTGAGGCAATTGAATAGAACCTGTTACTGCAGAAGCCTATGAGATCAGAGTTTTGACAAGCTTGCCAAAATTAATTTTGCATGGTTCCACATCAAATATCTCAAAAGTTAGCCACTTAAAATTAAAGTTACTTCAAGGTAATGCAAGATACATAGTAACGATCAACCTAATGTATTTATCTCAGAAAATTTTGGAAACTCAAAACTATCGGACTATGCAACTTTAAGCATGGGAATTTTCAACCGTGCGCAATTGGTCTTCCTCATTCCACTGCTCCTTGCCCTATCCCAGTAACGCCTAACAACAATCTAGGTTGCAACAAGAATAAATGTTTACGTCATTGATTTGACTCGACCAGAGTTTGAATCGCACGACCTACTAAAACAGGAGGCGGGTGCTCAACTGAGCTGCAAACTTCCATCTACGAATATCCAGGTAGCCCGCTTACTAGGAGTTACATTACACACAGGGCAGGCTCAGCCCCACACAGCGCGCTGCATGTCCTGAATCTGGGTCACACCACTAGTCCCATGGGGGGAGGGGGAGGGGGAGAGTGGGTAGGCTGCTTGGGGTTCTTTTTTGCCAACAGGAAAACATGGTACATTGAGTTGGACTCAAACCCTCAACCCACCTAACCATTAGACTATCTAGGCCCCTGATGTGTATCATTTCATATGAGCAGATGAGCACACTCGAAATAAGAGCCTGGTCGGGATAAGTGGTGTTCTCTGTGGCGGAGTGGTTAGAGTATCTGACTTTTTTTCTAGGTCGGACTCCTAATCTGAAGGTCAGTGGTTCGATTCTCCGTGCCTCCACCTCGGCCAATTTGGATTTCCACCGCTGTGTATAAATTACAGCATCATCAAAGGCCAGTTGCTCTCATACCATGTCTATGTGGTATGGGAGGTTAAAAATCCATTGGGTCGGTAAAAGTGTAGGCTCGGGCTTTCTTCCGACAAACTTTCTAATGGTGAAAACAAGTCTATTCAGACTTATCCATAATAGTCAGTATAAATCTTCAAGAAGTGACAATGTGAAAATCACACCAGACTTGTCCTTGTTTGTTATTTCTATCACTGATGATAATAATAATAATAATATTAAGTATTATTATGTGCATCGAGTATTGTGTATGTGAGTGAGAGAGGGTGAGGAGGGGGGGGTGGGGGGGGAGAGGACGATAGGAATAAAGGAAGAGGCAGAGAGAAGGGGAGAGGAAGGAAGAGAGAGCAGAGGGTGAGTCACCTGGATCATGATATCTGCTTGGAGTGTGCCGTAGTGTGTGTGGGTGTGTCTGTCTGTGAGAGAGAGATACACCTGCTATCTGATAGAGAGTGAGAGAGTGAGTGAGTGAGAGAGAGACCTGGATTACAATAACTGCTTGGAGTGTGCCGTAGCGCGTGTGTGTGTGTGTCTGTGTGTGTGTCTGTGAGAGAGAGATACGCCTGATATCTGCTTGGAGAGTGCCGTAGCGCCACCTGGAGGCGCACTCAATGACCCCTCACATCCGGGGCTCCCACGAGAAGCTGACCTTTGACCTTGGTATAAGTAGGTCAGGTGACCTTTAGTGTAGCCCTGCCCAGCACGACTAGCGGCAGCTAACCTCAGCAGGGACACTCTCCACCCCGAGTTGTAGCTGATCACTTCCAGGTGTGGGCAGGGTAGATTGTGCTTGGAGAGTGAGATGAGAACACAGAGAGCTGAATGCAGGAGGTGGATATGGTGCCTTAAGCTAAGATTCCATGTATGCAATATGCGGCATTTGAATGCGAATGAAGTATAGATATCGATATGGATGCAGGTTTTGGTGTTTTTCCCCCTTTTTTTAAAGAAATTTGTGAAGGAAAGTCAAAGTTACTGTTGTTTTCTTTGGTAAATGGGGCAGCATTCGCATCGATCGCTCCTCGTTGCGATCCATTTGCCGCATTCGGACACATGGAAGCACTACTGCGTGTTTACATGCTTTTCCATTTTTGCCGCATTCGCATACAGCAAAGGTCTACAATTAAAGTTGCATAATCTGACGATTTTCAGTTTCTGTCTTTTAGGGGACGTCATTTATTGTTTAATCAAATGTTTTATTCAGCTAACTTTAAATCATTTTTATTTTTGTACATTGGTTAAAAGCTGCATAGTCCAATGAAGAATTTCTTTAAACCAAAACTGCTATCTAGAATTGAATCTACTTCTAACTTAGATGCTGACAATACTTATAGCACCATGGTTTTAAGTTTCTGACATCATTTTTGTATAAATATATTAGGTTGATCATTATTATTATCCATCCATTATCAGCTGATTATTATTATTAAATAAGGTTCAAAATGTGATCGGAAGGTCATTCCACGTTGTGATATTACTGAATGCCTGGCCACGTTTGGGACACCAGATAATATTACAAAACCCTCCCTTTCATATCACTTATCTATCAGCTCATTAACCAATACTAAGGAAGAATGAAGACAAGTCACACAGATAAATAGTGGGGAAGTTGTGCTTTAATAACAAACTCCTGCCCACCTACCAGTGACCTATCATCCAGACTCCTTACCTTCTAGCCACATAGTATCTCGTTACGACTTTAGCCTGTATAGAAAGCAGTGTCTACAGCCCATGGGACAGGAGTCCTATGGCTGTGTTCACACTCAATTGGAATATATGAATTTTGCTACCATCAGACAGAGTGTCTGGGGTTCCTGCTCGAGAGTAGGTGTGTCTCACTCAAGAGCCAGGAGTAGAGTGATCACTCTCCAGTGTGCCTGAAGCAGTGTCTTGAATAATTAATTAATCTCAAAGTGAGGTTAGTGTGGGCAGAAGGCCAAGGTAGTGTGGGTGACTGGGCATTCCACAGCCAGCCAATCAGGCACCCCCACAGCCTGGGAGTGTGACAACCCCCACTAGTGGTGGCTGTCACTCAACCCAGCTGCATGTGGTGTTCTGTGTGTTCTCCTTGCTTGTCTCGCCCTACATTTCCAGAGAGCTCCTCCACAGACAGAAGCAAGCCAGAAATTCAGACAAAATTTCAGGCTTGCTGTTCGACTTTGCTGCATCCGTGCGCATTGTGGAAAGGCCTGTTTTAAACCGGGTACCCTCTCAAACTGCGACACCGGGGTGAGATTCACATTGCATGAGACACGGTTGCGGCCCTTGGAGACGCTCACCACCGACTGCAGGTTTATGTCTTCTTTGTGTGCACTAATTGTCATCTGCTGAGATGATTGTTGGAGTTTCATGTCCTGACAACATCTCAGGTCATATAAGGATGTTGTTTGATTGTTGTTTGTTGTTGTTTTACATCCTAGTAAAATCTAAGGTCATATCAGGATGGGTACCTATACACTTCTGACAGTGCACACTGATGGTGACTTTATAGTGCTGCCCCACTGGGAGACCAGGCCATCAGCACCGTGACCTCATATCCCACTCTGTCACATTATCCTGACACTGTGCTAACCAGTCCTTGCCCTGTCCTAATAATGCTGGCCGTCTGGCTAGGAAGTGACAAGTATCGATTCTTAAGTCGTTGGTTTGACTCGACCAGGGTTCATACCCGTGCGTTCGAATCCCACAATCTACCAACACGGGAGACGGATAACTCATCTCATTCGGCCATCTCGTCTGGTCTATTATCGTCTGATGCTGCCAATAGGCCTGGTCTCCCAGTGGGGCAGCACTATAAAGTCGCCATGAGTGTGCACTGTCACACACAAGTCAGTACCCGTCCTGATATGACCTTAGATGTAGCCAGGACGTAAAACTCCAACAACCAACCAAACAACCAAATGTCGTCTGATGAGATGGAATGTCGTCTGCATCTTTTGTTTACGTCACAGCTAAAAAAAACAGAGGTTCTGGGAACCCCCCCCCCCACCCGCCCCCCCCCGTCCCCCCCCCTCCCCATGGAGCGGAGGTACATTAGTTCATTAAAGCTGCATAGTCCGATGAAAATATCAAATTTTCAAAACCAAAGCAATTATCTAAATTTGATTCTACATATCTAACTTAGATAGTGGTGCACTTATTAAGCATTTGTTGCCACATAGAAGGGAATACTGAGGCAATTGAATAGAACCTGTTACTGCAGAAGCCTATGAGATCAGAGTTTTGACAAGCTTGCCAAAATTAATTTTGCATGGTTCCACGTCAAATATCTCAAAAGTTAGCAACTTAAAATTAAAGTCACTTCAAGGTAATGCAAGATACATAGTAACGATCAACCTAATGTATTTATCTCAGAAAATTTCAGAAACTCAAAACTATCGGACTATGCAACTTTAAGCATGGGAATTTTCAACCGTGCGCAATTGGTCTTCCTCATTCCACTGCTCCTTGCCCTATCCCAGTAACGCCTAACAACAATCTAGGTTGCAACAAGAACAAATGTTTACGTCATTGATTTGACTCGACCAGAGTTTGAATCGCACGACCTACTAAAACAGGAGGCGGGTGCTCAACTGAGCTGCAAACTTCCATCTACGAATATCCAGGTAGCCCGCTTACTAGGAGTTACATTACACACAGGGCAGCCTCAGCCCCACACAGCGCGCTGCATGTCCTGAATCTGGGTCACACCACTAGTCCCATGGGGGGAGGGGGAGGGGGAGAGTGGGTAGGCTGCTTGGGGTTCTTTTTTGCAAACAGGAAAACATGGTACATTGAGTTGGACTCAAACCCTCAACCCACCCTTCTGCCATGCTGTGTCAAGCGTCCTAACCATTAGACTATCTAGGCCCCTGATGTGTATCATTTCATATGAGCAGATGAGCACACTACACTATGCATAGTAATAATAATAATAATAAAAATAAACCTCGCTCGAAATAAGAGCCTGGTCGGGATAAGTGGTGTTCTCTGTGGTGGAGTGGTTAGAGTATCTGACTTTTTTCTAGGTCGGACTCCTAATCTGAAGGTCAGTGGTTCGATTCTCCGTGCCTCCACCTCGGCCAATTTGGATTTCCACCGCTGTGTATAAATTACAGCATCATCAAAGGCCAGTTGCTCTCATACCATGTCTATGTGGTATGGGAGGTTAAAAATCCATTGGGTCGGTAAAAGTGTAGGCTCAGGCTTTCTTCCGACAAACTTTCTAATGGTGAAAACAAGTCTATTCAGACTTATCCATAATAGTCAGTATAAATCTTCAAGAAGTGACATGTGAAAATCACACCAGACTTGTCCTTGTTTGTTATTTCTATCACTGATAATAATAATAATTAATAATATTAAGTATTATTATGTGCATCGAGTATTGTGTATGTGAGTGAGAGAGGGTGAGGAGGGGGGGGTGGGGGGGAGAGGACGTAGGAATAAAGGAAGAGGCAGAGAGAAGGGGAGAGGAAGGAAGAGAGAGCAGAGGGTGAGTCACCTGGATCATGATATCTGCTTGGAGTGTGCCGTAGTGTGTGTGGGTGTGTCTGTCTGTGAGAGAGAGATACACCTGCTATCTGATAGAGAGTGAGAGAGTGAGTGAGAGGGAGACCTGGATTACAATAACTGCTTGGAGTGTGCCGTAGCGCGTGTGTGTGTGTGTGTGTCTGTGTGTGTGTCTGTGAGAGAGAGATACGCCTGATATCTGCTTGGAGAGTGCCGTAGCGCCACCTGGAGGCGCACTCAATGACCCCTCACATCCGGGGCTCCCACGAGAAGCTGACCTTTGACCTTGGTATAAGTAGGTCAGGTGACCTTTAGTGTAGCCCTGCCCAGCACGACTAGCGGCAGCTAACCTCAGCAGGGACACTCTCCACCCCGAGTTGTAGCTGATCACTTCCAGGTGTGGGCAGGGTAGATTGTGCTTGGAGAGTGAGATGAGAACACAGAGAGCTGAATGCAGGAGGTGGAGATGGTGCCTTAAGCTAAGATTCCATGTATGCAATATGCGGCATGTGAATGCGAATGAAGTATAGATATCGATATGGATCCAGGTTTTGGTGTTTTCCCCCCTTTTTTTAAAAAGAAATTTGTGAAGGAAAGTCAAAGTTACTGTTGTTTTCTTTGGTAAATGGGGCAGCATTCGCATCGATCGCTCCTCGTTGCGATCCATTTGCCGCATTCGGACACATGGAAGCACTACTGCGTGTTTACATGCTTTTCCATTTTTGCCGCATTCGCATACAGCAAAGGTCCACAATTAAAGTTGCATAATCTGACGATTTTCAGTTTCTGTCTTTTAGGGGACGTCTTTTATTGTTTAATCAAATGTTTTTTTCAGCTAACTTAAAATTATTGTAGTGGTCTGCACTGACCTCTCAGGCAAGTAACCACATAGACAGGTAGGCGTGGGGAGTGTATTGATATCAGGGAGCCTAGGTGGTGTAATGGTTAGCACACTGGCCTGGAATGCAAAGAGATGTGGGTTCGAGTCCCGCTCTAGGCGCAATATTTCCCATTTTCATCACCCCCACGACACTGGTTGCCGTGATCAGGATCCTGTACAAGCTTTGCGCTGTATGGTTGTTGAACCTACCCTGTGTATGTATGTGTTAGTGCATTGCCTGTATGTATGTAATTGTAAGCATTACAAGACTTACAATTCCAGGGGGACGAGTGTAGTGGTCTGCACTGACCTCTCAGGCAAGTAACCACATAGACAGGTAGGCGTGGGGAGTGTATTGATATCAGGGAGCCTAGGTGGTGTAATGGTTAGCACACTGGCCCGGAATGCAAAGAGATGTGGGTTCGAGTCCCGCTCTAGGCGCAATATTTCCCATTTTCATCACCCCCACGACATTATTTTTATTTTTGTACATTGGTTAAAAGCTGCATAGTCCAATGAAGAATTTCTTTAAACCAAAACTGCTATCTAGAATTGAATCTACTTCTAACTTAGATGCTGACAATACTTATAGCACCATGGTTTTAAGTTTCTGACATCATTTTTGTATAAATATATTAGGTTGATCATTATTATTATCCATCCATTATCAGCTGATTATTATTATTAAATAAGGTTCAAAATGTGATCGGAAGGTCATTCCACGTTGTGATATTACTGAATGCCCGGCCACGTTTGGGACACCAGATAATATTACAAAACCCTCCCCTTCATATCACTTATCTATCAGCTCATTAACCAATACTAAGGAAGAATGAAGACAAGTCACACAGATAAATAGTGGGGAAGTTGTGCTTTAAAAACAAACTCCTGCCCACCTACCAGTGACCTATCATCCAGACTCCTTACCTTCTAGCCACATAGTATCTCGTTACGACTTTAGCCTGTATAGAAAGCAGTGTCTACAGCCCATGGGACAGGAGTCCTATGGCTGTGAAGTGGGCGAGACTGCCAGCCTGATGGCATTCACGGGCGTGCGCCGATTAACCCGTATTTGGGAATACGGGCTACTCGCCATGGCAGACCGCGAATGCCCAAACATTCACGGGCGACGGGGTTTCCGGCCGTAAAGCGTTGCTAGGAGACGCGAATTGCGACTCGCCTGGCAACGAAAGGGGGTCGGGCGTTCGGGGCCAGACCGATCAGACGTACTTTATGACGCTCTGATGTTTTAGCCGAGATTTAGGCCTATTTCATCTAAATTCCAAAGTGTTTCACATTAAACTGTAGGGGAAGGGTTGATAACATGTTTCTACACTATGTACGTTACTCGAATGTTAGTTTGGCTAAGAATAAACAAAGCCGTGAGCTCTTGGAAAAGTAAATTGGAACGTTCCTTGCATTCTTTACTGTCCTCCAGTTTTCTATGGAGTAAACCGCTATGGTCGAATCTAACATTGGAATACTTTATATATATAATTAAGGGCCTTGAGCCTAACTAGGCCTTACGCAGCTACTTAGCCCATCTGCGGGGAGATTGGAACAGACATATTAACGGAATTAACGTATAGATCTTCTTGGCTAAAATAAGACATTAACGTAGGCTGATTGTCAGTGACAGTAGCAGAGACACTAGCGCCTCTGCTTAGTTCTGGATCAATTCAAACATATCAAATACACCGTAAGGCGAGTAGACCAGCCAGTAGTGGACACGATTAAATAATCGCTTTGTACTAAACATATTACGGGCGGAGGCAAACCTCCGTATTTAGGCGATACTCTGGCTAGCCGACTTTAGCCCGAGAAGTACACGACAGACACGGACTACCTGCAGACGGGACGAGGGGCAGCAGCGGCCGCGGCCGGCCCGAGAAATTCCCATGGAAATAATTATATAAATTAACACGAAGGCTTGCCTTTAGTGGGGGCGGAATAGCCCGACGGTTAAAGCTGTGTTCACACTCAATTGGAATATATGAATTTTGCTAGCATCAGACAGAGTGTCTGGGGTTCCTGCTCGAGAGTAGGTGTGTCTCACTCAAGAGCCAGGAGTAGAGTGATCACTCTCCAGTGTGCCTGAAGCAGTGTCTTGAATAATTAATTAATCTCAAAGTGAGGTTAGTGTGGGCAGAAGGCCAAGGTAGTGTGGGTGACTGGGCATTCCACAGCCAGCCAATCAGGCACCCCCACAGCCTGGGAGTGTGACAACCCCCACTAGTGGTGGCTGTCACTCAACCCAGCTGCATGTGGTGTTCTGTGTGTATATGCAGATTAGGCTGATGGGCCCGACCAGTGGTCATGTAGGGACAGGTAGCTGCAAACAGTTACAATAGATCTCTGTTAAAATGACCCTTTCTCCAATTGCACTCTTTTAATTAAGTGTTATGGATGCATAGAGAAATATTTCAACAATCATGTACTGTCTCTTATATAGGAACATCTCTTCATTAATCTTAGGCATCATGTATGAACATATATTTCACATAGCTTATATCATGTCATAATGGGAGTAGGATATTATTACTTTTAGTTTACATAACAACGTCCCCACTCCGTCGCCCAAGAATAATAATGCTCTCTGCCAACATATAATTCTAAACCGAAAATCTGTATATTTTTACGTGACCCTCCAATGCATGGATCAATAGGGGTCATAGAGGGCATGTCAATCACCATTAGGTGAATTAAAAGGGGGCCCCGCATGGGCAAACCAGCATCCAAGTGTGCGATGTACATGTCGATGTACACGTCGATGTACACGTCTTCGCAGTTACTGTCGGCCGGTGTCTGAGGATGGTTGCTTGTTGTGGATTAACGTCCTGGCAGCATCTAAGGTCATATCAGGACAAGCACCAACTTGGGACAGTGTGCACTGATGGGAGACTTTATAGTGCTGCCCTTGGGGAGACCAGGTCGCAGTGCTGCCCTTGGGGAGACCAGGTCGCAGGCACCATGACCTGATATCCCACTCAGTCACATTATCCTGATGCCGAGAAACCCAGATCTTGCCATATCCTAGTACTGCCGAGTGCCAGGCTAGGAAGTGACAAGTATCAATATTATAAGTGATGGGTTTGACTCGACTGGGAACCGAACTCGCTAGGCCCACACTCTAATGATTCGGGCCGCGTCCAGTGAGAATGACCCAGATACATTATTATAACCCAGATCTATACATTATGAGCATTTTAAAATATAATGTTGAGGGCTTTTCCCATCCAAAAACAAAATTGCCCAAATTAGCAAATTCACAAAGCCATAGAACATGTGCAGATACTTAGAAACAAAAACTAAGGAAACTCAAGTTTCATTTAGCAATATCATATAGATTGCATTTATTTGGGGGGGGGGGGGGGGGGAACAACAAACAACATGGACATACCACTTTTAAAACAGCTAAAATATCAAATTGACTCTGTCGTAAAGTTACCTATTTACGACCTAACAATAAAAGTAACATGGAAATTTCAGAGCTCATAATTAAGATACAGAGATAAATGTGGTATCACTAGAATCAGCAGAACTATATCTATAACTTGCATGTACCTTACAAATTTTGACAATTGAACACTAAAATTGTGTTCCAACTACCATTCATGACACATGAAATTTGGTTATATACCTCCACAATGTCTTCAATACACTCCGCATGAGCAACACAGCAATCACTGCTCACAGACAGAACATTATTATATAGTAGGAATCAGTTACAGCAACATCATCCACTTTGGAGCACTTGAAAGTGTTTTCATCTCGCCGGTTGCCAAATTGGTCTCACTTCTTCGGCTTCTTGATTCGTGTGTCGTGAATGAATTTACTATTTTGTATGCTGATTTAATAGTAAAATGCTTCCTCTTTAATTTGATAGGTGTTGAACCTGGAATTGTTGTCTTTGTCACTGTGAGATCTTATCTTTAACTTTTCCTTTTGAATTTTCCCTCACTTCTACCACATGTATCTCAACAAGTTTGGCCTCAAAATGAGGCTCAAACTGTCTTCTGTTCTGCCATTGTTAGATATTTTTTAGTAACTACTTAACATGCCAATCACTGCCACACAAAAGACATGGGGGTTCAGTGCCAATTCCTGCCAGGCTTCACGCAACCTGGCTGAGTCACTGATGGCAGCCTGTTTGGAGTAGCTAATTATTATAACCCAGATACGTTATTATAACCCTGATATTTTATGATGTTTGTTTGTTTGTTGTTGTTTTACGTCCTAGCAACATCTAAGGTCATATCAGGACTGGTACCGACTTGTGACCGTGCGCACTCATGGCGACTTTATAGTGCTGTCCCACTGGGAAACCAGGCCGCCGGCACCATGACCTGGTATCCCACTCAGTCACATTATCCTGACACTGAGCACACCAGTCTTTGCCCTGTCCTAATAATGCCGAGCGCCTGGCTAGGAAGCAAAAAGTATCAATTTTTAAGTCATTGGTTTGACTCGACCATGGTTCGAACCCATGACCCCACGATCTACCAGCACAGGAGACGGATACATTATGATTATTAAAACAGTGAAAATGTGACCAGAAGGTCATTCCACCTGACGCCCCGATGCAGGGATCAATAGAGGTCATAGAGGGTGCGTCCATCGCCATTAGCTGAATTAAAAGTGAGGCCCGCACGGGCAAATCAGCATCCGTGCGTGTCCTGTACACGTCTTCTCAGTTACTGGCACCAGTGTCTGAGGAAGGCCTGAAGCTGCGACCAGGCGTGTTCACACACCCGGAAGTGGGGCAATGTCCCCCTCCCAGCCACATCAACCATCAACCACTCATTTGCAGGTGCCACTTGAAGGATCCATATATATTATAGGTTTTTACATTAAAAAAGACATAGTTAAAAGAACAAATGCTATCAAAACCTCTCCAGAAATAAATATTCTGTTTTCAAACAGGATACATATAACGTACTATTTATTCAGTGAGTTTTTGATGTTTTGTTGGTGTTTTTTAAAGAATAGAATCATGTGCTTCCGAATTATGACCAGTAAGTAATAAGTGGGTGAGCTCATCAAAATGTGCTAAAATATTAGAATCTCGACATGACAGTATGAGCTGAGGTGCCGACCTTGAAACATTTGGCAATGTGCCAGCATCAATATGCACAGTCAGGAAACAGTCAAATGGACATTGTGTCTTGGTTGGTTGTTGGTGTTTTACATACTAGCAACATCTAAGGTCATATCAGGACGGGTACAGACTTGTGACAGTGCGTACTCATGGCGACTTTATAGTGCTGGCCCAATGGGAGACCAGGTCGCACACCATGACCCGATATCCAACTCAGTCACATTATCCTGACACTGAACTAACCAGTCCTTGCCCTGTCCTAATAATGCCGAGCGTCAGGAGTTGAGCTCTTCAATACAATGCCAGTTTCCTTTTTCTTTTAACCACAATCAAACTGAAGTGTGCAATTGTTCAAAAGACAGCTCGACATGGTCTTGACAGTGATACCAGATGAACCTCCGATTCCCGGATACACCCAGCTAACGCCATCAGATTCAAATTCATTGCTGCACATGACAAAACTGAACAGAGCATCCTCACCGCATGTAGTGGGCCCTGGTGGTGGAAGAGTCTCAGACTAATCTAATCTAATCTCAAGAACATTCAGGACTTTTGGGGACGCGTGCCAACCGTGAGTTGAGTCACAACCAAGATTAAGGGTACTTTACAAACTTGAGAGCCGAAATTCAACAAAGAATGAAACCGAAAAATGATGGCTACACTTTTTTCAGCTATGAGTGAGACTTTGATTATAAATTCACCACAATTCATGCAGCCCCAACATCGGGAATTTGCTGTCGTTGCTACTGTTGTGCAACTTGGCCAGTAATGATGGTGGTGGTGGTGGTGGTGGTGGTGGGGGGGGGGGGGGGGGGGGGGGGGGGGGGGGAGGAAGGGGTATGAGGGTTTATAGTGAAGGGAGAGAGGGAGTTGGAAGAGGTGAAGGGGGGCGGCGGGGGGGGCGGGAGTTTATTTCGAAATAGAATCGACGGGTGGACAATTTTGAGGGGCACCGTCCCCCCCCCCCCCATTTCGAATAGTCGGGCTAACCTTAGATAACAGATTGACCACGGTTCCCCCCCCCCCATTTCGAATAGTCTTAGATAACAGATTGACCACTACCCAGAGTAGGTGAGGAACAACCCCAACCTTACTCACACAACATTTGCCAGTTTTTGTCTATTTACTCCAAACTTGAATCTACGCAAGCAATGATGGTTGAATATATATATACAAGGCTGGTTGAATATATATACAAGGGGGAATCCTGATATGACCGTAGATGTAAAACTCCCAAAAACAAAATATATATACAAGGCTGGAGGATTGGAGTTTCATAGCCTGTCTATAGCACATACACACTAGCTATTGCATGCACCAGACTAGGCATGGTGGCCAAATCTGTAGAGCGCAAGCTTCCTGTGCAGAACGTCGGGAGTTTGACTTTGAATCCCAGCTGCGTCAACCAGTGATACATAAAATTGATACTTGTCGGTTCCTAGCATGGCAGCTGTCATTAATAGGATAGGACAAGAACTGGTTAGCATAATATCACGATAATGTGACTGAGTGGGATATCAGGTCATGGTGTTGGTGGCCTGGTCTCCCAGTGAGGCAGCACTATGCAGTCACCATGAGTGTGCACTGTCACAAGTCAGTACCCTTCCTGATATGACCTTAGCTTAGATGTTGCTACAAACAACAACAAACAAAACAAATAGCATGCAGCATCAAGGACAAGGCTAGTTACTCCAGCTGCCCTACACTCCACGACTATTCTATGTACAGATGGTGAATCTTTATTTTATTTACATTATTTCTGGTTGTAGATTTTGCTAAGCTTCCTCACACAGAAGCCCGAGGAGATATGTTGTGGAGGGCTGAGGGTAGATAAAAAGATTCACCCTGCAATACAGTAGCCCGAACAGAGTCAGGTGAACCTTTTATCTGGTTGGTTGTTGGGGTTTTACGTCCTGGCAACATCTAAGGTCATATGAGGATGGTGCCAAGGTGGGGGGGGGGGCCTCAAATGTGGCCAGTCTGTGTGGGGCACCCATCGTCCCTACCCGTGAGGTGAGTAACAATATTTAATATACAAACACACAGCCTTGAATGACTACAGTCTACACTCTGTAACACATATAATAATATATCACCTATACATGCAGAGTTAAAATTCTGACTGCAAAAACAAAAAGTAGTTTTCCTTACACAGAGAAGGCAGGGACTGAGGTAGATAAAGATTCACCCCGTACTTATAGTACAGAGCCAGAGGGAGTGTGATAACTGTATGAGAGAGAGAGAGACTCAGAGAGAGCGAGAGAGAGAGAGTGTGTGTGTGTGTGTGTATGTGTCTCACTGTGTGTGTGTGTGAGACAGAGTGAGAGGGTCCCTGATGCAGGGATGATGCACAATAACAATATAATTGAATAGTCACTCAATACTCATAGTCATAGGCATAGCGCTAGGCGGCAGTAGGCCTAGGCTAGGGCTAGGCATATGATATACACATCTAATGATCTAGACTATGAGTATGACTATGACTAGAGCATTGCCATTCCATTGCCATTGGTTTGTATTTTTAGTAGCACGCTAGGTTAAGAATCTGGCTGTAAAATCTTGGCTTCGTTACAGACTGGGAGTGGGTTTGGGAGAGTGTGGCGTGGGTTTGGGGGGTCCGGTGTCGGGATGCTGGGTGGGTGGCGTCAGTCAAGTTTCCAGTGTCAGTCCCAGCAGCTGTCATTGTCAGATTGTCACACACCAACTTTAGGCTGACACTGCCATATTTTCGCTCACAAACCCCATTCGTTAGTTTCTCCCTTACTTGTCACAGAAAACACCCACGGCTTCCTTTGTTCTCTGACGTCTCGCTGGTTTCTAGTCGGACAGATACAAAATGGGAGTTGCTACAAGAGGGGTGAGATAGCGAAATGCTATCAGATAATAGTTGCCATGTCGAGGGGAGGGCTTTTGGAGTCTACGTGATGACGCCGAGGTTTGGGTGAGCAAAGCCAGTTTTAGGTAAACAACAAAGAGCGAGTGGAGCGATTTACCTACCTGGTCTGTAAAACTGGCTCACGTCTCCATCGCTGGAGACGTCGCTGACATTCTCAGCCCCACTCATCTTGGTAAAAATCCACCGTGTTTGATAAAAACACACCTATATCGTCACAGTTTCGCGCTATCCAAGTGCCCCCTTGTCAGCCATTTTACTCGCTTCTGCTTCAGCACTGCTCGGGCCCTCCATTCAGAGGTTTCCGGTGCGCATCGTCTACTCCGCGGGGCGGAATGTGGGATACTGGAATAGTAGTCGCGCATTTTAATAATATTAAATTCATATCTGGGTTTTATATGATCGAAAGCAAATAAACTGAGTTAGCTAGATTATTTACTATTTTATATCCATGGGCAATGTTTTTAATCTGGAGTCGCTTGTGCCTACTATATTTATTTCGCCTAAATTGCATAGTTGTGTAACTAGGTTGGTGAAATGGAGCATATAATATCTCGGCCTATTACAGATATAATTATATGAGGGTTGCAAGCAACACTTCATTTATATTTTAATATGTACATGGTTGAGGGAAAGTGGACATAATGGGGACCTTTCAGTTTGCATGAGTCTCTCGTCAGATGGCGCACCATGCCGGTCTCTGTAATGCTTTGATTGGATAGAAGCAGTTCCCTCTACAGTACAACCCCGTGAAACAAAGCTCGGTTAAACCAAAGGATCGGTTAATCCTAACTTTTTTCGGTGGCCCCACCACACACTTACACCCCACCACACACCTACACCCTCACCACACACACACAACACCTACACCACACATACACCCTCACCACACACACCTACACCCCACCAAACACCACCACCACACACCTACACCCCCAAACACCTACCACACCTAAACCCCCACCACACACCTACACCCCCACCACACACCTATACCCCACCACACACCTACACACCCCTAGACCCTCACCACACACCTACACCCCCACCACACACACCACACTCCTACACCCCACCACATCCCTAAGCCATCACCACACACCTACACCCCACCACACACCTACACCCCCACCACACACCTACACCCCCACCACACCCCTAAACCATCACCACACACCCAACACACACCTACACCCCAACCACACACACCACACACCTACACCCCCACTACATCCCTAAACCCCCACCACACACCTACACACCCACCACACCTACACCACCACACTCCAACACCACCACCACATCCCTAAGCCCTCACCACACACCTACACCCCCACCACATCCCTAAACCCTCACCACACCTACACCCCAACCACACACACACCTACACCCCCACCACATCCCTAACCCCCCACCATGCACCTACACACCCACCACACCCCTAAACCCTCACCACACACCCAACACACACCTACATCCCAACAACACACACCTACAACCCCAAACCCTCACCAGACACCCAACACACACCTACACCCCCACCACACACCTACACCCCCACCACACACCTACACCACTAACACACATACACCCTTCTATCCAAACATGATGGCCGACTTGGACTGGGAACGGGTGCTGCCATCAAGTGTAAAGCGAGAGAACTGGCTCATGAAAGCTCCCCATTGAATTGTGTAGGTGGTGGAAGCTGGAAAATAAATAAACCCATGTGTTTGTGTGGCGTTGTCTTATTTTTGTCATCAAACACATAATCAATAATTGGTGGTCGGATATTAAAGAATTAAAATTTAGGTCGCTGGAAATGAATATGTGCGTGGTGGGTGAACAAATAAACTACCTACCGTACCCGTTGCTATCTACAATAGAGGGAGTGCACGTGATGTCATCACTCACCCAGATAGCACACAGCCGTCGGGCCGACGTCGGGCCGACGTCAGCCCAACGGTGGAAACCGCCGTCGGGCTGATGTTGTTTTGTCCAACCTCCCGCCGTCAACTCGACGGCGACCGCCGCCGTAGGCCCGCTGGCAGGCGTCGACATAGGCCCGACGGCACCGTCGAGCCGATGGCGGGAGATTGGACAAAACAACGTCGGCCCGATGGCGGCAAACGCCGAAGGCCCGACACAATATATTTATTCAAAATTAATAGAAAACCTTATAAATTATTAATATAATCTTTTTGGTAAGGATGTTTTCTATATGTGTACCAAGCGATTTGTTTCTACGTGGTTTTGGAGATATTTCACTTTTTCTGTATAGGTTAGGGTTAGTGTTAGTGGAAAGTGATATATCTCGAAAACCACACAA
Source organism: Branchipolynoe longqiensis (assembly GCA_030323885.1). Lineage (NCBI taxonomy): Eukaryota > Metazoa > Annelida > Polychaeta > Phyllodocida > Polynoidae > Branchipolynoe > Branchipolynoe longqiensis. The sequence goes on along the minus strand of CM059203.1, from coordinate 47,241,294 downwards.
CCTATTAACAAATCGCTTGGTACACATATAGAAAACATCTTTACCAAAAAGATTATATTAAATTTATAAGGTTTTCTATTAATTTTGAATAAATATATTGTGTCGGCCCGACTGCGTTTGCCGGAAAAAAACAAGATGGCGGTGCTTCGTCAACATTCCGTACCAGATAATAAGATTCAAATCGTATTAACACGAATAACTCCATTAATACGTCGTAATAAATTACAAAACTTTTACAAAATAATCTAAACATATTAATAAACAAACCTGTTAAATAATTCCTTAAAATTCCTGCGATTTCTGGAGTTATTTGTAGAAAAAGAACGCTGCTCAATGATCACATGTCCTCCACTGGCGACTCGAAGTCGAACTGTCAACATTCCGTACCGGATAATTCAAATCGTATTAACACGAATAATTCCATTAATACGTCGTAATAAATTACAAAACTTTTACAAAATAATCTACACATATTAATAAACAAACCTGTTAAATAATTCCTTAAAATTCCTGCGATTTCTGGAGTTATTTGTTGAAAAAGAACGCTGCTCAGCGATCGCACGTGTTCCGCTGGTGACTCGAGCCGGAAACCAAATTTAAAGAACTGCGCACACGCGGACCACCACCATCGGCCCAACGGTGGCTCGATGGTGGCCCACATGTGGAAAATGACTGGAAACCAGCGGCGGCCCACCACCGTCGGCCCGACGGTAGGTAGCTCGACGGTGGCCCAAATGTGCAAACTGAGTGAAAACCAGCGGCGGCCCACCACCGTCGGCCCGATGGTGGCTCGACGGTGGCCCAAATGTGCAAAAGATTGAAACCCAGTGGCGGGACACCACTGTCGGCCCGATGTTGGCTCGACGGTGGCCCAAATGTACAAAACGATTGAAAACCAGCGGCGGAAGACCACTGTCGGCCCAACGGTGGCTCGACGGTGGCCCAAATGTACAAAAAGATTGAAACCCAGTGGCGGGCCACTGCCGTCGGCCCGACGGTGACCCGACGGTGGCAAATATGTGCCGACAGTGCGACCAATAGCCAACGTCGGCCCGACGGCTGTGTGCTATCTGGGCAGCAGTCAGCTGTCAGCAGCAAGCCATCTTGGATTACGAGCACCCTCCCTAGCCATGTTGTGAATGCATGCAGATGCAGTAAAACAGAGTTTTCTTGTGTTCTGGGAGGTTCTGGGCAGTTTACATCCCATGTGTTTACTTACAGCACTTTAGCAACAACTTGTGAGGCCAAACTGCTCAAAACAGTGACAAATAAACCAACAAATCAGTAAATAAGCACAGTGTAGGCAGTTGCAAGCCTTCTGTATGTAATCCAATATGGCCACCGAAAGTTGTCTTGTGACATCATTACACCCCCTCTATCATGTCTGAAATAGCCCATGGCAATTTCGGCTCAATTAAGTTTTTTATTTTTTTTTATTTATTCATTTGTTTGTTTAAAACTTGAAATTCCATCCATGAAAGGAATATTGACATTAATTATGCACCATATACCATACTTGTTAGCGTAATTCCTATCAATTTTTATATTATATATTATGAAATAATAATTGGGATAGATACCATTATTCCCATTATTTTATACACGCTAAGACACAGTGACACAGAACTCTTTTCCTAATTTTAATTTGGATTATATATTTATGAAATGTTTCCATAGACAATATTTTAAAACAAATATATGCTCCACATGTTGAATATTATGGATAGCCTTTCGTGTAATGTACCACAATGGCTGCAGTCTTTTTCACCTGCTCACAATGCTAATATCTCTTTGTACCTGTTTGTTTATTTTGTTTGTATTATCTTGGCAGGTGTTGCAACAAATGAGATGTTACGCATAGAGTGGGATTCGAAAGCACATTTCTGCCATTTTGGGGTGAGTGTCCTAACCTGTGGTGTGAATGACTCAGTGTAATATACATGTAGACACCTAAAGCTCTGTTCTGCAACTACCTTTTGCAAATCAAGGACGGGCTCTTCACCTGGTTAAGCACCCCAGGATTGGGAGTGATGTCATATGAAGATCGCCTGAGGAGACTTAGGCTACCAACATTGTCATATCGTCGTCTCAGGGGAGATATGATAGAGACTGATTGTTACTGGAGTCTATGACAGTGATGTCACAACAGGTTTGTTCAACCTCAGGACAAACAGTAAAACCAGAGACCAGCGGTATAAGATCTTCAAGGAGAGGCCCAGGCTTGAGGTCAGGAAGCACTCATTTTTCTTTTGAGTGACAGATCCATGGAACAGTCTCCCAGACCAAGTGGTTGAAGCACCAACGGTAGAAGCTTTTGAGAGAAGGCTGGACAGACATTGGAGAGGACACACAATTATATGACTTCAGGGCACCGTCGACCCACTTGTGTGTGCATAAAAAAAGTGTTTTTTTGCCATAAGAAGCTGGCATTAGAGGCCCATTAGAGGATCTGTAAGTTAATCTGTAAGTTTATTACTTATGCCTCGGTCACAAATTCGCTACGGCGTGCTTGCAGCGGCCGTAAGTCACCGCATCGGCCAGACCGTCCGGCGACCCTACGGGGGTTGTGGTCGCTGTACGGTGAACGTATGGTTTTTTGCTCGCCGCAAGGGGTTATGTTTTTTTAAGTTGAAGTTATCTTAACTTCACAAAATTGCAACGCCGTAGTCCGCAAGGATGCCACAACACCGTACAGTCACCTTTTTTGACATCAATAAATATCAATTTAATATGGTACAATATTCATGTTTGTGTGATCAATATTAAGAAACTTACATTTTTATATATTAAATACGTGTATAAAGTTAAACACAAACCCCAAGGCGCCTTGCGGTAATCGTAGGTTTGTGAATAGATAAACTGCAGACCGCAATACCATAACATTTGCATAAACCGCAAGACACATACCGCAGCACCATATGGCGACCGCAGCATTTGTGACCTAAGCATTAGTGTGTCCTTATCTCAGTTACTGGTGACGTGCCATCTTAATAGTTGGCTGGCTGATTAACATACTGTGCATCTCCCTTTTTCAGATGGATGCATATACATAATTTAATGTACTTCAATGTAATATCAATTAGTTTTCATATTCCATCAATGCAACAAGTTTGATGAATGTCCATAGTTTGTGTCTTAATGAATATAACATGAGATTGGTCTATACGCATAACAAGGTAATCGTTGGTTATTCATATCATTTTACATTGTACATCAATATACCAGGTAATGTCTTAACTAACATTGAGATCAATGGGTAGGCCTATAGTTTTATTTAACTTACAGTGTGATAATGAACATTTATTTCTCGGGATTTTCTACATATCGTAATTGTTTACAGGGTTTTCTTTTTGGTATAATATATAATATCAAAGCAAATATTATATATATGGTTTACATTTTGATCATATCTATCTGTGCTTTGTTCACTATTTTATTTAGCTACCATTCGCATCGACAATATATAGATATTCAACCATTTCTTGGTACCTATTCATTTCATATGTCTTGTCTTTTAAAGGAAAATATACAATATCACCTATCTATGCATTTTTCAGCAACCTGCTTAAATATTAGATGTTACATTATTCTTATTGATATATATAGAAATGCTATATACTGGCAACGTCAATAGCATATAACATGTATCACAATGCATTTATAATTGTTTCTTTACCTTGTTCCGCTTATAAATATCTGTGTTGCTTTTTATGGCATGATCTGGTCTAGTCACATCTCCTCTTGATTAACATGGCCTCATTCATGTGACCTGGCATCACCATGTTACCATGGTCCTCATAATTTTTGTGGAAATTATGCTGTGTTGATAATGTTGTTGTTGTCGCTGTCGTTGACTCTGCTGCTGGGACTGATTCTGCAGCTGTCACTATCACTGACTCTGTCACTGACTCTGTCGTTGTAGGATCTATGCATACATGCATCTGTGTGTCTGTGCCTCTAGGCAGCTGTGCATATGTGCCTCGAGGCATCCACGCATAAGTGGATCCATGCCTTTATATGTCTATGAGCCATCACTTTGGGCCCTGTCTTCCCAACTGTCCATTCAGATAGGGCAGGCTGCTCATTACCTTAGCTGTGGTAGAGCAAACTCATATTACTGTCTAACTTATTAGTGCTGCCTTTGTTGGTGCCCAAGGAGTTGTAGCCCGGTGCACTGCAGCGCAGCTACTTGAGACTGTCTCTGTTGGTGCCCAGTGTCCATCAAAAGCAACGGGCATTGTAATATATGCATAGTAGATTTCCAGGCACGTGCAAAGAACAAAGGAATCTGTTGCTGATCACTTGTTAGGGGCATTGGACCGGCTGCCTTAGTGCCCTGAACGGCGAATAAAGTCACTCATTAACCAGAAGTCAAAGTGTTCAGACGTTGTACTGTCAGATAAGGACAATGCCGCCTATCAACACACTGTTGGGCCTCAGGTTGTGGTCCAAGTTAATTATAAGTAACAATGCAAGAGCGAACTGGAAAACATGGATCAGAGCATATGATATATATGCCACAGCAAGAGGAGTTGTTACAAGAACTGTCATTCATGTACACATTACAATGTTTTCAGTCAAACAAGGAACACCGTATTCTCATTTTGAAATTTATTATATCAGCCAGTTCTAGAAGTTTGAATTGTATGCATATGAAAGTTGAATTGCTGCTAGCCCAACACATTCTTAACAATTAAAAAATTATATATATAAATATAACATTTCAGATCACCAATTTTGTTTAATTTGGCCTTATGGATAGTTCGTTCTTTCTTTTGTTTTTCTTGACCTTTTTTTTATCAGTATGACAGGACATGCATGATATTTATTTCAATTATCTGACCCGGGTCTTGTGTAGTTTGCGAGAAGACAAGATCCATCACTGCGCTGTTTCCAGTAAACCAGCGCGCGCTCGTTGGTGCTCCTCGCTGCTGCGCTGTTAATCCCTCTGGTTTGTTTGCAGACCAGACAAGATGGCTGAATAAGTTGAGTGTCAGTAGCGCCCGCCTCCCGTTTTGGTAGATCTTGGGATTCGAACCCATAGGCTCGAACCCTGGTCGACTCAAACCAATGACATAAAAATTGATACTTGCTGCTACCTAGCCAGGCGTTCAGCATTAATTGGATAGGGCAAGGACTGGTTGGCTCAGTGTCAGGATAATGTGACTGAGTGGGATATCAGGTCATGGTGCTGACAGCCTGGTCTCCTAGCGGGGCAGCACTGCACTGGAAAGTCGCCATGAGTGTGCACTGTCACAAGTTGGTTTCCGTCCTAATATGACCTTAGATGTTGCCAGGACGCATAACTCCAATTACCATCAACAACCATCCCTCCGATTTGTTGGCGCTATCCCACGGCGTTATGCAGGTGGTGCCACCTGGTGGAAGGTGGTGATAATATTGGACATGGTGGTGCCGCCGCCTGGTGGAAGCCGGGGGTACCATTGGTTATCTGGGAACATTGCAACTCGTGTGAGAGATGGTGATTCAGGTAGCACCACCTGGCGGATTGGTTGGTTGTTGGAATTTTACATGCTTGCAACATCTAAGGTCATATTAGGACGGGTACCAACTTCTGAAATAAAGTATTGAGTTGAATTGAATTCTGATAGTACGCACTCATGGAAACTTGATAGTGCTGCCCTACTGGGAGACCAGCTGCCAGCACCATGACCCAATATCCCACTCAGTCACTTTATCCTGACACTGAGCTAACCAGCCCTTGTCCTATCCTATTAATGCCAAGCACAAGACTAGGTAGCGACAAGTGTAAATTGTATAAGTCATTGGTTTGATTCAGCTGACGTTCAAACTCCCAACCTTCCACATGGGAAGCCTGCGCTCTACAGATTTGGCCATCGCGTACAGTCCATTCATCTGGAGCCGTACGTCATGAATATCAAACCACTTACATGGAGTATAATGTATTATACGTATAGCAATGGGCGGAATTAATATGTTTCTAATTATTTAATATTGAACGGGGGTCTCAGTATTTGTGGGACATCTATATTCTCCAATCGCTGGCCGGTGCCTGCGAGCCTCGGACTGCGCGATAGTGATGCCAACGGTGGGTTCATGACAGTTAAACACAATATTAGTCCAGTGCACACATCCCACACCTCACACCTCACACCTCACACCCACACATCAACTCACACCTCACATTTCACACCTGACATCTCACACCTGACACCCCACACCTCAACTCACACCTCGCACCTTGTACCGCACATTTCACACCTCACACCCCACACCTCATACCCCACACCCCACATCCCACACCCCAAACCTCAAATCTCACACCCCACACCTCACAGCTCACACCCCACACCCCACACTCCACACCCCACACCCCACACCCCACACCCCACACCTCACACCCCACACCCCACACCCCACACCTCACACCTCACACCTCACACCTCACACCCCACACTCCACACCCCACATCCCACACCCCACATCCCACACCCCAAACCCCACACTTTACACCTCACACCTCACACTTAACACCTGTCACCTCAGAGGGGCCTTCCTGACACCTCACATTTAACACCTAATACCTAATACCTTATGGTGCTGTCACATTACGACGCTTCTCGCCGGCATGCCGCCAACGCGCAAAATCACTTTTAATCGTCGAGAGACATCAAACTTTTCGGCGTCAGCACAACGCATGGTAGTGTGCGGCCGATGTTGTGGTAAAAGTTTGGCGCGCCATCCTGATATGACCTTATATGTTGGTAGGATGTAAAACAACAAAAAGCAACCATTTGGCGCAACGTGTGGGAACGACCCTCATGCACGCATGGCGTGTGTCTAGCGTTCGCATAACATTTTTCCAGCGATGTCGACGTGCTTCTGACGTCGCCATAATGTTGGCACCCACGCATTGTCGCGCGTTGTCGGTCATCGAATGTTTTGTGCAAGCACAAAATTTCGTCGATTCCCTAACGGGCGCTGCCGACCGTCGCTGACCGCCGCCGTCCATCAACAAATACCAATACGAGCCTACGCGCGCGTAACCCTTCCTGACGTATCCCGATGTTGCACCAAAAAATCACATACGTCGACGCGCGTTGGCGAGAAGCATCGTAATGTGACAGGGCTATAACACCTCGCACCTCACCTGGCAATGTATTGTTAATCGTCACAAATTGTTAAACATACGGAAAGCAGCAGTTGTCTTATTCTCGAGGTGGAAATGTGATATAGTATAGACTGTATATACAGTAAAGCCTCCCTAACCGACCACCTCCACAGATCGACCACTCCCCTATATAGATCGCTTTATTTGGGTCCCAACTATACCATTGTAACCATATCCTACGTCCCTAATAGCCGACCACCTTCCTAAATGGACCACATAAAGTCGGTCCCATGGTCGGTCGATTTAGAGAGGTTTTACTGTACATGTATATATATGTGGGTATCTGTTTTAATAATTATTACCAATAATAATAATTATTATTCGCTTCTACCATTGTTTATATTTCCACTATGGTATCACTTCTTACAAAGACTAAACCGGTAGTCGGCGTTGCGTCGCCGGGATTATATATATCAGATTGGGTGTGTCCATTCTTACTGTTGCGATCCGCCAGGTGGCGCTTTGGTCGCGGTATTTAAGGCGTGTGTCTGTGCCGAGACAGCCTTCAGCGCGGTATCTGACCAGCTATTTCTTACCTTTGCTTTGATTTGGTGGCGCGGTTTTCCCAGCGAGATATGGTTTCTGTTCGCTTCAATAAACCGTATTATTCACACTAGTTCTTCGTTGTCGCTCAGTGGCCCTTACAAAATAATATAGTATAATATACATGTAATATAATATAATATAATATACAGTAAAACCTCTCTATATCGACCGGATACTCGGATACAGTGTGGCCAACCTGGATGTAAAAATATACGGATTTTCGGTTCGGATTTATATACTGGCAAAGAACATTATTATTCTCAGGCGACGGAGTGGGGACCATGATTATGTAACAGAGAAGCAATGGGTGCCCCACTCGTTTGTGACATAGCACCTATGTGGAAATGTGATAACACATGGTGACTGAGAGTGTGATCTGATGTTCATACTTAAGAGACAGTTAATAATTATTGAAATGTTCCCTTCATGCACCAGAAAGAGTGCCATTGAAGGAGAGAAGCATTGATATATGTTTGTTGTAACTGTTGACGACTACTTGTTACCATGGGCCGCTGGACAAGCACACCCAGCCCTTCTGCATATATTAGGGACACCACCTGCAGTCAGGTTTGAGTGACAGCTTCTTCCTATTAGGGCGTCGCCCACCAAGGCTGTAGAGGGTGTCTTATTGGCTGGTTGTGTGAGTCCAGTCACTTGCATTCCTTATACCTGACACACAGACCCCACATGAAGCACTCTTGGAGGAAACTCCACTTTCTACACTTGAACTAGAAACATCTATTCCAAAGACACTGAGCTGTGTGCAACAACCGTTGGACTCTGGTTCAATGGGCTATATGCACTGATTCTTATATACACCAGCAAGAGAAATGAGGATCTGGGAGGGCAGTTGGTAAGGAGTGAGGGTGATAGGTCACTAGTAGGTGAACAGGAGTTGATGCCAATAAAGCACAACCTCTTCACTGTCAATCTTGCATGACTTGTCTTCCTTTCTTCCTTATGAGTTGTTGAGACTAATCACCGAGACACTCCGCCAGTAGCACAGGGTCTGTCCTACATTTCACTCCACCAGTATCACAGCATCTGTCCTACATTTCACTCTGCCAGTACCACACCATCTGTCCTACATTTCACTCTGCCAATGTCACTCTGCCAGTAACACAGCGTCTGTCCTACATTTTACTGTACCAGTACCACAGTGTCTGTCCTACATTTCACTCTGCCAGTACCACAGAGTCTGTCCTACATTTCATTCTGCCAATACCACAGCATCTGTCCTACATTTCACTCTGCCAGTATCACAGCATCTGTCCTACATTTCATTCTGCCTGCCAATACCACAGCATCTGTCCTACATTTCACTCTGCCAGTACCACAGCATCTGTCCTACATTTCACTCTGCCAGTATCACAGCGTCTGTCCTACATCTTACTCTACCAGTACCACAGCATCTGCCCTACATTTCACTTTGCCAGTACCACAGCATCTGTCCTACATTTCACTCTACCAGTATCACAGCATCTGCCCTACATTTCACTCAGCCTGTATCACAGCGTCTGTCCTAGATTTCATTCTGCCAATACCACAGCATCTGTCCTACATTTCACTCTGCCAGTACCACAGTGTCTGTCCTACATTTCACTCTGCCAGTATCACAGCATCTGTCCTACATTTCACTCTGCCAGTATCACAGCATCTGTCCTACATTTCACTCTGCCAGTACCACAGCATCTGGCCTACATTTCACTCTGCCAGTAACACAGCGTCTGTCCTACATTTCACTCTGCCAGTATCACAGCATCTGTCCTACATTTCACTCTGCCAGTACCACATCGTCTGTCCTACATTTCACTCTGCCAGTAACACAACGTCTGTCCTACATTTCACTCTGCCAATATCACAGCGTCTGTCCTACACTTAACTCTGCCAGTACCACAGCATCTGTCCTACATTTCACTCTACCAGTATCACAGCATCTGCCCTACATTTCACTCTGCCAGTATCACAGCGTCTGTCCTAGATTTCATTCTGCCAATACCACAGCATCTGTCCTACATTTCACTCTGCCAGTACCACAGTGTCTGTCCTACATTTCACTCTGCCAGTATCACAGCATCTGTCCTACATTTCACTCTGCCAGTATCACAATGTCTGTCCTACATTTCACTCTGCCAGTAACACAGCATCTGTTCTACATTTCACTCTGCCAGTATCACAGCATCTGTCCTACATTTCACATTGCCAGTATCACAGCATCTGTCCTACATTTCACTCTGCCAGTACCACAGCGTCTGTCCTACATTTCACTCTGTCAGTACCACAGCATCTGTCCTACATTTCACTCTGCCAGTAACACAGCGTCTGTCCTACATTTCACTCTGCCAGTATCACAGCATCTGTCCTACATTTCACTCTGCCAGTACCACAGTGTCTGTCCTACATTTCACTCTGCCAGTATCACAGCACCTGCCCTATATTTCACTCTGTCAGTACCACAGCGTCTGTCCTACATTTCACTCTGCCAGTATCACAGCGTCTGTCCTACATTTCACTCTGCCAGTATCACAGCGTCTGTCCTACATTTCACTCTGCCAGTATCACAGCGTCTCTCCTACATTTCACTCTGACAGTATCACAGCATCTGTCCTACATTTCACGCTACCAGTATCATAGTGTCTGTCCTACATTTCACTCTGCCAGTATCACAGCATCTGTCCTACATTTCACTCTGCCAGTACCACAGCATCTGTCCTACATTTCACTCTGCCAGTACCACAGCATCTGTCCTAAATTTCACTCTGCCAGCATCACAGCGTCTGTCCTACATTTCACTCTGCCAGTATCACAGCGTGTGTCCTACATTTCACTCTGCCAGTACCACAGCATCTGTCCTACATTTAACTCTGCCAGCATCACAGCGTCTGTCCTACATTTCACTCTGTCAGTACCACAGCATCTGTCCTACATTTCACTCTGCCAGTATCACATCATCTGTCCTACATTTCATTCTGCCTGCCAATACCACAGCATCTGTCCTACATTTCACTCTACCAGTACCACAGCATCTGTCCTACATTTCACTCTGCCAGTACCACAGCATCTGTCCTACATTTCACTCTGCCAGTACCACATCATCTGTCCTACATCTTACCCTACCAGTACCACAGCATCTGCCCTACATTTCACTTTGCCAGTACCAGAGGCATCTGTCGTACATTTCACTCTGCCAGTACCACAGCATCTGTCCTACATTTCACTCTGCCAGCATCACAGCGTCTGTCCTACATTTCACTCTGCCAGTATCACAGCGTCTGTCCTACATATCACTCTGCCAATATCACAGCGTCTGTCCTACATCTTAGTCTACCAGTACCACAGCATCTGCCCTACATTTCACTCTACCAGTATCACAGCGTCTGTCCTAGATTTCATTCTGCCAATACCACAGCATCTGTCCTACATTTCACTCTGCCAGTACCACAGCATCTGTCCTACATTTCACTCTGCCAGTACCACAGCGTCTGTCCTCCATTTCACTCTACTAGTATCACAGCGTCTGTCCTACATTTCACTCTGCCAGTATCACAGCGTCTGTCCTACATTTCACTCTGCCAGTACCACATCGTCTGTCCTACATTTCACTCTGCCAATATCACATCATCTGTCCTACATTTCACTCTGCCAGCATCACAGCGTCTGTCCTACATTTCACTCTGCCAGTATCACAGCGTCTGTCCTACATTTCACTCTGCCAGTACCACATCGTCTGTCCTACATTTCACTCTGCCAATATCACATCATCTGTCCTACATTTCACTCTGCCAGCATCACAGCGTCTGTCCTACATTTCACTCTGCCAGTATCACAGCGTCTGTCCTACATTTCACTCTGCCAGTACCACAGCGTCTGTCCTACATTTCACTCTGTCAGTACCACAGCATCTGTCCTACATTTCACTCTGCCAGAACACAGCGTCTGTCCTACATTTCACTCTGCCAGTATCACAGCATCTGTCCTACATTTCACTCTGCCAGTAACACAGTGCCTGTCCTACATTTCACTCTGCCAGTAACACAGCACCTGCCCTATATTTCACTCTGTCAGTACCACAGCGTCTGTCCTACATTTCACTCTCCCAGTACCACATCGCCTGTCCTACATTTCACGCTGCCAGTATCACAGTGTCTGTCCTACATTTCACTCTGCCAGTATCACAGCGTCTGTCCTACATTTCACTCTGACAGTATCACAGCATCTGTCCTACATTTCACGCTGCCAGTATCACAGTGTCTGTCCTACATTTCACTCTGCCAGTATCACAGCATCTGTCCTATGTTTCACTCTGCCAGTACCACAGCATCTGTCCTACATTTCACTCTCCCAGTACCACATCGCCTGTCCTACATTTCACGCTGCCAGTATCACAGTGTCTGTCCTACATTTCACGCTGCCAATATCACGGCGTCTGTCCTACATTTCACTCTGCCATTACCACAGCATCTGTCCTACATTTCACTCTGCCAGTACCACAGCGTCTGTCCTACATTTCACTCTGTCAGTACCACAGCATCTGTCCTACATTTCACTCTGCCAGTAACACAGCGTCTGTCCTACATTTCACTCTGCCAGTATCACAGCATCTGTCCTACATTTCACTCTGCCAGTACCACAGTGTCTGTCCTACATTTCACTCTGCCAGTAACACAGCACCTGCCCTATATTTCACTCTGTCAGTACCACAGCGTCTGTCCTACATTTCACTCTGCCAGTATCACAGCGTCTGTCCTACATTTCACTCTGCCAGTATCACAGCGTCTGTCCTACATTTCACTCTGCCAGTATCACAGCGTCTGTCCTACATTTCACTCTGACAGTATCACAGCATCTGTCCTACATTTCACGCTACCAGTATCATAGTGTCTGTCCTACATTTCACTCTGCCAGTATCACAGCATCTGTCCTATATTTCACTCTGCCAGTACCACAGCATCTGTCCTACATTTCACTCTCCCAGTACCACATCGCCTGTCCTACATTTCACGCTGCCAGTATCACAGTGTCTGTCCTACATTTCACTCTGCCAGTATCATGGCGTCTGTCCTACATTTCACGCTGCCAGTACCACAGCATCGGTGAGGTCTCAGATGACCTTATAACCACCTGAAAGTTTGGTTTAACCGTACAGGAAGTGGCCTGGGGTCGGACAATTTTGTTTGGATTAACCGATAGTTTGGATTAACCGACTTTGGTTTAACCAACTTTTTCATATGATAAATGGTAGTATTTTGCCGGGCCGCCGTAAAAAAGTTTGGATTAACCGATCGTTTGGTTTAACCGAGCTTGGTTTAACGGGGTTGTACTGTCTATAATCTAGACGGAATGGCCAAATTAGTTGAGCGTCCGTCTCCCGTTTTGGTAGATCGTGGAAATCGAACCCACGGGTTCGAATCCTGATCGACTCAAAACAATGACTTAAAAATTGATACTTGTCGCTACCTAGCCTGGTGCTTGGTATTATTAAGATAGGGCAAGGACTGGTTGGCTCAGTGGCAGCATAATATGACTGAGTGGGATATCAGGTAATGGTGCCGGCAGTAGGCATGGTCTCCCAGTCGGGAAGCACTTATAAAGTCACCATGAGTGCACACTGTCACAAGTCGGTAAGCACCCACCCTGATATGACCTCAGATGTTGCCAGGGCGTGAAACTCCAACAACCAACCAACTGCATATAAGGTTATGTGGCGATGCATCGCGTTGTGTTGGAGACTGCTGGGGTCACGTGGTTGGTGACAGATGGTTTCTATGGTAACAGGCCTGAGCTCATACTGACCCTTCATTCTGTGACGTGGTGTTTCAAAGTGGGTGCTTGTTTTTTTTAGTTCTTCCCGTCGGCAGTGTGTCACGTGTCTAGAAATAAGCCCGTCTTCCCCACGTTCGTCCCGGCGTCACCGGTGTAGCACGATACAATTGCGCGCCCCCCCCCCCCCCCCCCCCCCCCCCCCCGACTCGGACTCGGAGGGGGTGAGTGAGGGGGGAGGGAGTGCGTGAGGGGGAGGCGGTGAGTGAGGGGGGAGGGTGCGTGGGGATAATATTGTCATGGGGGTGGTGAAAATGGGAAATATTGCGCCTAGAGCGGGACTCAAACACACATCTCTTTGCATTCCAGGCCAGTGTGCCAACCATTACACCACCTAGGCTTCCTGATCTCAACACACTACCCATGCCTACCTGTCTATGCGGCTCCTTGCCTGAGAGGTCAGTGCAGACCACTACACTCGTCCCCCTGGAATTGTAAGTCTTTTAATGCTTACAATTACATACATACAGGTAATGCATTGTCACATACATACACAGGGTAGGTTCAACAACCATACAGCGCATAGCTTGTACAGGATCCTGGTCACGGCACCAGTGTCATGGGGGTGATGAAAATGGGAAATATTGTGCCTAGAGCGGGACTCGAACCCACATCTCTTTGCATTCCGGGCCAGTGTGCTAACCATTACACCACCTAGGCTCCCTGATATAAACACACTCCCCACGCCTACCTGTCTATGCGGCTCCCTGCCTGAGAGGTCAGTGCAGACCACTACACTCTATTGGAACAAAGCTGTCCCGGGGGCAAATATATTTGATATTGTATTGTATTATATTATATTACACTATTACAGTATTACAGTATTATATTACCACCCGCACCCACCGCCCCCCGCCTAGTTTGTATATATATATATATATGTATAGTCGGTTACACAAATAAGAGGAAGAAAGGAACTTGACTTGTGATGAGTTTATTCTCTGATCGGAGAATGAGGCCCTGCCTATAAAGGTTTGAAGGTGGCCCTGTGGGCGGTTAGAAGCGGGGAACGAGGTGAGGGATACCAAGACTGTCCACAGTCCACGGTTCATCTCAGTTGCTGGTTTAATATCGGTAATGAATTATTACAAAAAAATACACATGTTGATGATTTCCTTATCCATATAATAAATTATGTAGTATATATTATTATTTCTGTGTTCTTACACACAAAGAGACTCTGGTGGAGAGTGTACTGTCGGTGCACACGCTACCCACACACATATAACCTCTGGTGGAGCGTGTACTGTCGGTGCACACGCTACCCACACACTTAGAACATCTGGTGGAGAGTGTGCTGTCGGTGCACACTCTACCCACACACGTAGAACCTCTGGTGGAGAGTGTGTTGTCGGTGCGCAGGCTACCCACACACGTAGAACCTCTGGTGGAGAGTGTGCTGTCGGTGCGCACGCTACCCACACACGTAGAACCTCTGGTGGAGAGTGTGCTGTCAGTGCACACACTACTCACACACGTAGAACCTCTGGTGGAGAGTGTGCTGTCGGTGCACACGCTACCCACACAGATAGAACCTGTGGTGGAGAGTGTGCTGTTGGTGCACACTACCCACACATGTAGAACCTCTGGCGGAGAGTGTGCTGTCGGTGCACATGCTACCCACACACGTAGAACCTCTGGTGGAGAGTGTGCTGTCAGTGCACACACTACTCACACACATAGAACCTCTGGTGGAGAGTGTGTTGTCGGTGCGCAGGCTACCCACACACATAGAACCTCTGGTGGAGAGTGTGCTGTGAGTCCACATGCTACCCACACACGTAGAACCTCTGGTGGAGAGTGTGCTGTCAGTGCACACGCTACCCACACACGTAGAACCTCTGGTGGAGAGTGTGTTGTCAGTGTGCATGCTACCCACACACGTAGAACCTCTGGTGGAGAGTGTGCTGTCGGCGCACACACTACCCACACACATAGAACCTCTGGTGGAGAGTGCTGTCGGTGCGCGGGCTACCCACATATGTAGAACCTCTGGTGGAGAGTGTGTTGTGGGCAGATGCGATACCGACACACCTGATTGGTTGGTTGTTGGAGTTTTACCTCCTGGAAACATCTAAGGTCATTACAGGATGGGTACCTACAGACTTGTAACAGTGTGCACTCATGGTGACTTTAGAGTGCTGCAACACCGGGAGATCAGGCCACCCACACCATGACCCGATATCCCACTCAGTCACATTATCCTGACACTAAGCCAACCAACCAGTCCTTGCCCTATCCTATTAATGCTGAGCGCCAGGCTAGGAAGCGACAAGTATCAATTTTATAAGTCATTGGTTTGACTCGACCGGATCTCCCACACGTGAGGCCTGCACTCTACCGATTCGGCCACCGCGTCCGGTCACACACACACACACACACACACACACACACACACACACACACACACACACACACACACACTCATGGAGATCTGGTGGAGAGTGTGCAGGTCGGAGGGGGACAGTCTGGTAACAAGACACAAGCGAAGGTGTACCAGTAACAAGCAATCAGTGCAGGAGGAAAGTATGGGAGCGGCACATTAATGTAAGCATCTACATACAGGAAGCCGGACACCACGTGACTATTTGTCTGTTTCTTGTTCAGCACATTAATGTAAGCATCTACATACAGGAAGCCGGACACCACGTGACTATTTGTCTGTTTCTTGTTCAGCACCTTAATGTAAGCATCTACATACAGGAAGCCGGACACCACGTGACTATTTGTCTGTTTCTTGTTCAGCACCTTAATGTAAGCATCTACATACAGGAAGCCAGACACCAGGTGACTATTTGTCTGTTTCATGTTCAGCACCTTAATGTAAGGATCTACATACAGGAAGCCGGACACCAGGTGACTATTTGTCTGTTTCTTTTTCAGCACCTTAATGTAAGCATCTACATACAGGAAGCCGGACACCATGTGACTATTTGTCTGTTTCTTGTTCAGCACATTAATGTAAGCATCCACATACAGGAAGCCGGACACCACGTGACTATTTGTCTGTTTCTTGTTCAGCACCTTAATGTAAGCATCTACATACAGGAAGCCGGACACCACGTGACTATTTGTCTGTTTCTTGTTCAGCACCTTAATGTAAGCATCTACATACAGGAAGCCGGACACCATGTGACTATTTGTCTGTTTCTTGTTCAGCACATTAATGTAAGCATCCACATACAGGAAGCCGGACACCAGGTGACTATTTGTCTGTTTCTTGTTCAGCACATTAATGTAAGCATCCACATACAGGAAGCCGGACACCACGTGACTATTTGTCTGTTTCTTGTTCAGCACCTTAATGTAAGCATCTACATACAGGAAGCCGGACACCAGGTGACTATTTGTCTGTTTCTTGTTCAGCACATTAATGTAAGCATCCACATACAGGAAGCCGGACACCACGTGACGATTTGTCTGTTTCTTGTTCAGCACCTTAATGTAAGCATCTACATACAGGAAGCCGGGCACCACGTGACTATTTGTCTGTTTCCTGTTCAGCACCTTAATGTAAGCATCTACATACAGGAAGCCAGACACCACGTGACTATTTGTCTGTTTCTTGTTCAGCACCTTAATGTGAACATTTACATACAGGAAGCCGGGCACCACGTGACTATTTGTCTGTTTCCTGTTCAGCACCTTAATGTAACCATCTACATACAGGAAGCCAGACACCACGTGACTATTTGTCTGTTTCTTGTTCAGCACCTTAATGTAAGCATCTACATACAGGAAGCCGGGCACCACGTGACTATTTGTCTGTTTCTTGTTCAGCACCTTAATGTAAGCATCTACATACAGGAAGCCAGACACCAGGTGACTATTTGTCTGTTTCTTGTTCAGCACCTTAATGTAAGCATCTACATAGAGGAAGCCAAACACCACATGACTATTTGTCTGTTTCTTGTTCAGCACCTTAATGTAAGCATCTACATACACGAAGCCGGACACCACGTGACTATTTGTCTGTTTCTTGTTCAGCACCTTAATGTAAGCATCTACACACAGGAAGCCGGACACCACGTGACTATTTGTCTGTTTCATGTTCAGCACCTTAATGTAAGCATCTACATACAGGAAGCCGGACACCAGGTGACTATTTGTCTGTTTCTTTTTCAGCACCTTAATGTAAGCATCTACATATAGGAAGCCGGACACCATGTGACTATTTGTCTGTTTCTTGTTCAGCACCTTAATGTAAGCATCTACATACAGGAAGCCAGACACCAGGTGACTATTTGTCTGTTTCTTGTTCAGCACCTTAATGTAAGCATCTACATACAGGAAGCCAGACACCACGTGACTATTTGTCTGTTTCTTGTTCAGCACCTTAATGTAAGCATCTACATACAGGAAGCCGCACACCACGTGACTATTTGTCTGTTTCTTGTTCAGCACCTTAATGTGAACATCTACATACAGGAAGCCGGACACCATGTGACTATTTGTCTGTTTATTGTTCAACACCTTAATGTAAGCATCTACATACAGGAAGCCGGACACCACGCGACTATTTGTCTGTTTGTTGTTCAGCACCTTAATGTAAGTATCTGCATACAGGAAGCCGGACACCATGCGACTATTTGTCTGTTTCTTGTTCAGCACCTTAATGTAAGCATATACATACAGGAAGCCAGACACCACGTGACTATTTGTCTGTTTCTTGTTCAGCACCTTAATGTGAACATCTACATACAGGAAGCCGCACACCAGGTGACTATTTGTCTGTTTCTTGTTCAGCACCTTAATGTAAGCATCTACATACAGGAAGCCGGACACCAGGTGACTATTTGTCTGTTTCTTGTTCAGCACCTTAATGTAAGCATCTACATACAGGAAGCCGGGCACCACGTGACTATTTGTCTGTTTCTTGTTCAGCACCTTAATGTAAGCATCTACACACAGGAAGCCGGACACCACGTGACTATTTGTCTGTTTCATGTTCAGCACCTTAATGTAAGCATCTACATACAGGAAGCCGGACACCACGTGACTATTTGTCTGTTTCTTGTTCAGCACCTTAATGTAAGCATCTACATACAGGAAGCCGGACACCATGTGACTATTTGTCTGTTTCTTGTTCAGCACCTTAATGTGAACATCTACATACAGGAATCCGGACACCACGTGACTCTTTGTCTGTTTCTTGTTCTTTTGCATCCTACGCTTGGTCTTCTCCGTGGTTAGAGTTTCTGATTTTTCTTCTTGGTCAGACTCCTAATCTGAAAGTCAGTGGTTCGATTCCCCGTGCCATCACCTCCACCAATTTGGATCTTGACTGCTGTAAATAACTTACAGCATCATCAAAGGCCATCTCATACCATGTCTGTGTGGTGTGGGAGGTTAAAAAAAACGATTGGATCGGTAAAAGTGTAGGCTCGGGATCTCTATCGACCAACTGTCTAATGGTGAAAAAAAGACTATTCAGACTTAACCATGATAGGCAGTATAATTCTTCGAGAAAAAAAGCAACATCAAAAGTCATATCAGGACGGGTACTGACTGTAGTGTATATGAAAAGATGTTAGCAACACGAGAGCTAGTGTACGACTGACTTTATTTACCATTCGCTGGCCACACGCCCACTGCTGTCACGTGACCTCCAATCCGGCCGCCCCATCTGGTCGTTCCCTGGTATACACACGTATACTTCACACTGACTTGTGACAATGCACACTCATGGCGACTTTATAGTGCTGCCCCACTGGGAGACCAGACCACGGGCACCATGACCCGATATCCCACACAGTCACATTATCCTATACTGAGCCAACCAGTCCTTGCCCTATTCTATTAATGCCGAGCGCCAGGCTAGTTCGCGACAAATGTCAATTTTGTAAGTCATTGTTCTGACTCGACCAGGATTCAAATATCAAAGTCGCTATGATATTGGTTGGTTGTCGGAGTTTTACGTCCTGGCAAGATTTAAGGTAATATCAATCAAATTTGTAAGTCATTGCTTTGACTTGACCAGGAATTGAACTCCAGACCTCCTACCCAGGAAGCCTGCGCTCTATTGATTTGGCTACGACGTCTGGTTGTCGCGATAAGTGTGAAGTCACGAGTGAGGACCCGTCCTGATATGACCTTAGATGTTGCTATGATTTAAACCAACAACAAACAAATGAAACAATATTTCTTGTGAGCATATAATGAAAATGTGTTTGTGATATTTTCATTAACCATCTGTGAAAAGGGCCAGGGGACCAAGCTACACAGGGGACCAGGCTCCCCAAGGGACCAGGCTACCAATACTATGTATTGGGTGTCAGTCCCTGCTGACACTCAAGCACATTTTACTAAGTTGCGTTGATTTTTTGGCCCTGCGCCAACGGTTCTACACTGCAGACAGTATGCATGACCTTTTTAATAAGGTAAAACAGGAAAACATTTTAGCCTTTTTGAGGGCAGCTGGACTGTACCACCTCATATAGTTTACTAAATAGATTCTATCAATTATTAGTAAAACTTTTCTTTTTCTATGGGAATTTGTTTCCCTTGACAACAAATATATGATTGTGAGCTTTCTAATTTAATGAGTGTCTATTGGCACATAATTGATTGTCTGCTTTTACATGTAAAAGCAATGGTTTGAACAAAAAACAAATATTTCTCGCCGTGAATATGGCCTATGCTGCCGACACGGCGTAAAGCAACCACCAATCAATCAATCAATCGGCTACCAGAGCTTGTTGCACATATTTATGCAAAGTAAAGCGTCATAATGACAGTTTTCTCTTCACATTTTATTCTGTTAATACATTGGGACAATGGTACTTTCTCGCAGATATACATCACACAAACTGTTAAATATCTATCTTAAGCCCCCCCCCCCCACCTCCCCAAGCCCCCCCCCCAAGTTCCCCCTCCCCCCAAAAGAACCCCCCCCCCCCCAAACAAACCATCATAAGGTTTCTAATGTAACGTCCAAGCAACCAATCAGGTACAGGACAGAAGAGATTTGTTACGTTAATGGCATGACAAAAGTAGGTCAACTAGACGCCAGTTCATTAGACCTTAGTACATCACCTTGATTCCTGAGTTCCAGATGCGTTGCTACGGTAACCAGCTGTTACGGTTACCGTCGACATGAAAACGAATACCGACAGAGACACATAGCGTCAGATTGTAGAACTATGATGATAGAGGAAGTATATATACAGTAAAAGCTCTCTAAATCGACCGACCTTGGGCCGACTTTAAGTGGTCCCTTTAGGGAGGTGACCGGTTTATGGACTGAAATTAAAGTGTACACAAAAAAAGAAAGTTTGTTTTATTTAACGACGCTTCTAGAACACATAGACTTTTATCATCGCCTATTGGACGTCAACCATATGGAAATTCTGACATATTTCTTTGGAGGAAACCGGCTGCTGCCACATAGTCTACTCATTTCAATAAGCAGCAAGGGATCTTTTATATGCACTTTCCCACAGACAGGACAGCACATATCACAGCCTTTGATGAACCAGTTGTGGACCACTGGTTGGAATGGAAAATAGCCCAATCTGCAAATGGGTCCACTGAGCAGGATCGATAGGATGACCCAAACCGTCACAGGTGGACACGCTCCTGCCTGAGCTATGTTCTGCTCTGCTATAGTGTACACAATGCCAGTAATTAGTATGAGGTACATCAAATCATTTTACATTTACATGCGAGGTCTTAGTTTTGGGTTTAGGATTTCCAATTCAATACATGCTACTAATAGTAATGCCTTTAATTACTTAGTTTTAGTTCAATGTGATCAGATACTCTTTTATTCATTATGGTGTTTTATACGCAGTAGGATTTGGATGTTAGTTGGGGGTATTTTTATGTTAGTAAATCAAGATGTCTTGACTATTTATTTGTTATGTAAATAAATAAATTTATTCATTGTCATGAGGAATGAGCAATCCCGATGTTGGTGGGAAGGGGCTATTGGGAGGGGGAGGCCAGCAGGCAGGAGGTACCGGAGGGTGGGACGACAGTCGGCACAGCTCTGGTTGTGCAGTCAGTTGTTTCTTTAGCTTATTGTCTTTGGAATTGTTCGATTCTTCAGACAAACTCACTTGTCAATGCCTAAACACAAGAATCAGGTAGATTATAACGATCAACATAATACATTTATCTCAGAAAATGACAGAAACTCCAATGATAACTCAGTTATTATGACCAATCTGATATATTAATCTAAAAGAAACCTGACAAAAGCTATATCCATCGGACTATGCAACTTTTTTTTCTTGAAGATTTATACTGCCTATCATGGACATGCCTAAATAGACATGTTTTCACCATTAGACAGTTAGTCGATAGAAAGCCCGAGCCTATACCTTTATCGACCCAAGGGATTCTTAACCTCCCACACCACATAGACACGGTATGAGAGCAACTGGCCTTTGATGACGCCGTAAGTTATACACAGCGGTATAAAACAAACAAGTCATTGATAAATAAATTATTTATTTTACTAACAGAGGAGAAGACCTGGAAGATGAGCTGTGACCACATGCCCTGTGAGGGATTTTTGTAGACAGCTTCCGGTTAAACCAGCGGAACCAGTGCAGCATGCAGCTGTGGGTGATCCTGCTGTCGCTGTTGTCCTGGGTTCCATGTGAAGGCAAGCGACATCCAAGTAAGTCCAGCTTCTAGTTGCACAAGCCGATAGTTTTGACTTTCTCTCCCTTTTATCAGATAAATATACTTTTGTAGTTAAATAATTCTTTTTTGTTGTTGTTGCCATAGCGAGCTGGCTTTATTTGAGGCCCAACATGGCCCAGATCAGCCAGAAGAGGATCTGAAAGTTAATCTGTATGTTAATAATTCTAATCTACTTCAGTTCACTTTTAAGCTACTTTTATTATAAATTCACTCACTTTGGAGATAATTGTACTGAAAAGAAGGAAAAGTAAATTCTTGTTAGCACACACTAAAATGCTGGATATCATGAGGTTCAGTAGTGACAGGCTTTGTTAAGTTGACTTTATGTTCCTTCTTGGAAGCAACACATGTTTAATGAGCGCACCAGTATCTAAGTTGGAAATGCAGGATCAATTCTGTGTACATAATTTGATGTACCTATCTATGTATCTATCTATCTATCTATCTATCTGTCTATTTGTCTATCTATCTATCTCTCTATCTATCTATCTATCTCTCTATCTCTCTATCTATCTACCTACCTACCTACCTACCTATCTATCTATCTATCTATCTATCTATCTATCTATCTGTCTGTCTGTTTGTTTATCTATCTATCTATCCATCTATCTGTCCATTTGTCTGTCTGTCTATCTATCTATCTGTCGGTCTATTTGTCGATCTATCTATCTATCTATGTATCTATCTATCTGTCTATCTACCTATCTATCTCTCTCTCTCTATCTATCTGTCTGACTGTCTGTCTGCCTGCCTGCCTGCATGTCTGTCTGTCTATCTATCTATCCATCTGTCCATCTGCCTATCTGTCAAATAGATCCACCCCTCCACCCACCACCCACCACCCACCCACCCATCCATCCATCCGTGTGATTGCTTTAAGTGCCCACTAAGCCATCAGTGCAGAAATGACACATGAAGAAGAAATCCAATTATGACCCAATAGTTTGGACTGCCTTCATCTATTTATTTGCTAATACATGACACACGACATGTCTTGCTCTGACAGAGACCAGAGGCTTCAAGCGCGTCTGTTACTATGCCAGCTGGGCAATGGTTCGCAAGTACGAAGGCTCCAAAATGATGGTGGAGGACATTGACCCTTTCCTGTGCACGCATGTCATCTACGCCTTTGCCAAGATCAACTTCTACAAACTGCGTCTCGAAGGACTCGCGTGGAATGATGAATCAACTGCAAAGCTCAAGGGCAACTTCGAGAAGTTCAACGAACTGAAGCTGAAGAACCCCAGCCTCAAGACGCTGGTGTCGATCGGTGGAGCCAAGTTGGGTTCGCATCCCTTCAACGAGATCGTGTCTGAGGACAGTCGCTGGGTGTTCGTCCAGAACTGCGTCGAGAAGTTGCGCAGTTGGGGCTTCGATGGCCTGGATGTTGATTGGGAGTACCCCGGGCTGCCTGAGAGAGGTGGGTGCTGGGTTCAGAACCGCTGGTAGGCAATGTTTGTTTACGGGGGGGGGGGGATGAATTGATGGAATGAAAGAATGCCACAGGGGTCTGGGGTTGTGAAGGACGTACGGAAAGCACTGTACATACTGAATTCTCGCGAGTTAACGCCCTGGGCATTTTATTTTTGTTGTGACAAGTTATTTACTCTGTCCATAGCATATATGCTCCTGTGAGGGTGCTTGTTTTCAACACTGGGCAACTGTGATTCTGTTTTGGTCTGGTCCCACACTCAGGAGTGTTTACGTGGTCTTGCTTGGGGCCAACCGCTTGGAGCTTTGGGTGTTAGTAGTTTCTATATTAGTTTTTTTGTATTTTTCAAATTTTTTTTCTCCTAATATGAGTATGATACCTTAGCCTACTATGTACATCTAGTTGTCTATCTGTTCTAGTTCGGTGTTTCCCAGAAGACACTTTATTTTTTCATTACTCGATAGCCTGGTACCAAATAGTACTGTTTTCGATTTGTTGTTGTTTATGGTTATCCTGTATAGTTGGCCCCACTCGGTTAGCTTTATTACTGTTAGATTTAGTTTCCTTTCTATTTCTTCGGTTGTTTTGCCTGCGGCATACACCACCATATCATCTGCATATAGTTAAGATCATTTTTTTTTGGTAAATATTTTTATTCATCTGAATACATATTTTGTCAGCGCCGGGGCACTGGTCTTCCAGCCGTCAGAGTGGTCGCATTTCATCTGTACATAGTGGAAGTGGAATGTGTTGCATTGTGTGCAGCACAACCCATTCTGAACATAAAAGAAAGTGGGGGAGCAGCCTATGCTGCTTAGTGTACAGCATATGTACTCACCATAGTGCAAGGTATATGGATCATTGTGTGCAGCACAACCCATTCTGAACATAAAAGAAAGTGGGGGAGCAGCCTATGCTGCATAGGGTACAGCATATGTACTCACCATAGTGCAAGGTATATGCATCAAGATAGAGTGTGCAGTAATGTACACTAGTGGTTAAATCATATGTTGTGTTTGTATATCAGTTAGATTTGGTTTTAATAACGGTTTAGTCTTTAAATAGTACCATGTTGTGCATGTATAGTGGTTTATATTGTGTGCATTGCTGGTTGATGTAGTTATTCAGTGGGGGTAATGGATCTAAAGTAGGGGTAGTGGGTCTCGAGTCATTGAGTTATAATAGTTGTTTGTCAAATGTGGATGGGGGAGAGGGGTCCATGGGTATATATGAGGAACAGAAGTGGCCCCCATTTGAATTGACAAATCACGGAAGTTGGCATTTCAAGCATTTCCAACCTCAGCCATTCAAAGTAAAAGTTAATCAAAGTTAATCAAAGCGACAGTAATGTAGATTTTAATGCTCAATATAATGTATTTATCTAAGAAGATAGCAGAAACTAAAGAAACAGAACACATTGGACCGTGCAACTTGAATTGAATTTCGGTTTAATGTACAAATAGGAGAAACTCAAAACCATTGAACTGTGCAACTTGAATGGAATTTCGACTTAATAAACAAATAGCAGAACCTCAAAACACCATTGGACTGTGCAACTTGAATGGAAGCCCAGCTTAAAGTTGCAGGGTCCGATGGTTTTGAGTTTCTGGCTTTTTCTGAGATAAAAATATTAAACTGATTATAATAATCTACCTTCATTTAGCTTGAAGTAACTTTTTATTTTTGAGATATTCAAAGCATAAACAGGTCAAATTAGTTTTGGCAAGCACGCCAAACTCTGACACCATAGGCTTCGGCAGTAACACTATATACCAGGTTCTGCTAAATTGACTTATTATTATTAACTTCTATCTGGCGACAAATGTTGCCAAAACTCTGACACCATAGGCTTCTGCAGTAACAAGTTCGATTAAATTGACTCAGTATTCCCTTCTATGTGGTGACAAATGTTTAATAAATGCATCAATATCTAAGTTAAATCTGAAATAATTGTTTTGGTTTTGAAAATTTGGTGCTTCATCGGACTCATCATCATCATCATGCTGTCGGTCGCGATGCGACAAAGACTGCTTTCATTACTTGACTGCCGCTCTCCATTTAGCTCTCTGCTGTGAGAGTGATGTCCATGAGTCGGTCTTAATGTCTCTCAGCTTCAGGTTTCTCTTGATGGTATCCTTGAACTGGAGACGAGGGCGGCCTCTCTTTCTGTAACCAGAAGACAGTTGAGAATAGAGGATCTGCTTTGGTAGCCTGTCTGATGACATCCTCATGAGGTGTCCAGTCCACTGGAGATTCTTTTTGATCAGAAGATCTTCCATAGAGGGCAGCCCCATCAGTTCGAGTATTTCCTTATTTGTCACTTTGTCCTTCCAGGTTAGCCTCATGATTGATCTGCTTCATCGGACTATGCAGCTTTAATTGCCCCATGTTGAAGTTCAACATGGATAATTTGCCCCGTGTTGAAGTTCAACATGGATAATTTGCCCCATGTTGAAGTTCAACATGGATAATTTGCCCCATGTTGAAGTTCAACATGGATAATTTGCCCCGTGTTGAAGTTCAACATGGATAATTTGCCCCGTGTTGAAGTTCAACATGGATAATTTGCCCCATGTTGAAGTTCAACATGGATAATTTGCCCCATGTTGAAGTTCAACATGGATAATTTGCCCCATGTTGAAGTTCAACATGGATAATTTGCCCCATGTTGAAGTTCAACATGGATAATTTGCCCCATGTTGAAGTTCAACATGGATAATTTGCCCCATGTTGAAGTTCAACATGGATAATTTGCCCCATGTTGAAGTTCAACATGGATAATTTGCCCCATGTTGAAGTTCAACATGGATAATTTGCCCCATGTTGAAGTTCAACATGGATAATTTGCCCCATGTTGAAGTTCAACATGCATAATTTGCCCCATGTTGAAGTTCAACATGGATAATTTGCCCCATGTTGAAGTTCAACATGGATAATTTGCCCCATGTTGAAGTTCAACATGGATAATTTGCCCCATGTTGAAGTTCAACATGGATAATTTGCCCGTGTTGAAGTTCAACATGGATAATTTGCCCGTGTTGAAGTTCAACATGGATAATTTGCCCCATGTTGAAGTTCAACATGGATAATTTGCCCCGTGTTGAAGTTCAACATGGATAATTTGCCCCATGTTGAAGTTCAACATGGATAATTTGCCCCATGTTGAAGTTCAACATGGATAATTTGGGGTGCGAAAGCATATTACCAACACACTACCTATGACGTTCTCCCCTGGTGCCCCCATTCAGGTATTTTAGAACCTCGCACTCCCACACCACCTAGCGTTAACTACAGCCCCCACCATGTGGCGCCGGCCCAAGCTGCTCACTTATCCACAGCATGCGAACCCGCGTGGTGTGTGGAGCTGTCTCATCCTTTCTTAGCCACCCCACCCACCCATCTGAAAGACCAAATGACTCGGGTTGAGCGTCCTGGTAGCCGACACTTTACGACTAGATACATGATGAAATGACGGGTATGCAGGTGTTGCAGGTATAGCAATGCCTCAAGGAGTTTGACGCCCTTGCCTTGCAGAGTTGTAAACCACTGCCTTGTGGTACAGGTTCTTGACAGAAGCGAAGGCTAAGGGAGCAAACCCTAAACAGAAAACCATGTCACTGTGGCAGAATTAAGGGCGGTTGATGTATGGAACCCCCAACATCTCCCGACCAGCCACTGCAGGGACAAATAGCTTTGCGCCTGTCTTGACATGTTCTTGCCGGTGTGAAACCTCTATTTGCTCCCCGAGAGAGTGCCGCTGGTAACTTGCAAAAGCCATCAGCACTTCAACACTTTTGCAGGCAGCTTTCATGAAATGTTAGAGAGCTAAATGGAGAGCGGCAGTCAAGTAATGAAAGCAGACTTTGTCGCATCGCGACCGACAGCATGATGATGATGATGACATGATAAAACAAGACAATATACCTAAGATAATCCATGATTCACTCAAATAATAAAAACCTTAATTACCACTTTAACTATGTGCTTTCGCGTTACTGATTTAACCCTGTCACGCACACTGCGCAGGCACGGACGAGGAGACCAAGTTCCAGTTCAGTGATTTCATGCATGAGATGTCCCAGGCGTTCACAAGTGAAGCCAAGGCAACGGGACGACCTCGCCTCATCCTCACCGCAGCCGTCGGAGTTGGAGAGAAGCACATCATCGGGTCTTACCTCATCCCCAAGCTGTCCAAGTAAGTCGCGCACTTAGATACAGTATAAACCCATTAAACCAAACTTGAAGGGACCCTAGATATTTGTTTGGATTAACTGACCATTGGTTTAACCGAGCTTTGGCTTTGACTTTGACTTTGAGTAAGCGTGTATTGCACATGTAATATACAATGTATGTGGACACTTTGATTATTGTTTTTTATGTGCATACAGTATAACCCTGTTAAACCAAAGTCTGTTAAACCAAATGATTGGTTAATCCAAACAAATTACTAGGGTCTCTTCAAAATACTACCATTTATCATTTACAAAAAGTTGGTGGGGTCTCAGATGACCTTATAACCACATGAAAGTTTGGTTTAACCGTATCGGAAGTGACCTGAGGTCCAAGCATTTTGTTTGGATTAACCAATAATTTGGATTAACCGACTTTGGTTTAACCAACTTTTTTATATGATAAATGGTAGTATTTTGCCGGGCCGCCGAAAAAAGCTTGGATTAACCGATCGTTTGGTTTAACCGAGTTTGGTTTAATGGGGTTATAGTGTAAAAGTAAAAGTAAAGCTTGTTTTATTTAATGACGCCTCTCGAGCACATTGATTTTTCATATCATCAGCTATTGGACTTCAAACATATATTCATCCTGACATATTTCTTTGGAGGAAACCCGCTGCCGCCACATAGGCTACTCTTTCCACGCACCAGGCCCAGCAGCCCGAACAGCACACTGTACATGTACAGTCCGCCCTCGTTAGGCAAAACAAAAAGAGTTGATGATCGTCCTTTTGATCACGCAGATCACGGTCGGGCAGGCGGATTTTATTTTAATTTTTCTGGCGTATGACGTAGACGTAATACTTAACTATTTTGCACAGATTGTGCACTTTTTTTCTCGCTCTTTTTCATTGTGTGATTGGTGTATTTATATTAGTTTTTGATTTTAAGTTTAAAGTTTACCTGCTGTATGTATACCATCCTAAAGTTTGCTTGAATTATCCGTGTATTTATTTATATATGTCGTCGGGGTGATGAAAATGGGAAAGTGTGCTAACCATTACACCACCTAGGCTCCCTGATATCAGCACACTATCCATGCCTACCTGTCTATGTGGTTACTTGCCTGAGAGGTCAGTGCAGACTACTACAGTCGTCCCCCTGGAATTGTAAGTCTTTTAATGCTTACAATTACATACATACAGGCAATGCAATGCACTTACATACTCAGGGTAGGTTCAAGAACTATACAGCACATATCTTGTACAGGATCCTGGTCATGGAACCAATGTCGTGGGGGTGATGAAAATGGGAAATATTGCGCCTAGAGTGGGACTCAAACCCACATCTCTTTGCATTCCGGGACAGTGTGCTAACTATTACACCACCTAGGCTCCCTGATATCACCACACTACCCACGCCTACCTGTCTATGTGGTTACTTGCCTGAGAGGTCAGTGCAGACTACTACATATATTTATCTATCATTAACATATTTTTTTATCTATCATCTATGCTTACAAAAGTTGAATTGCTGCTAGCCCGATGCATTTTTAACAGTTAATGAAACAAATCAAAATAAATCAGGGGCGGGCAATTTTGCAGGCACGGCCGGGGACGATCAGCAATTTAATTCTTTTTTATATTTGGCCTTAATTTTTGGCTGTCTGACTCAAACATCAGCACAACATGGTTGTGTTAAAGTGGTCTGATGAAGGATATTTTGTCAAAACAAAACACTTACCTACATTTGATCCCCGCCCGTGCCTGGAAAATCGCCTGTCCTGTCTGTGGGAAAGTGCATATAAAAGACCCCTTGCTGCTGATCGGAAAGAGTAGCCTATGTGGCGGCAGCGGGTTTCCTCCAAAGAAATATGTCAGAATGACCACATGTTTGACGTCCAATAGCCGAACTTATGAAAAATCAATGTGCTCTAGAGGCGTCGTTAAATAAAACAAGCTTTACTTTGATATGACCTTTGATGTTGCCAGGATGTAAAACTCCAACAACCAACCAACCAACAAGTCTGTAGGTACCCGTCCTGATATTCCCTTAGACGTTGCCAGGCAGTAAAACTCCAACAACCAACCAACCAACAAGTCTCTAGGTACCAGTCCTGATATGACCTTAGACGTTGCCAGGCTGTAAAACTCCAACAACCAACCAACAAGTCTGTAGGTAAACCGTCCTGATATGACCTTAGATGTTGCCAGGCCGTAACACTCCAACAACCAACCAACCAACCAACAAGTCTGTAGCTACCCGTCCTGATATGACCTTAGATGTTGCCAGGCCTTAAAACTCCAACAACCAACCAACCGGCTTCCTTCCAGGTCGGTGGATTTCCTCAACCTCATGCTGTATGACCTTCACGGTGGCTGGGACAGATTCGCGGGCGGAAACGGGCCACTTTACGCAAGAAGCTCCAACTTCCGGTTTAACAAGAAACTCAGCGCTGTAAGTGTAATGCCCGGCACACACCTCCCGTATGCGATTCATGCGCTAAAACTGACTGCGTTTCACAACCCGACCCGTCCCGTTTCACGACGTAAAACTGGCCGATTCATTTTTCGAATGTCTTGCGATTCGCGTTTTAAGCACTAAAACTGAGTTTTAAGTCGCGAATCGCAATGCTCTGGTGTGCTACAGGGGCGCACACTTAACGACTAAAACTAAAACTTAATCGCGAAACGGGCAGTTTTAGGTCGTATATGGGAGGTGTGTGCCGGGCATAAGACGCAGCTTGCACGTGACTCAGGGACTAATCCCACAGAGGGCGCTCTGAGGGTAACTGGGTCACCGATGGTGTTGTGATAGCTAAATGGAATGTTAGTGACACAGCGCCGTTATAATAGATGGATGAATATTAATGTCACAGTACGGTGGTAATGTCTAAATAGAATATTAGTGACGTAGTACTGGGGTGATAACTGAATAGAATATTAGTGATGCAGTTTTGTCGTAATAGATGAATGGAATATTAGTAACACAGTACTGGGATAACATCTAAATGGAATATTAGTGACACAGTACCACCATACTGAGTAATAACATATTAATGTCACAATACTGTGGTAACAGCAAAATGTAATATTAGTGACACAGTGCTGTGGTATTAATAATTCAATGATATATATTAGTGACACAGAACTGTGATAACAGCTAAATGGAATATTAGTGACACAGTACCACCATACTGACTAATAGAACATTAATGTCACAACACTGTGGTAATAGCTAAGTGGAATATTAGTGACACAGTGCTGTGGTATTAATAGTTCGATGATATATTACTGACACGGGACTGTGATAACAGCTAAATGGAATATTAGTGGCACAGTAGCACTAGACTGACTAATAGAACGTTAATGTCACAACACTGTGGTAATAGCTAAATGGAATATTAGTGACACAGTGCTGTGGTTTTAATAGTTCAATGATATATTAGTGACACAGGACTGTCATAACAGCTAAATGGAAGATTAGTGACACAGTATCACTATACTGACTAATAGAACATTAATGTCACAACACTGTGGTAATAGCTAAATGGAATATTAGTGACACAGTGCTGTGGTATTAATAGTTCAATGATATATTACTGACACCTGACTGTTGTAATAGCTAAATGGAATATTAGTGACACAGTATTATGGTAATAGCTAAATGGAATATTAGTGACACAGTACCATGGTAATAATTAAATGATATATTAGTGACACACTACCATGGTAATAGCTAAATTGAAAATGTTGAGATATAAAGCATGTATGCAAATATTATTAACATATGTAATGATCCTGCCTATTAGTATTATTATTTGTTATTGTCTTCGACTACTGTTGCTGTAACCTCCTTTTGATATGTTCCTTTGTAGTCTGGGTTACTGGAGGCTGGGGCGCGGCCTGGAGAGCGGGAGGCTTGCTTCCAAGCAGCACCCCTAATTCCCCTCCTTCCCCCCAGGCGTCATCTCACCCACCTGCTATCTGCCAGTTAATGGACGTATTCGACTGGGCCTTTCTATATGCATATCAAAATATTTCTTTACAAATTCCTATTTGACTGGGACAGGAAGTGGGTTTCTAAAAGTATGAATCGAATGTCTCTTGTGGCTCCATCCATAAGGTCACATGGTGTATTTCAAGATGGCTGATATGGAAAGGTTGAACGATTCAGTAGCTTCAGCCAATCAGAGCTGTTCTTTTCGATTGCAAATGGCTGCCCTCTATGGAGGCAGCCATTTGCAATGGAAATTAATAGCTCTGATTGGTTCTTTTATATTGCAAATGGCCACCCCCATACAGAGCAGCCATTTGCAATGGAAGAGAACAGCTCTGATTGGCTGAAACCACTGAAGCCATTTGACTGGTCCTCTTTGCATTTGAAAAACTAGTTCACTGCGCAGGTGGGCGGACGCTAAATCTTGTGGATGGAAAGGTCCAAGTCGAATGCCTCCATTGACTGTATGTGTTTCCCTTCCCATGATGCACCAGGAGTGGGTGGTGAACCGCTGGATCCGGGCCGGGACACCCAGCTACAAGTTAGTTCTCGGAGTTCCCGCTCAGGGGCGCACCTTCAACCTGCTGAACGCCTCGGACCACCTCGTGGGGTCGCCCACTCTGGGACACGGGCTTCCCGGACCCATCATCAAAGAGAAGGGCATCATGGCCTACATAGAGGTCAGTTGAAGGTCATTGTGAGGTCAGTTGCAGGTCACTGTGAGGTCATTGTGACGTCAGCTGCGGAGACTGCTATGTCAGTTTTGAGGTCAATTGAATGTCATTGTGAGGTCAGTTGAAGGTCATTGCGATGTCAGTCGCAGGTCATTGCGAGGTAAGTTGAAGGTCATTGTGAGGTCAATTTCAGGTCATTGTGACGTCGGTTTCAAATGGCTGTGACATCAGTTCCAAGTCTTTATTCTTTTCTTGACTCAGACATGAACAACACATTGTCGGGAGATTACAAATTACAAATTGGAAATGGGGAGATTAGTGTCACTTTGCTATATTTTAGGGAGATCTCCTGCCGCATCGGGAAACTTGGCGCCTCTGTTTATGCTTAGTTCACACAACAATAAATACATCCCAGCGTTCGATATAAGAGGTTGTCCGCTTGTCCGAGCCAAGTGAGAGTAGGTACAGGCAAGCAGAATATGGCTTGAGCTTTTCCATTGAACAAGTGAAAATTGTGGGCTGAAAAACATGTCAGCTACTCAATGTTAAGTAATTTACCATGCATGTGTAGAAGACATTAAAATTGTATTTACATTATTTATGACATTTGTTTTGTTTAGAGTTATTTGGGTAGTTTTATTCCCTTTGTTTGTTTGTTTCACGACCCCCTCCCCTCCCCCCAACCCATCCAGTACAAAAGTAAAAATTGGCTATCGGGATCATACAGTGGTTAAATATATCTGAGTAAAAAATTACATTTCAAACAGACAAAATAGAACAATGAAATGTATGCCAAAAGAGCGTACAACCATGGAGGTTAACTGAGATAATAAAGGTAAGTACTGTGGACAAGTGGAAATTCAGACGTATAAGTGAAAAATCACACCAGACTTGTCCTATGGACAAGTGAACAATTTGGCTTATTTCTATCACTGCATTCTCTATTTGTTCTACTCTTCAGCTGTGCATCCTTATGCAGGAGGGAGCCAAGGTCGGGTGGGACAACGAGCAAGCATTTCCCTACCTCTACCAGGACCAACTGTTTGTAGGCTTCGACAACGCGAGGAGTGTGGCCATTAAGGTAGGAGAAACAAGGAAAAGGCATTCTGAAATAACTACATTGTCCGCTCCTTATAATCCACCTTACTATAATTTGAAGCATTTAAAAAATATTTTAAATGGCTAGTGGGAGGGAGGGAGGAAGAGAGGAAGAGAGGGAGAGGGAAGAGGGGGAGAGAGGGAGGGAGGGAGGGAGGGAGAGGGAGAGGGCGAGAGGGCGAGAGAATAAGAGGGAGAGAGAATAAGAGGGAGAGAGAATGAGAGAGGGAGAGAGAAGGAGAGAGGGAGGGAGGGAGGGGAGAGGGAAGAGAGGGGGAGAGAGAATGAGAGGGACAGAGGGAGAGAGGGAAAGAGGGAGGGAGAGAGAAGGAGAGAGAGAGGGAGAGAGAATGAGAGAGAATGAGAGGGAGGGAGGGAGAGAGGAAGAGAGGGAGAGAGAATGAGAGGGACAGAGGGAGAGAGGGAAAGAGGGAGGGAGAGAGAAGGAGAGAGGGAGGGAGGGAGAGAGGAAGAGAGGGAGAGAGAATGAGAGGGACAGAGGGAGAGAGGGAAAGAGGGAGGGAGAGAGAAGGAGAGAGAGAGGGAGAGAGGGAGAGAGAATGAGAGAGGGAGAGAGAATGAGAGAGGGAGGGAGGGAGAGAGGAAGAGAGGGAGAGAGAATGAGAGGGACAGAGGGATAGAGGGAGGTAGAGAGAAGGAGAGAGAGAGGGAGAGAGAATGAGAGAGGGAGAGAGAATGAGAGGGAGAGAGGGAGAGAGGGACATATAATGAGAGAGAGGGAGAGGGAGAGGGGAGAGAGGAAGAGAGGGAGAGGGAATGAGAGAGGGGAGAGGGAGAGAGAGGGGGAGGGAGAGAGGGGGAGGGAGGGAGATGGGGAAAGGGAGAGAGAGGGAGAGTGAAGGAAGGAGAGAGACAGGGAGAGAGAGGGACGGAAAGAAAGAGAGAGAGAGGGAGGGAGGGAGAGAGAAAGCAACCCTTCTGTCTCGACATCCACGACTTTGACCCGACTACCTACCTGCAGCAAAACGAAGAACCTGGTGTTTATTTAGTTCCGTGCTTTCTCACCAGATGGCGTGGTTGATCCGACGGCGGCTAGGTGGCGCCATGATCTGGTCCCTGGACCAGGACGACTTCAGCGGCGACTTCTGTAAGCGGGGTCCCTTCCCGCTCACCAACACCATCAGGAAGGTGCGACCTCTAATCAGTTTTACATCCTAGCAACTTCTGTAAGCAGGGTCCCTTCCTGCTCACCAACACCATCAGGAAGGTGCGACCTCTAATTAGTTTTAAATGGGGTTTACCCACTCGTTTATTCTAAACAAATGCATTTTGTTTTTTGCTAGCAGTTCTAATTTACACCGTGCCATATTAGGTTACTCATTTAACACGATAGGCAGGGGCGTAGCTAGACCTTTAGCGATGTGTACTCCTAATTTCGTCAGGGGGTTTAGGGGGCCGGTTACGGCATCACACCCTTCCGAATATGAAATCATATCTAAGTAACCCCCCCCTCTCTCTCTCTCTCTCTCTCTTTATTATATTTTAATTACATTTTGTTGTTGACAAAACGATGTTGACATTTTGGCATACGCGCGTATGCCTAGCTATGCCCCTGATAGGCCATTTCGTGGTGCACGGCCAGTTCCCCCTGGTGTGTAGTGCATGCAATGTGTAGAAGAAAGGGAAGAGAAACATACAACGATACGTATCACAAATTATTCTCCTGAATCCTCCACTCCGCGGTGTCACAGAACCAAGTGACCCGCCCTGTGGTCGCAGGTAACCCCTCATGGTGTCGGGGGGTACGGGGGGGGGGCGCTAGCCAGTCACAGAGGTGGGGGGGGGGGTGTCCACCCAGGGACCACCTCTGGCTAGCCTGCTGCCACTTATTGCCATAGACGGGTGACAGTGGTCGGCGTAGTCCCTGCCGCCACTGCATGGTGGTGAGGCTCATGTACAGACGACTACACTACAGTGCCTATTCATGGACACCAGCTAGATAAGCAGAGCTTTTCTGGGATCCTTTCTGTCTGTAAGGAATTTGTATGCATTTATTGTATCACCTCAGTTTATTGTAAACATACCTTGCAGACAGTTAAAATAAAAGAATTGAATACTCAGGGACCAGACGGGATGGCCGAATGAGTTGACCGTCCGGCTCTCTTTTTGGTAGATCGTGGGATTCCGATCCATTGGTTCGAACCCTGGTCGATGCAAACCAATGATTTAAAAATTGATACTTGTCCCTTCCTAGTCAGGCACTCGGCATTAATAGAATAGGGCAAGGACTGGTTGGCTCAGTGTCAGGATAATGTGACTGAGTGGGATAACGGGTCATGGTGCTGGCAGCCTGGTCTCCCAGTGGGGCAGCACTATAAAGTCACAATGAGTGCACCCTGTCACAAGTCGTTACCCTTCCTGATATGACCTTATATATAGCCAGGATGTAAAACTCCAACAACCAAACAACCAACCAACCGATTGTAACTCTCTGCTGGATCTTCCTTATTTTACACAGCTATTTTCTGTTCCAAACAGTAGCCCATAACTGGTTCATCAAAGGCTGTGGTATGTGCTGTCCTGTCTGTGGGAAAGTGCATATAAAAGACTCCTTGCTGTTTATTGGAACAAGTAGCCTATGTGGCAGCAGCAGGTTTCCTCCAAAGAAATATGTCAGAATGACCATGTTTGACGTCTAATAGCCAATGATAAAACTCAAAAGTGTCGTCGTTAAATAAAACATGCTTTCCCTTTTCGTTGTTTGACAGATGCTTGAGAGTCGCCGGGTACCAGCGGAGAAGTCCTACCTGAGCAGGTCTGATTACAGCAAGATGGCTCCACGGCCACAACTTGTAATCTCACTGCTGCTCATTTGTCTCTGCTTCAAATCTTAAAAACAACAGCAAGAAATCTGTGAACTATGAACTGTAAACTGATCTATGCACAAACGCCTGCACAGGAAGTGGAGTGTTAAATGTATGCATTAAGGTATCACCACCCAATAAATGATTCACGAAGACAAAATAAACTGGTTTGCATTTTCTTTCTCACTTTCTTTCTTTCTGTCTTTCTCCCGTTCTTTCTTTCTTATTTATTTCTTTGATTAAACTTTTACTGACGACAGATGGTTCGTTCAATTGCTCCTTCCTCCAGGCTAGGTCACGACTAGATAAAGGATTCAACCTGTACTCGCAGTACACGGGTGAATACCAGCCCTATATAAAAGCGGTCGAAAAAGTGGGGAAATGAAATGAGAGTCTAATTTCACAATCTACGAAGCAACAATTATTCTTTTTATAGGTCTTAATATTTCCCCGCTACCTTTGAGTTGAAAAATATAATAAAACATATAGTTTAATAGATTTTAAAGTTGAAATCGATGGCAGTCTATGGCCGCCATCTTGTCTTTTTGCATTCTCTCCCATTTCACCAACTCTGTGCCGATATAAGTATCCATTTGATATTGGAGGCAGGCATTCTACTTCCTGTTCCATACTAAAGCTATTTTCGCCCGTATTTACACTACATTGTCGTTCACCCATGTACCACAAGTACAGGGTGAATCTTTTATCTAGGTCGCGACAAGACACACAAAGCCATATGCTCTGGTGCACTGGTTTATTTCTTAAAAAAACGGAAAACACGTCAAGATATATTATTGTGATTAATTGTCAACATTAACAAAAACGAACTACAACGCCAAAATGTTATGACAATTTAAGTTTTAACCGGAAAAACCAGCTATCTAGACACGAACAAGTTAAAACATCCTATTATTGTATGCAATTATATGCAGTTTATTAACATAACTGGGACTTTTATTTCCTTATCAGTCAGTTCTACTGTAACTTAAAGTGTAAGCCAGAAAACCAGGAATCCAAAAGACAATAAATAAACTACATTTACTAAAAACAAATGGGGACAAAATATTAACTTACAGATAAACTTACAAACAAAATATTGATATTCAACAATACTGTGTATTGAGTCCAGTGAAATTAATGTAAGACCTCCTATCGGCGAACAGCGGAACTATGAAGCAGCCGACTTTGGAACAGATTAAGTTGTTGTCGATGACGTCAGCTCCAAAAAGGGGCGGAGCGACGACTTTCACAAGTTATTATATACGCAGGTGCGTACTGGTAATAGAGCGTTTAAGACGAGGTCCAACAGGTTGGTTGCTCCTGCTGCTGTTATTGTTTTACGTCCTAGCAACATCTAAGGTCATATCAGGACGGTGCTCCTGCTGTGTTGTAGTTAGTCCAGCAGCACTGATAGGGCTTCTAGTCAACACTATAAAGACAAATGTTAGAATTTGCAAGCTAAGGTGCTAAATATATAGCTAAGATGCTTATTTATAAAAAGAACCTTCTACTTTTGGTGGGAATAACTTGTTAAATCATGTATATTAATAGACTGTTAAAGTCCAACATTGAGGTCAACACACTGAAATTAATTTGGCATATTGTCACTTCAAATGCATAAATATTTCCTCCGGAATATATGTGTATGTATAAATGTTCAGCTTTATATAAATATTGTGCTAAGCGGCCAGCGTGCTCTAGTGTGTGCTTTTCTGGAATGTTCTGTGTGACACAACCAGAGCGGCTTGGAGCACAGTTGCCTGTGGGGACAGGTAAGCAAGGGCAACTGGTAAACAGGTGCTTCCTGTCCCAATACCGGTTGGTTACTTCTACCTGATTTTTTTCGCTAAATAAAGGACTGGGGTCTTAGAGGCCAGCCAGAGGATATTACTCACTCCATTTACAGATATGTCTTGTCATTATTATTATTATTATTGCTACTATAGCACAGATAATATATATAAAATCGTCCGGTGCGAGTGGTGGTTTGACGCGCACGATAGGGAGGAGGAGCGTCGGTGGTGGCGCCACCAGTCATAAGCATAGCAAGGTTGATTGATTGATTGATTGGTGGTTGCTTTACGCCGTGTCGGCAGCATAAGCTATATTCACGGTGAGAAATGTTTGTTTTTTTATCAAACCATCGTTTTTACATGTAAAAGCAGACAATCAATTATATGCCAATAAACACTCATTAAATTAGAAAGCTCTCAATCATATATTTGTGGTCAAGGCAAACAAATTCCCATAGAAAAAGAAAAGTTTTATTAATAATTGATAGAATATATTTAGTAAACTATATGAGGTGGTACAGTCCAGCTGCCCTCAAAAAGGCTAAAATGTTTTTCTGTTTTACCTTAGTAAAAAGGTCATGCATACTCTCTGCAGTGTAGAACTGTTGGCGCATAGCAAGGAGGTGGCAATATACAGAATAATAATAATAATAATCATAATAATTATAATAATTCCCTTCCGCGCCTTTATGCGTTATACATAACATATATAAAATTAATCATAATAAAAGTTAATTCAAGTTAAAGTGAAGTCGCTTCTAATGATCAACCCTACTATATTTATCTAAAAATATGGCAGAAACTCAAAATCATCGGATAATGCAACTTTAATAAATAGTACCTCAAAGGGAAATGCAGTCAGATTGCAAGGACTGGTTGGCTCAGTGTCAGGATAATGCGACTGAGTGGGATATCGGGTCATGGTGCTGGTGGCCTGATTTCCCCATAGGCAAGGACTGGGCAGCTCAGTGTCAGGATAATGTGACTGAGTGGGATATCGGGTCATGGTGCTGGTGACCTGATTTCCCAGTGGGGCAGCACTATAAAGTCGCCAGGAGGGCGCACTGTCACAAGTCTGTAGGTACCCATCCTGACCTTAGAAGTTGCTAGGACATAAAACAACAACACACAACCAACAAGTATGTAGGTACCCATCCTGATATAACCTTAGATGTTGCTAGGACCTAAAACTCTATCAACCACCCAACCAACACGTCTGTAGTACCCGACCTGATATGACCTTAGAAGTTGCCAGGACGTAAAACTCCATCAACCAACC
The DNA here is from genome assembly GCA_030323885.1 of Branchipolynoe longqiensis. NCBI lineage: Eukaryota > Metazoa > Annelida > Polychaeta > Phyllodocida > Polynoidae > Branchipolynoe > Branchipolynoe longqiensis. The sequence continues at coordinate 47,201,854 of CM059203.1, read as the reverse complement.
AAAAAACCAACAAGTCTGTAAGTAACCATCCTGATATAACCTGATATGTTGCCAGGACGTGAAACTCCATCAACCAACCAACCAACACATGCGGTAGGTATGTTCTAGTGTACGCCAGTCATTACGCTGACCTGACGCGCATGTCGGGTAATGTACACCTGGCATAAGTCGACCTTTGTTAGGCTGCGTTCCCCGCAGACGACATTTAAGAAATTGGCGGGAAGAGGAGACAGGAGACAGGAGACAGGAGACAGGAGGAGACAGGAGGAGACAGGAGGAGACAGGAGATAGGAGATAGGAGACAGGAGAAGGAGACCGGAGACAGGAGAAGGAGACCGGAGACAGGAGATAGGAGAAGGAGAGAGGAGACAGGAGAAGTAGACCGGAGAAGGAAACAGGAGACAGGAGACAGGAGATAGGAGGAGAAAGGAGCAGACAGGAGACAGGAGACAGGAGAAGGAGACAGGAGACAGGAGAAGGAGACAGGAGAAGGAGGCAGTAGAAGGAGAGAGGAGAGAGGAGACAGGAGACAGGAGAAGCAGACAGGAGACAGGAGATAGGAGAAGGAGAGAGGAGACAGGAGAAGTAGACCGGAGAAGGAAACAGGAGACAGGAGGAGACAGGAGACAGGAAATAGGAGGAGAAAGGAGGAGACAGGAGACAGGAGACAGGAGACAGGAGACATCATGGAGTGGCAGAAGAAGGCGTCTCTGGCTTTCCTCCTGTTCGTTACAGCTGTCTGGACACCCAAATACATGTGAGTCGTCTAAATGTCATCTGGCACTGAATGTCGTCTGCACGCCTACAAAACGTCGTCAGGTTGTAATCTATGGGCTATTTTAACTCTTTGTGACCGTCATCTTTATGGCTGCCATCATGGCAACCCGATCAGACACCATTATCATATCTGATGCACTCCATATAGATTCAATACAGATCCAATAAACATTAAACATTAAACATTAAACATCAAAGATGATAGTCTCCCATGGAGGCAGCCTGCCCCCCCCCCCCCTATCAGTCTGGGAACGGAAATGATTTACCATTGCTCTATCTATTAACTAAAACAAATGTGTTCTTTAAATGTAATTTATGTTGTAATGTAACTATGTGTAGAAAGTCGAAAAACTTTACAAGGTGTCATTAGATTTGAGCTGAATTGACTTTTATTTATTAACAAACATGTATTAAGGTCACTCACTGTATGGCTTCCCCAAGGGGTGATCTTCCAGCCGAGACACTGAGGTTGCATTAAATTAAGGTTAAAGCTAGGCTTGAATCCAGTTGAGTTTATTTAAAGCTGCATAGTCTAATGCAAACATCACATTTTCAAAATCGAAACAATTATGTAGATTTGATCCAACACACCAGACATTCCACATTCCTTAGGGCCACACCCTGCAGGCTGGGTTGGGTGGCAACTCCCTCCCCATATTAGGGCATTGCACGTACCAGTCTGTAGGGGGGGGTGTCTGATTGGCTGGCTGTGGAAGGTCCAGTCACCTCACTCCCTTGACCACCTGCCCACACTAGTCTGATTTTAATTAATTATTCAAGAAAACTTCTCCAGACACACTGGAGAGATCACTCTACTCCTGGCTCTTGAGTGAGGCAGACCTACTCTAGAGCAGGACCCCAGACACTCTGTCTGATGCTACCAAATTTCATATATCCAAATTGAGTTGTGTGCAACAACAACCAGGGGACTCCGGTTCAATGGGCTGTAGGCACTGACTCCTAGATACAAGAGAGGTAATGAGACTGTGTGGCCAACAGGTAAGGGGTGAGGGGGATAGGTCACTTGTAGGTGAACAGGAGTTGATGCCATTAAAGCACAACATCTTCACTGTCATTCGTTCATGACTTGTCTTCCTTTCTTCCTTATGAGTTTCTTGATGAGTTTGTTTAAGGGTTGATTAAGGGAGGCATCACAGGTGAAATAAAGGGGGAGAGTTTATCATATTCTGTGGTGTTCATGACGGCCGATATCCAGAAATACTATAATTTGTTGCTAAATCTAAGGGAATACTGAGGCCATTTAATAGAACCTGTTAATGCTAAAGCCTGTGGTGTCTGAGTTTTGGCGTGCTTGACAAAATTAATTTGGCATGTTTGCATTTCAAATATCTCAAAATTTTGCCATTTAAAATAAAGGTTACTTCAAACTAAAGTAAGGAGGATCCTAATAGTCAATTCAATATAGTTTACTTAAAATAAAGACAGTAACACAATGTCATCGGACTATGCAACTTTAACCACAGACATTATTAACAACCTACTTACTCAAACTACTTCATGTAGTCAAAAGACACACCCGAGGTATTAACCTTTTAAGCACAACCCTACAAGCTAACCACACTCTATCTAACAGAATAAACAAACCATTCTACTAACACTCCATCTCAAAATGTTATCTCCAACAATATGATAATTATACAATTCACAACACAGTAGGCATACAAACCTATGAAGGGAAACAATGCACCTAACCACTCCATAATGTAACGGTCTATTCTATACACATGTATGTATCTAAGTATGTATGAATACAACATATAACTGCTATTTTTATATGTGAATTGTCAAACTATACCATATGTAAGTCTTTGAATGTTTGATATTGTTATTTCAGCTGATTTGGGCTAGCTGCTGATGCCAATATCAGACTACATATACATATATTGTAAATAACTGTATTGTCACATGGCTGGAAGACCAGTGCCACGGTGCTGACAAAAGAATTTATTCGATGAATAAACTATCTTTACAAAAAAAAAGAAATGTGGTAAGGTAACTTCATGGCTTCCCCAAGGGGTGATCTTTCAGCCGAGCAACCAATGTTACATTAAATTAAAGTTCATACTTATGCAAATTACATTGTTACGACAAATCGGCAATTAAAAGCTGTTAAATATAAAAATTCACCAACCTGTCACCCTAGTTACTTTATATCTAAAATAACAAGAAATAGAGACAATAAGTAAGCAAATCGAGTGCAAGTAAAAAAAGGTTAAAATAAATGTCCTAGCTTTAGAACCTAGCTACCGGTCCTGCCAGCAGCATCTATTTCGGCAGCTGTCACTATCTGATGTCACGGTCTGCTGTCACTAGTGTCAGAGGGGTGATGTCACACCAATTCCAACCCACTGCATTATATAAACTTAAAACCTAGCTACGCCACAGTGACTGCCAGTAGCATCTATTGCAGCAGCTGTCGCTATCTGCTGTCACTAGTGTCAGCGGGGGATGTCACACCAATTCCAACCCACTGCGTTATATAAACTTAAAACCTAGCTACGCCACAGTGACTGCCAGTATCATCTATTGCGGCAGCTGTCACTATCTGCTGTCGCTATCTGCTGTCACTAGTGTCAGCGGGGTGATGTCACACCAATTCCAACCCACTGCGTTATATAAACTTAAAACCTAGCTACGCCACAGTGACTGCCAGTATCATCTATTGCGGCAGCTGTCACTATCTGCTGTCGCTATCTGCTGTCACTAGTGTCAGCGGGGTGATGTCACACCAATTCCAACCCACTGCGTTATATAAACTTAAAACCTAGCTACGCCACAGTGACTGCCAGTATCATCTATTGCGGCAGCTGTCACTATCTGCTGTCGCTATCTGCTGTCACTAGTGTCAGCGGGGTGATGTCACACCAATTCCAACCCACTGCGTTATATAAACTTAAAACCTAGCTACGCCACAGTGACTGCCAGTATCATCTATTGCGGCAGCTGTCACTATCTGCTGTCGCTATCTGCTGTCACTAGTGTCAGCGGGGTGATGTCACACCAATTCCAACCCACTGCGTTATATAAACTTAAAACCTAGCTACGCCACAGTGACTGCCAGTAGCATTTATTGCGGCAGCTGTCACTATCTGCTGTCATGGTCTGCTGTCACTAGTGTCAGTGCGGTGATGACAGACAGAACCAAGTGTTTGCTAACCACACAACTCATCACTCTTCACTGTCACCAAACATGTGACATCTGAACCGCAGGTTATCTGGCTGCAAACAACAGATTATCCTACTTGTCCAGATCGACACAACTTATCAGATCTCGAAGAGTTAACACTGTTCACGCCCCCTAAATATAAGGCACAACACACTGGACTCATCGACTTGTTTTGTCTGTTTCACCAGTAAACAGGTCACATTTAAAGTTGCATAGTCCGATGGCTTTGAGTTTCTGAGATAAATATATCAGATTGATCATTATAATCTATCTTACTTTGGTTTTCAGTAACTTATTTTAAATGGCTACCGTTGGAGATATTTGAAGCGCAAACATGCAAAATTAATTTTGGCAAGTACACCAAAACTCTGACACCATTTTTAAATTAAAAAAAAAAAAATTGTTGTTGTTGTTGCTGTGTTTATACTGTCCTGTGCTCGGGCTTGTTTTCAATGCTGGCAAGTTGTAGTAGTGGTTTAATCTTATCACACAGTAGGAGGTGATACAATGTTTTTGTTTCACACACAGTAGCAGGTATATGGTGATTATTTAGTATCAGGTGTTATTGTTTTTATTTTCAGATCACCCTTCTAGTGGGTACGAATAGTATATGAAGTATATCAGTTCTTTTGTTTTTGTTTTACTACTACTTATAAAATAGCCTACTCTACATTTATAGACTTGTACATAGTTTGTAGCTGTTCGTTATCTACTGAGGGTGGTCCAGATTACCCCCTTGGGGCAGCCCAGTTTGTGGGCCGTGACCTATCACATGCCCATCTGAGGTTCTGGCCCTAGGGTGTCATCAGCGTCCTCCCTTTTTTACATAAATATTTTGTGTATGTCTTTAGATCAGGGATCTGCCTTTCTTTTACTGATTGGGCATTCCAAGCCTTAGCAGCCATTTCTAATGTGCTCCTTTCATGGGCCTTTATGTGGCTCCTTGTTTGTTTTATTAGTGGTGCATTGTTTATTCGTGTATCTCTGGTTGGTTGCTTTTGGTATTTCCTATCACAACTGTACCCGAGTGTTTTGAGGTGCACTAGTCTTCTATTTCTTTTAGCAATTTTGCTTTGGTCCGCATGTGCAGGTCATAGGTGGCGTGCATTCTGTCCACCCTGAGACATATTTTGAATGCTTTATTTTGTAGGATTTGCAGCTTGTTGAGCAGTTCTTGCTTTGCTCCCATGTATATTGTGTCTCCATAGGCTTATGCAGTAACAGCTTCTATTAAATTGACTCAGTATTGCCTTCTATGTGGCAATAAGTGCTTAATAAGCTAATACATTCATATTTATCTATGTTTACTTAAGTTTATTCATGTCTATTTATGTAGAATGTAAAGGCCGGTAATTATGTGTTTAATAATTACCACAGACAGCAGCTCGGGGTTCAGGAAGACGTGTACAATCACCAGCCCGGCAAATGTGTCTACGTCCAAGGCCTGGGTGAGCTGGTCTTCTTTATGTCGATAAATATGCATTCATGTTATCATTTTGTAAACACTTCACCCCATAATGCATCTTTGTTCTTGGTGAAGAGTTTCAGACGAAAATGTCCATTAACGCCAATCCAAAAATTGGCTTGAAATTTGACAAAATTAAATTTAGCTGAAGGTAGTTTCAATTCTCACTAATTCCACGTTGGTTGTGAAGTAATGGTTATGGATCAATGAATGAAAAAATAAGAATGCAAAAAAATTAAACTTGTGAAGGTTTGACCCCAATGTTGACCTCAATATTCAGATTGGCGTTTACGGGAGGGTGGGGGTGTGCGCCTGAACTCTTTGTAAATCTATGTTTTGTTGGAGGAATAAGGCTATTGGCTCCACTTTAAAACTGCTGTCACGGTATGCTGCCTTTTAAAGTAAAAGTTACTTGAAAGTATTATAGTACAGAAGATCATAATAATCAACCTAAGAACCCCTCCTGTGTGAAAGGATTTATATTCATATTATTTAGTATTACAGGTTAACAACAGGAGACATATGTAGCTGTATTGAGTAGAGTCTCTGGCTGGTCCAAAAGACCTACCGTTTATTAACACAAACATTTTTAAAGCTAGAGTTCAGAACCAAATGCACCCACTGGAGGGGAAAACCGTTGGAACCTGGAGAAAGCGCGCCGACACCCCCCCCCCCCCCCCCCCCCCCCCCCCCCCCCCCCCGGCTTAAGCAGCTGGCCAGACGCCAGGCTGCTGTAGCTGCTGTACCCACATCACCAGTGTGCCGGCGAGAGGGTCGCGGGTTCGGATCTAGCAGACACAATACTACACGATGGGTTCCATATTAAATAATATTTGTATAATGCTTATACTGCAGATAATTCACTATACATCACATATATATATATATATTTAAAATGACAGCAACTGAAAAGTATCGGATTATGCAACCTGAAAATACACTTAAATTAGAAGTCTCATTTAAATTTGATTTGGTTGGTTGTTGGAGTTTTACGTCCTGGCAACATCTAGGGTCATATCAGGACGGGAACTGACTTGTGATATTATGCACTCATGGTGACTTTAGTAGTTTAAAGCACTGCCTCACTGGGAGACCAGGCCGCCAGCACCATGACCTGATATCCTGCTCAGTCACATTATCCTGACACTGAGCTAACCAGTCCTTGCCCTATCCTATTAATGCTGAGTGCCTGGCTAGGAGGCGACAAGTATAAATTTGTATGTCATTGTTTATGTGTGGACTTTGCTGCCGACAGATGAAGGCTCTGAGGACATGCAGACCCTCCCCGATGGCAGAACCTTCATCTCATCAGTAAGTACTGGGGTTTTACATCCTTACAGCAGTGAAGGTCATCACTAGACCAGTGGTAGACAGGGGCGTAGCTAGACCTTTAACGATGTGTACTCCCACTTTCGGCAGGGGGTTTAAGGGGCCGCTTAAGCTTAAACTGGCGGATTTTACACATTTTAGACTTGAGTTTTCGACACTCCGGACTACTACATGCCTCCTCTCTCTCTCTCTCTCTTTATTATTTTTTAATTGATTTATTTTTGGACAAAACGATGAAGACGTTTTGGCATACGTGCGTATGCCTAGCTACGCCCCTGGTAGAATCATTTGAAGGAAGGCTGGATAGACATTGGAAATGACACCCACAATTATATGGCTTTCAGGCTCCGTCGACCGCTGTATGTGTGCAAAAGAAATAGATAATATTTACCATAACGAGCTGGCATTAGAGGCCAAATAGGATCTAGGTCAGCCAGAAGAGGATCTGCAAGTTAATTATTTCATGTAGCTTTGACATCACTTGTCCTGTGGCTATAGGTATATGTGCATTTAAAATGCTTCCATATTTGTATACATACAGGGACATATCTGATTCTAGGTACAAATATCAATTGCTAATTTGTTTGAACAATGTATCTTGCATATGCATGAAAATTGCAGCGATGAATGTTTCCTAAAATCGGAACAAATTGGGCGAAGGCTTTTCATGGAATCACTGTTATATAACTTTGCCATCACTTGTCCTGTGGCCATGTGTATATATGAATGCAAAATGCTTACATATATCTATGCATACAGGGGTTTGACGCCCCTGCCCTGCAGAGTTGTAAACCACTGCCTTGTGGTACAAGTTCTTGACAGAACCGAAGGCTAAGGGAGCAAACCTTGAACAGAAAACCATGTCACTGTGGCAGCATGTATGGAACTCCCAACATCTCCCGACCAGTCACTGCAGGGACAAATAGTTTTGCGCCTGTCTGGATATGTTCTTGCTGGTGTGAGACCTCTATTTTCTCCCCGAAAGAGTGCTGCTGGTAACTTGCAAAAGCCAGCAGCACTTCAACACTTTTGCAGGCAGCTTTCATGAAATGGACAACCGCACAAAACATCACTCTCACAGCAGAGAGCTAAATGGAGAGTGGCAGTCAAGTAATGAAAGCAATCTTTGTCGCATTGCGACTGACAGCATGATGATGATGATGACAGGGACATAACTCTACACACAAGTCCCTGACTGTCAGTTATAAACAATCCTCCTTTAACACTGTCACACTCTTCAAACACAAGTCATGACTGTCAGTTATAAACAATCCTCATTTTGCACGGTCACTGCTCATCAACACATTGCAAGTATGTTACTGACTGTAGCAGAAAAGAAAAGAGCAAACATGACACTGTCATCAATATACTCCAAACACAAGTCCCTGACTGTTGCACACACAAAAAAGAAAAAGGATTGCCACTGTCACTCACATATTGCAAGCACAAGCTCACGACTGTCAAGTATAAATAACAAACCCTCCTTGACACTGTCACTGTCACTCACACGCTTCAGACACAAGTTCATGACGGTGAAGTGAAAATAATGAACCCTTCTTGACACTGTCACTGTCACTCACACACTTCAAACACAAGTTCACGACTGTCAAGTGCAAACAACAAACCCTCCTTGGCACTGTCACTGTCACTCACACACTTCAGACCCAAGTTCATGACGGTCAAGTGAAAATAATGAACCCTTCTTGACACTGTCACTGTCACTCACACACTTCAAACACAAGTTCATGACTGTCAAGTGGAAATAATGAACCCTTCTTGACACTGTCATTGTCACTCACACACTTCAAACACACACTTCAAACACGAGGTCACACCTGTCAAGTGAAAACAACAAACCCTCCTTGACACTGTCACACTGTCACAGTATCACACTGTCACACTGCCACACTGTCACACTATCACACTGCCACATTGTCACACTGTCACACTATCACACTGTCACACTATCACACTGTCACACTGTCACACTGCCATACTGTCACACTATCACACTGTCACACTGTCACACTATCACACTGTCACACTGTCACACTGTCACACTGTCACAGGGTATGCGAGCGTACTACAACCGTGAGGCTGATTCGCCGGGAGTCATCTACCTGTTCGATTTCAACAAGCACAGTGAGAAACCTGTCGCTCTCACCCTGGTCGGGATCGACGCGGCAGACTTCACTCCCCACGGCATCAGCGTCCACCAACATGACAGCACAGGTGAGAACAAAAAAGGAAAGCTTTTTTCTTTAATGACGCCTCTAGAGCACATTGATTTCTTATCATCGGCTATTGGGCGTCAAACATGTGATCATTCTGACATATTTCTTTGGTGGGAAACCTACTGCTGCCACATAGGCTACTTTTTCCGATAAACAGCAAAGGGTCTTTTATATGCACTTTCCCATAGACAGGACAGCACATATGACAGCCTTTGATGAAGCAGTTGTGGACCACTGGTTATAGGTGAGAAAAGGGCCCTGCGTTTCTACCTGCAAAGTTCCCCTGATTATATTTGGTTGGTTGGTTGTTGGAGTTTTGCGTCCTGGCAACATCTAAGGTCATATAAGGATGGGTACCGACTTGTGACAGTGCGCACTCATGGAAACCTTATAGTGCTGCCCCACTGGGAAATCAGGCCACCATCACCATGACCCAATATCGCACTCAGTCACATTATCCTGACGCTAATCAGTCCCTGCACTATCCTATTAATGCCGAGCGCCAAGCTAGGAAGTGACAAGCATCAATTTGGTAATTCGTTGGTTTAACTCGACTGGGAATTGAACTCACGATCTCCCGCACAGGAAGCCTGCGCTCTACCGATTCGGCCACCTCCTCCGGTGTGTGTGATATATGAGTCCTACTTGTCCTTCAGGAAGAACTGAATTTGAATGCATTCACTTAGACGAGTAGTGACTTTGAAGAACTTTGAATATGCTTCATAACATATGTAACTATACTAGCTTCAAACCCTGGACCAATATTGGCCACAAGTCACACTTTAACCATTTTGGTAACAAGTCGGTACCCATCCTGATATGACCTTAGATGTCGCCAGGTCGTAAAACCCCAACAACCAACCCGCTGTTTGCTGACCTGCAGGTGCAGTGACGCTGTTTGTGGTGAACCATCACCCGGACGGAGACAGGATCGAGAAGTTTGCTTTTGATGCCGAGAAGCGGAGTCTGGTACACAAGCATACATTCACCGACTCACGACTCACCACGTGAGTAACTACTGGTCCACGTGACACCTGACACGTGACACGTGACAGACCCACCTCCCACCTTCCACCTCACACGTCTGCCAGTTCGCTTTATGATTGTATCTGCCACCAGGGCAGCCAGACCAGCGTCTCGACAACATATAATTGCTATCTCACATATGAATTGTCAAACTATGCCATATGTAAGTCTTGTAGTGATTAATATTGTTATTTCAGCTGACTTGAGCTAGCTGCTGATGACATTGTCAGACTACATATATGTATACTGTAAATAACTGTATTGTCACATGGCTGGAAGACCAGTGCCACAATGCTGACAAAAGACTTTATTCAATGAGTAAACTATATTTACCAAAAATAAAAAAATAAAAAGCATGCACATTTAGAGGAAAACCTTGCAATATCTGTCGGAGTGGGGTATGTCAGGATAATGTTTGCATCCGTCTATCCTAGTAATGCTGAGCGCCAGACTAGGTAGCAACAAGTATCAATTTTATAAGTCACTGGTTTGACTCGGCCAGGATTCGAATTCCCAACCTTTCGCATGAGAAGCCAGGGGCGTAGCTAGACCTTTAACGATGTGTACTCCTAATTTCGGCAGGGGGCTTAGGGGGCCGCTTAAGCTTAAGCTGGCAGAATTTACACATTTTAGACTTGAGTTTTCGACACTCCGGACTACTACACGCCTTCTCTCTCTCTCTCTCTCTCTCTCTCTCTTTATTATTTTTAATTTTTGTTGTTGTTGGGCAAAACGATGTGGACGTTTTGGCGTACGCGTGTACGCCTAGCTACGCCCCATGGAAGCCTGCACTATATCGACTAGGCCAGCGCGTCAGGTCTACGAAGTAGTTGTGAAGTAATCAGTGACCTGCCTTTTCCCAGGCGGGTAGCATGTAGCCTCCCTCGGGTAGTGACTGCTAGCGATATGTGGAACAGTCCACCAGATCATTGGACTATCCTGCTAGGGTGCTGCCACCTGTTGTTACTTCTTAGCAAACAGGGTTCGACATAGTTGAGACCTTCACCCTGTGGTTTGTTGTTGTTTTAATCCTAGCAACATCTAAGGTCATATCAGGATGAGTACCGACTTGTGACAGTGCGCACTCTTGGTGACTTTTATAGTGCTGCCCCACTGGAACACCAGGCCACAGCACCATGACCTGATATCCCACTCAGTCACATTATCCTGACACTGAGCCAACCAGTCCTTGCCCTATCCTAATAATGCAGAGTGCCTGGCTAGGAAGCTACAAGTATACATTTTTAAGTCATTGGTTTGACTCGACCAGGATTCGAACCCACAAACTCATGGGTTCGGATCTCCCGATCTCCCTAAACAGGAGAAGGATGCTCTACTCATTCGGCCACCCCGTCTGATCTTTCACCGTGTGGGAGTGGGGCGAGTGACGGACTACTTCATAAGGAAAATTCCGAACAAATCAAACAGGAGCTAATGGACTATTTGTCTTATTTCTAACACTGCCCTTGTATCCTGAGATACTAATATTTTATTGGTCATTTCAACCCGCTGGTATGTTCTTCGCACATCTATTATGTTCTTTTTGTGTGGATTTTTTTTTGGGGGTGGGGGGATGAATTTATTTACCCTGCTCATAACGAATACGTGCGTTAAAACTTGTTTTTCACCGCTGGGCAACACTAGTCCAATTTGATTCAAATCTTTTGAATTTTGTTTGAGTAGTAATCTTGTTTTTTTTGCATCTTGTTTATGGCTTGTAACTGTTAGTCTCTGTTTGTGTTCAGTGCGAACGACGTTGCAGCGATTGATGAGAACAGCTTCTATTTCACAAACTACCTCTACTCAACAACAAAGACACTGAAGACGGTGGAGATCTACCTTCTCATGTACTGGGGGTCTGTCTATATGTGGGTAAGTAGGTCATTTGGTTTCCATATTGCGATGTTGATAATTAATATTTTTTGTTGTTGTCTTTTTTTCCTGGTACATTAATTGATTAACGTTGCATAGTCCGATGGTTTTGAGTTTCTGCCATTTTTCTGAGATAAATATACTAAATTGATCGTTATAATCTACTGTTCTTTAGTCTGAAGTAACTTTTATTTTAAATGGATAACTTCTGAGATATTTGAAGTGCAAACATGTAAGATTAGTTTTGGCAAGCATGCCAAAACTCTGACTCCATAGTCTTCTGCAGTAACAGGTTCTATTGAATTGGCTTGGTATTTATTCCCTTCTATGTGGCAACAAAGGCTTAATAAGTGAACCAGTATCTATATTAGATATGTAGAATCAATTCTAGATAATTGTTTTGTTTTTGAAGATTTGATGCTTGAACGGACTATGCAGCTTTATGCAGGGGCAATTTCAATCGCGGACGATTGGTTTTCTTCCACTGCTCCTTGCCCTATCCTAGTAATGCCGAGTACCTGGCTAGGAAGCAACAAGTCAGTCGAAATAACAATATTAATCATTCCAAGACTTACATATGTTATACTCTTGAGGTTACGAAGGTATTTTGGGGTTTAAAAAAAATGTATTAAAAAAAAATTGATTATATATATATATATATTTATATATATATCAAATTGCATTAGGATAGGGTAAAGATATAGGAAGGGGTTGAATTACTACCCGAAGACCGGTGCCTTGATGACTAACAATATATCACATACACCATACTTGTAATAGCAGCACAGTTTCTGCAGCGACCCACCGTCTTAGTCCATAACACAGAACTTATTATGGCTAACCCACTAACACACTAACCTCCTTCATAATCTACTAATATGCCCTACCTAAGTAACCGCTGATCTACCTATTTACAATGTAATGTAAACGGCCGGAAGACCAGTGCCTCGGCGCTGAAACAATGTATGTTCTGATGAATAAACTATTTTACCCCCCAAGAAACCAACAATTGCAGCCTAATCAGGTCATAAATATTTAACAAACAAATGATTCTTTACTTTCAGGTCGAAGGAAAACGGCCAACGTTGGTTGTTTCAAAACTAAAGCAGCCGAACGGGATCATTATGTCACATGACAAAAGGTAGCGCACTCGTATTTCTATTTGGTAATGTGATAGGCCACATACGGCCGGGTTCCTCCCTGGTCTGTCTATGAAGCGCGCATGGATGAACGATGACAAAGCAGAAACACGTGCTTCCAATGTTTATTTGATACCTCTACCCACTGCGGCGTCACAAGACTAAGTGACCCGGCCCATGGCCAGTCAGGTCGCAAGTCATCATCATCATCATGCTGTCGGTCGCGATGCGACAAAGACTGCTTTCATTACTTGACTGCCACTCTCCATTTAGCTCTCTGCTGTGAGAGTTGCGTCCATGAGCCGGTCTTAATGTCTCTCAGCTTCAGGTGGTTGTACATTTCATGAAAGCTGCCTGCAAAAGTGTTGAAGTGCTGCTGGCTTTTGCAAGTTACCAGCGGCACTCACTCGGGGAGCAAATAGAGGTTTCACACCGGCAAGAACATGTCAAGACAGGCGCAAAACTATTTGTCCCTGCAGTGGCTGGTCGGGAGATGTTGGGAGTTCCATGGTCGCAAGTAACCTCTCATTATAGGGGGAGCCGCTAGCTGGACGCAGTAGGGGCAGTCCACGCAGGGACCTGTCCACTGGCTAGCGTGCTGCCACCTGATGCAGAAGAACTGCGAAGTAGACGGCATAGTTCCTGCCGCCACCGCGTGGTGGTGGCACAGTAATCACAGATGCGACACCTGTCTGTGCACTGCCCCGCTCTCCTACAACACTCCTCAGACGACGACATGCGCCTTGGCAGCGTACGGGACTTGCTACCTATTTACACTCAACCAATGGGTCGTCTGGTCACCAGCTGTCTGTGCATTGCCCCGCTCTCCTACAACACTCCTCAGACCACAACATGCACCTTAGCAGCGTACGGGACTTGCTACCTATTTACACTCAACCAACAGGTCGTCTGGTGACCAGCTGTCTGTGCACTGCACTGCTCTCCTACAACACTCCTCAGACCACAACATGCGCCTTAGCAGCATACGGGACGTGCTACGTATTTACACTCAACCAACAGGTCGTCTTGTGCACTGCACCGCTCTCCTACAACACTCCTCAGACCACAACATGCGCCTTAGCAGCGTACGGGACTTGCTACCTATTTACACTCAACCAACAGGTTGTCTGGTGACCAGCTGTCTGCGCTATGGCAGGGTAATTAAAAGTCTGCGACACATGCCTTGGGGGACTTGCTATCCGGACCGCACTTCATCCACACCTCTCTCTATCTCCTCTCCGCTGGCCATGCTCCTCCTGGATAATGTCCGAAAAGAGTTCCAGGAGGGGGAGCCCGCCAGCATTTCACTTTCTACTCTTACTCTGTCCGTGTCTATGGCTCGCTGGTTGGTAACCATAGAGCAAATAGACACGGTCCTTTGACTCAACTTTCCTCATTTTTTCTTTCCTAGACTCTACCCTTTATATTTCTCCCAGGCATACTTCTCCCCCTGACCAGGGGAGTTGTGTGCTTGGGTGGGGCCCTGTACCTTAACGTTTCTCTTGCCTTGTTCTCGTTGCTGGAACCACCCCTGCACCCATTTTTACCCGCCCTTCCTCGAAACCCTTGCTGCTGTCTGCTGGATACAACTGCTCAACTACCGCCGGACCGAAGAGATTCGGGGCCACCTCAACGCTTCGCCGTTACAACGTTGTAAAGATGTCCCCAGCTTCTACAACGTCCCTACTGAAGATTAATCTTCGACCAAAGATTGGGCCGATTTATCGGAGCCTCTCTATAATGTTGCAGTTCTGCAACCAGTAACCGTTGTAAGGTTACAAACCACCCCAAGCAAGCATGCCTTGGGGTCAGTCCATGACCAATCACCTGACCTCACAGGGGGATTAATGAACTCCAGTGTTTGTATCTTGTGTTACTCCGTCAGTGGCGAGGTTAGAGTTGGGAGAACTAAACTCATTACAGTGAGGGTGATGGTGGTGTAGGGTGATGGTGCTGTAGGGTGATGGTGGTGCTGCAGGGTGATGGTGGTGCTGCAGGGTGATGGTGCTGTAGGGTGATGGTGGTGGTGGGGGGCTGGTCAAACAAAGACTACAGCAGTCCATCGGGCCTGAAACCCCATATCAGGCAATAACCACTTAATACGCTCAGATCATCTTTTAGATAGGAGTAAATTTAAAGGTGCATAGTCTGATGAATGTGTCGTGGACGTGATGAAAATGGAAAATATTGTGTCTACAGCGGGCATCGAACCCACATCTCTTGTATTCCGGGCCAGGGTGCTAACCATTATACCACCTAGGCTCCCTGATGTCACCACCCTATCCATGCCTACCTGCCGACTACACTCGTCCCCCTGGAATTGTAAGTCTTTTAAATGGTAATTTAATGCTTACATTTACATACATACATACATAGATACATACATACATACTGCGATGCACTAACATATACATACACGTGGTAGGTTCAACAAACCATACATCGCATAGATTGTACAGAATCATGGTCATGGCAACCAGTGTGATGGGGGTGATGAAAATGAGAAATATTGTGCCTAGAGCGGGAATCGAACCCACATCTCTTGCATTCCAGGCAAGCATGCTAACCATTACACCACCTAGGCTCTTCAAAATAAACCCTTGAAATAGAAGTTACTTCAACCAAAATTAAGGTAGATTAAAATGATGAATTTAATATATTTATTTCAAATGCATGTCAGGAATTCAAAATGATCGGATTATTCAATTGTAGATATACTTCAGGGGAAGAGAAGACGGACAGTTCATGCACCTTTCCATTGATTCACTTCAGGTATGTGTACCTTGCACACGAAGGAGACCAAGAACTGCGAGTTTACGAACGCACCCAGAACAACAAACTAAAGTTCGTCAGCGTGAGTATCTATAATTCTTAAAGCTGCACATTCCAAGGAAAAAATCTAATTTGAAACCAAAAGCAGTGATCTAGATTTGATTCTCCATATCTAACTTAGATACTGGTGCACCTAGTAAACATTTGTCATCACACAGAACGGAATACCAAATCAATTTATAGAACCTGTTACTGCAGAAGCTTCTGGTGTCAGAGTTTTCGCATGCCTGCAAAATTGTTTTGGTATGTTTGCACTTCAAATACCTCAAAAGTTAGCCATTTAAAATTAAAGTTACTTCAAACTGAAGTAACATAAATTATAACAATCAACCTAATATATTTATCTCAGAAAATGACAGAAACTCAAAATCATTGGACTATGCACTGGGTGTGGTGGCCGAATCGATAGAGCGTGGGTCTCATGTCAAACCAATGACTTATAAAATTGATACATGTCGCTTCCTAGCAAGGCACTCGGCATAACCAGGATAGGGCAAGGACTGGTTGGCTCAGTGTCAGGATAATGTGACTGTGTGGGATAATCGGGTCATGGTTCCGGCAGCCTGATTTGCCAGTGGGGCAGCACTATAAAGTCACCATGAGCACACACTGTCACTAGGTTGTACCCGTCTTGATATGATCTTAGATGTTGCCAGGATGTAAAACTCCAACGACCAACCAAAATCATCGGACTATGCAACTCTAAAAAATTTGTAAAATTGTGGTCTCTTACTGTGGTCTAAGCGTTCTATTCGGCTGATTAAATAAGTTCTCACCACGGGGGTAATGTTCTGTCGACCCGAGGTCTCGACGTGGTCGTTTGGTTGGTTGGTTGTTGGAGTTTTACGTCCTGGCAACATCCGAGATCATATCAGGACGGGTACCTACATACTTGTGACAGTGCGCACTGGTGGTAACTTTATAGTGCTGCCCCACTGGGAGGCTAGGCCACCAGCACCATGACCTGATATCCCACTCAGTCACATTATCCTGACACTGAACCAACTAGTCCCTTGACAATCATGTATATATATATATATATATATATATATATATACATATATATATTTAATTCCATGGTTTTCACTCTGGCTATATAGACATATTTTAACCTGGATTTGTCTAGATCTAAATGCAGATGGTGTAAAATGTGCTGATGATTTGTGTGTGTACATAAAGTGGTTGATAAAATATTCATGTCTTAAATTAATCTAAGATACTTATTTAATTTGGTGTTCTAACTTTCCAACTGTACACTGCTGTAGCTCAAATGTCAAACTCCATGGCTGCACTCAACGCTTCAACATGAACCACGTGCTTCGCGCGTTTTTTTGTGTTTTTTGTTGTTTGTTTTTTAGTCCATTAGTTGTTTAAGCAGGGGAAATTTCAGTCATAGACGACTGGTCTTCCTCATTCCACTGCTGGTCGATAGAAAGCCCGAGCCCAACGGATTTTTAACCTCCCACACCACATAGACATGGTAGGAGAGCAACCGGCCTTTGATGATGCTGTAAGTTATACACAGCGGTGGAAATCCAAATTGGCGGAGGTGGGGGCACGGGGAACTGAACAACCGACCTTCAGATTAGGAGTCTGACTTAGAAAAATGTCAGACACTCTAACCACTCCACCACAGAGAACACCACTGGGCAGCAAAACAAACCCGCACGAAGCACATGGCTAATGCTACACCACTGATTGCTGCGATGGAATCTGTTAGTTTCACCTCATTTCAGTTCCTGTTTGAAAACGTAGAATACTAACTAGAAATATATACATAAAATAAATTAAGACGTTAATCTTTTATCTAGCATTGCATTTAAATAAATCTAATCAGCAAGTCTTATACCATCTGCATTTAGATCTAGACAAATCTGATGTCCAAGACTAGTGTTAGAACTATAGCCCGAGTCAGTTATATTAATTTTATTCATGTTTTTATTTATATCCTATGGTTATCACATCTGTAGAGCTAGGAAATTGGTAGGGTTAATCAGACATTGGTTATATATTTCTTTGAAACAAGTTTCTGTTGACACATTTGACATTTTAATATTTAGAACAAGAATTAAAAATGGTAATGTAAACATCAGCCTGTAAAGTGACTGATTGTATTGTGGGGAATTGTACGTTTCTTAGCTCCAAATGCTTAATTAATTATATTTGTGTCTTAAATATATTCATTATTCATTATTATTATTGCAAGCATGCATCCATGTTTGTGCCAAGTTATTGTGTATTTCTGTTAATTTAGAATAAAATCGAAGTTTTGCATTGCGCATATCGGCAAACTCAATAGCTGTTCGCATTTGTTTTGCACTCGATGCCGTTTTCAGCGCATGCGCAGTCGGAATTACGAACTCGTCTATTAGACATACATTTCAGTAATCTGGTGCGATGTGATATTCGTTGCTTGTTGTTTGTTTGTTGGTTGGTTAGTTGCTGGAGTTTTACGTCCTGGTAACATCTAAGGTCATATCAGGGCGGGTACCTACCGACTTGCTAGTTGGTTGTTGGAGTTTTATTTCCTGGCAACATCTAAGGTTATATCAGGACTGGTACCTACATACTTGTTGGTTGGTTGTTGGAGTTTTACGTCCTGGCAACATCTAAGCTCATATCAGGACGGTGTTTGTTGTTTGTTTCTCAGTCGCACCGACTGAACACGGCCATCGACAACTTGCACCTATCGGCTGACGGCTCAGAGCTGTGGGTCGGAAGTCACGCCATCTTCTGGAAGATCTACAGGCAGCTGCGCGACCCCACCTACGCCGCCCCCTCCCAGGTGCGTCCCTCATTGGGGTTTCACGCCACAGCAACATCTGGGGCAAATAAATATCCCACTTTTTGGCTAAAGCTGCATAGTCCGATCAAATATCAAATTTTCAAAACCAAAGCAATTATCTAGATTAGATTTGACATATCTAACCACCGGGTACGGTGGCCTAATCGGTAGAGCGCGGGTATCACATGCGGAAGGTCGGAAGTTCGTTTCCCGGTCGAGTCAAACTAATGACTTTGAAATTGATACTTGTCACTTCCTAGACCCGGCACTTGGCATTAATAAGATAGGGCAAGGACTGGCTAGATTAGTATCAGGACAATGTGACTGAGTGGGATATCGGGTCATGGTGCTCATGGCCGGATTTCCCAGTGGGGCAGCACTATAAAGTCGCCATGAGTGCGCACTATCACAAGTCGGTAGCCGTCCTGATATGACATTATATGTTGCTAGGACGTAAAACAACTACAAACAAACATATCTAACTGCTGGAAGACCAGTGCCTCGGCGCTGACAAAATATGTATTCAGATGAATAAAATATTTACCCCCTCCCCCCCAAAAAAAAACAACAACCGCGTCTACTGATGCACTTATTCAACATTTGATTCTGCACAGAATAGAATCCTGTATCAATTTAATAGAACCTGGTACTACAGAAGTCTATGGTGTCAGAGCTTTGGCGTGCTTGCCAATATTAATTTCCCATGTTTGCAATTTAAATATTTTAAAAGTTTACAATTTAAAATTAAAGTAACTATAAACTAATGTAAAGTAGATAATAGTGTTTAATCTGATATATATTTATCTCAGAAATATTACAGAAACTCAAAACCATCGGACAATGGACAGATGGAACTTTAGGTATGAGTCGTCGTGCATAATTAATTACAGGTAGCTGTAATAATATGTGTAAACTGATTAAATATGTAAGAATGAAGAGTGCAAACCGGGCTTAAAATTGCATAGTCCGATGATTTTTAGTTTTAGTATAAATATATTAGGCTGATCGGTATAATCTACCTTACTTTAGTTTGAAGTAATTTTTATTTGAATGGCTAACTTCTGAGATTTTTGAAATCCAAACATGCAAAATTAATTTGGGCAAGCCTGCCAAAACTCTGATATGCAGTAACACCTGGTATATAGATTATATGCACGTGTAGTCTAATTCATCAATAAACCGTATGTCCTACATTAGTCTTTTGTGGTCTCCCTTTGCGTGGCTAACAGCTTCTATTAAATTGACCTAGGATTCCCTTCTAGGTGGCAAGACATGCTTAATAAGTACACCCATATCTATTGTGTTTGCGGGTAATGCAGTACCTATCTGCTAAAATACCTCAGGGAGTTTGACGCCCCAGCCTTGCAAAGTTATAAACCACTGCCTTGTGGTACAGGTTCTTGATAGAACCAAAGGCTAAGGGAGCAAACCCTAACAGAAAACCATGCTTCCATGGCAGCATTAAGGGCGGTGATGAAGGGAACTCCCAACATCTCCCGGCCAGCTACTGGAGGGACAAATAGTTTGCGCCTGTCTTGACGTGTTCTTGCCGGTGTGAGACCTCTATTTGCTCCCCGAGAGAGTGCTGCTAGTAACTTGCAAAAGCCAGCAGCACTTCAACACTTTGCAAGCAGCTTTTATGAAATGCACAACCACACAAAATAGCGGCGGTTTCAGAAATAAAAGCAGTTTTTGTTGCATTGCGACTGACAGCATGATGATGTGATGATGATGATATCTAAGTTAGATATGTAGGGTCAGCTCTAGATGATAGTTTTGGTTTTTTAAAGTTGATGCTTTTATCGGACTATGCTGCTTTAAGTATGAGGTGTAGTCTATAATTAATAGTTGTAATAATACGGGTAAAATCATTAAATATGTATGAATGGTTAGAATATGAAATAGGCCAGACAGAGCTAAATAGCAAGATAAAATGTGGTTTGGCTTTAAGAGACCTATAATAAGGTTCACACGAAATGTGAATAAGAAACAACTATGTTTTCCCCCGCTTACCTGCCCTTGCAGGTATTGCGGCTGAACCGAGAATTCAGACGAAATGTGCATAAGAAACAACTATTATTTTGTTTATAAGGGGCAGTGGTAAGACAACCATTAATGGTTACACTGTTCCTGCAATTTCTATTGTTAACAGAATAATATATGTTTGTGGAAAAATGCATAGAAATTGTGAATAAAAATTATCTTAATGTCTTATGAAACAACTACGTATTTGTTTGCTTGGCCTTACAGGTGCTGCGGCTGGACCTGGAGAAGCAGGTGTACGTAACCAAGGTGACGGAGATGTACGCTGACGATGGGGGCGTGTTGAAAGGGTCCTCCGTGGCGACATTCCACCAGGGCAGACTACTCATCGGGACCGTCATCCACAAAGCCCTGCTCTGCGAAGTCTACTCCATCGACAAGTAGCAACCCCGCAAGGGTCAACATATCTAATTTCTTTTCTTGAAGATTTATACTACCTATCATGGATACATAAGCCTGAATAAACTTGTTTGCTGTCCGGCGCTCAGCATTGCTAGGATAAAAAATAATACTGAAATGCAGACAATCAAATAACTTATCAGCAGCTACTGTCTGGTAAGACAACACCAACACTACAGCTGGCCAGCATTGAAAACAAGCCTGGGTAGCCAGGCTTACATGCTATGGACAGAATAAATACAGCCTCAATAAAAAAATAAAAAAAAATGTACCGAGTGGAATGAGAGAATGAGAAAGACTGCACATGAAATTTCCTTTCTTAATCAATTAATGTAAAAACATAAAATAAAATAATTTAAAAAAAGCCAAACGGGATATGATATTCTTTTCCTTTATGAATCGGCTATATTTTAAGACAAATAGATAACCTATCCTATATATTTGTTATCCAGCTGATTCAGGGAAGTGTGCATTCATTAGGGATGATCCATCAGAGCTGCATAGTCCGATGAAAGCATAAACTTTTCGAAACGAAAACACTTATTGGACATAACATTTAGATATGTAACTTAAATACTGGTGCACTTATCAAATAGTTGGTGCTACAGATAAAGGAATAATACTAACTCAATTTAATAGATCCTGTTATTGCTGAAGCCCATTGTAAAGTCTCTAGACCATGGTCTCAGAATATTGACATGCTTGCCAAAATTAATTATACATGTTTGCACTTCAAATATCTCAAAAGTTAGCCATTTGAAATAGTGGTTACTTCAAACCAAAGGTAGATCGATTAAAAACAACGAAACTAACACAGGGCCTATGTATCTACAAAAAAGGTCAGAAACTCAAAACCATAGAACTATGCAACTTTTAATGTAAATTGTTTTCACAATCCAACAAATGTTAGGATTAGCTTTGGACGCTAACCCCTCCCCTAATCCTAACATAAAAACCCGGGTTAAAATGTGATGGGTGTTTGTACCCGAAGAGAGAACACATGTATTACTACCACCACCCCTTCTGAACAATGTTCGGATTGTGAAGAACATCAACATTCACGGAACGCCCTTTAATTATCACATACATAAAAACAATCACTCCATGTATGACTCAAATTTTAAGAATAGCCTATGTTTAGTTTGTAAGGATACCAAAACATATTTGTGTAAATAAACCTACTAAAGTCAGATCACTGGATCTTGGCGTAATTCTATGTGGTGGTGATGATGACAAGTTTTCAGAGGAACATTTAACGTATGTAGTTGTTTCTGTAGACACAGGATGCGGTGGCCGAATCGATATATATATATTAATTCATCAGCTAACTAGAACTTTATATGAGTTATATTGAATTTTGAATGCAAATCTATAGATACCAGAGACAATAATTGATATATATATATGTATATATAATGTAGAAGGATTATGTGACTATAAAGGCCTGGAAGGGAATGTTCTCTATGTTATCACCCATATGTGGTGTGCTACTTTATGGGTGATCCCTTTTCACAGTTGGGACAGGTCGCACCCCCCACCCCCAACCCTACTAGTGGTGCAAAATACTGTCACATATGTGAGTGTGCTTTAAAGTGAATTCTCTGAGACCAGACGGGATGGGGGAATAAGTTGAGTGCCCATTTCCCATGTGGCAGGTCATGGGTTCGAATCGCAGCCAAGTCAAACCAATGACTTAAAATGTATGCTTGTCACCATTCAGCCTGGTGCCTAGCATTCCGAGGAGACGATAAGGAACAATGAAAGCAGGGAGATTTATTCACAATATTTGATTTATTACATTGTCTAGCTTTATAGCAAAAAAACATATCTCTTAAATTAAAAGCTTACATTGCAAATCAGTATCATCTGCAATAGGTGAATATCATCTGCAATAGGTGAAAACATATGGTAATATCTTTAAATCAAGATTCTATCACATATAGAAACAGAGATATTAACATAAGCAGGATATATCTAGTAATGGAGGACAGATCAATCAATCAATCAATAGGATACAGCTATAATAGGCCTTGGACCTGCTAGCCGCTCTTAATTAATAGAAATGGAGACAGTTCTTCGGATGTGGTGGATTGTAGAAACTGTCACTGGCTCCAAGATATATGTAATGCTTGACCAGTATGCATCCAGTCTGGACTTGAAACAGTTCACCGACTCTGCTGCTACAACACTCTCCGGCAAGTCATTCCACAGGAAAAAAGTTGTGTGTTATATCAGTCACTCTAATTTGGCACTCAATAGCTTAACACCTGACTTGCTCGGATATGGCTATTGCCACTCCCTGCATACCATTACAAAAATTATACAGTTGCAAATCGAGCTACACATCAGATCCTATCGCAGATTTCAGAGCATAGAGCTACTGGTTTTTGAGCGAGTTCTTTTTTTCAATTGCCATCGTGGCCGCTAGGTGGCGTCTGAGTGCATCCAGATGGTGGCGACCTCTGTTAGAAACAAAGGCCAGGGGACCGGGCGATTCAACTGGTCCATTGTAATTTTATTTGTTACAACCGTGCAACCAATTGGTACTCCTACACACATAACCGGTGCTGTATTAGATTTTGAACTACTATTTTATGATATTTTTATGTAATCGATTAGACAAGACAACGGGCGTTTTGTTGCAAAGATAACCGCGATATTTATTCGCTGCGGGGAAGGTCAAGGTCGCCGTCTGCGTCTGCGAGTTTGTGCTGGCTGCATTTACTGGGCTGCAATGTTTTATTATTGGTGTTATTATTATTATCGTGTCTCCATTCTACATTATGAAACTACCAAGCACCGTCCTACATCAAGTTTAACCAAGGCGGAGCCACCGTTCTCTGCACCTACTCAGGCCTGCAAGTTGTCGGGTGTGTGGAGTTTGTAGCGAAATCATCTCTGGCTTTGCACCGTCTCGCTTTTCAACTTTTGTTGTTGTTGATAAATGTATTTATTCCTCTTTACAATCCTTTCTTTAATCAGAGCTGAGGCATTGCCGCTGGTGTTCTAGCCATAGTTGGTATCGATATGTAGCTACAAACTTAAAACATGATATACCTTTATACCTTGATACCAAATATACAGAATTTGTGAGGCTGATTGCCTGTTGTTATTCCGGTCCACACAGGTATGCAGTTATTGCAGGTATTGCAATACCTCAGGGAGTTTGACGCCCCTGCCCTGCAGAGTTGTAAACCATTGCTCTGTGGTAGTACTGGTACAGGTTCTTGGCAGAATCAAAGGCTAAGGGAGCAAACCCTAAACAGAAAACCATGTCACTGTGGCAGCATTAAGGGCGGCTGATGATGGAACTCCCAACATCTCCCGACCAGCCACTGCAGGGACAAATAGTTTTACGCCTGTCTGGACATGTTCTTGCCGGTGTGAAACCTCTATTTGCTCCCCGAGAGAGTGCCGCTGGTAACTTGCAAAAGCCAGCAGCACTTCAACACTTTTGCAGGCAGCTTTCATGAAATGTGACAGAATCATGACGATGAGACTACCTTTGAGCAAGGACAACTTTGCTACAATTATCAGTGTGTACGCTCCAACAATGACAAACCCAGATGATAACAAGGAGGCCTTCTACAACCAGCTGGCAAGTACGCTCAGTGACATGCCTCGCACTGATAAGCTACTGCTGATAGGAGACTTCAATGCAAGGATAGGAAGAGACAATGACAAGTGGCCCTTGGTCATGGGCAAACATGGAATCGGGAAACGCAACTCCAACGGCGAGCTCCTACTGGCTTTGTGCTCTTAGTTCGAACTGATAGTGACAAATACCATGTTCAAGCAGAAGGATGAACGCAAGACCACTTGGATGCATCCTCGTTCCAGACACTGGCATATGATCGACTTCATCATCACAAGGTGTCGGGATAAGATGGACATCCACAGTACTCGAGCCATGCGTGGAGCTAACTGCTGGACCGATCCCCAGATGCTGAGGTCAAAAGTGGCATTCAGAATACGACAAAAGCACAACAGGCAAGGGACAAATAAACCGACCAAGCTCAACACAGCAAAACTAAGTACCATCAGTCACAGGGAGAGCTTCGAGCGGGAGATGGATAGCGCTCTTGCACAATGGGAGGAGAAGGAAAGCCCAACACCAGACGAGGAATGGGCAGCTTTGCAGCAGGTCATACACAACACAGCTAAAACATATCTCGGCAAGCCAGACAGAAAACACCAGGACTGGTTCGACCCCAACAATCAGGAGCTACAGAATCTTATGAGCAGAAGAGACCAAGCCCACCAGAGAGTGTTGCAGACCAGGAACACTAGATCCACCACTGCAGCATACAAAGATGCCTGCAGATTGCTACAAAAATGCACCCGTGCATTGAAGTCACTGGTGGGAAATGAAGGCAGAGGAGCTGCAGAGAGCTGCAGACAGAAACAACATGAAGGGCTTCTACAGTGGACTGAAGGAAGTGTGGGGACCCGTGAAGAAGGGACCTGTTCACCTGAAATCAACAGATGGAATGGAGACCTTTTCTGACAGCAAGAGAGTTGTGGCAAGATGGAGTGAACACTTCCAGAAGCTACTCAATGTCCCTGGTGACATAGATCACGAAGCTCTGGACAACATCCAGCAGCGCATTACCAAAACATGCCTCGATGAGATTCCAACCATGGATGAGATGGCTAGAGCAATCGCCAGCCTGAAAGATGGCAAAGAACCTGGGGGTGATGGAATTCCTGCTGAAGTATGGAAGCACGGAGGAGACAATCTGTTCAACAGACTGCACCAACTAATCACCAATGCCTGGGAGGAGGGTTCTATACCCCAAGCATGGAAGGATGCAGGCATTGTAACCATCTACAAGAAAGGTGATCGAACAGACTGTGGGAACTATGAGGAATTTCTCTTCTTTCCATAGCAGGCAAGATCTTTGCCAGGATCCTCCTCAACAGACTATCTATTCACATAACACCTGATGTAGTTCCGGAGTCACAGTGTGGCTTCAGAGGTAACCGGAGCACCGTGGATATGATATTTTGTCTCCGACAGCTACAAGAAAAGTGCATTGAGCAGGACCGACCACTGTACATGGTATTTGTTGATTTCACTAAGGCGTTTGATACAGTTGGGAGGACCGGGCTATGGCAGCTACTGAGGAAGTATGGATGGCCAGAGAAGTTCACAACTATGATCGAGGCTCTACATACAGGAATGATGGCGAAATTTGGTGTTGAAGGGGAAGTCTCGGAATCCTTCGGGGTTATTCAATGTTGCACACTTCAGAGCGAAGACCAAGACTACTCGGATACTGGTGAAAGAGCTGCTATTCGCAGATGACAGTGCACTGGTTTCCCACTCTGCTGAAGAGATCCAGATCCGTTGCGTCAAGGAAGTTTGGCCTGAAGATTAACATCAAGAAAACGGAGGTGCTGTACCAACCCAACTCTACAAGAACCCGAGAGGAGGATATCATGACTGACGGAAACAAACTGAACTCTGTTCCAGAATTCACCTACCTCGGAAGCACTATATCAAGTGATGGACGCATTGATGCTGAAATACA
Organism: Branchipolynoe longqiensis; assembly: GCA_030323885.1. Classification (NCBI taxonomy): domain Eukaryota; kingdom Metazoa; phylum Annelida; class Polychaeta; order Phyllodocida; family Polynoidae; genus Branchipolynoe; species Branchipolynoe longqiensis. The sequence continues at coordinate 47,175,232 of CM059203.1, read as the reverse complement.
GAGGAGGATGGCCAAGGCTAGTGCATCTTTCGGCCAACTATGCCAGAGACTCTGGAACAACCACCATATGTCCATGCGGGTCAAAGGCAAGATCTACGTGCAATCGTGCTATCCACTGTACTATATGGAGCCGAGGCCTGGACAGTGTACAGACGACAGGTGAAAAAGCTGCATGCCTTCATGGTGCGACATCTGCGTTCAATCATGAGGCTAACCTGGAAGGACAAAGTGACAAATAAGGAAATACTCGAATGGACGGGGCTGCCCTCTATGGAAGATCTTCTGAACTAAAAGAATCTCCGATGGACTGGACACCTCATGAGGATGTCATCAGACAGGCTACCAAAGCAGATCCTCTATTCTCAACTGTCTTCTGGTTACAGAAAGAGAGGGCGCCCGTGTCTCCGGTTCAAGGATACCATCAAGAGAAAACCTGAAGCTGAGAGACATTAAGACCGACTCATGGACTCTTTCAAACCAAAAACAAAGAGTAATTGTCAATGGGAAACATTCATCATGGGCATACGTACAGAACGGAATCCCACAAGGAAGTGTTCTGGGGCCTATAGTCATCTATATTAATGACTTCATCATCATCATGCTGTCGGTCGTGATGCGACAAAGACTGCTTTCATTACTTGACTGCTGCTCTCCATTTAGCTCTCTGCTGTGAGAGTGATGTCCCATACATTTCATGAAAGCTGCCTGCAAAAGTGTTGAAGTGCTGCTGGCTTTTGCAAGTTACCAGCAGCACTCTCTTGGGGAGCAAATAGAGGTCTCACACCGGCAAGAACATGTCCGGACAGGCGCAAAACTATTTGTCCCTGCAGTGGCTGGTCGGGAGATGTTGGGAGTTCCATACATCAACCGTCCTTAATGCTGCCACAGTGATATGGTTTTCTGTTTAGGGTTTGCTCCCTTAGCCTTTGATTCCATCAAGAACCTGTACCAGTACTACCAGAGAGCAATGGTTTACAACTCTGCAGGGCAGGGGCGTCAATCTCCCTGAGGTATTGCAATACCTGCAATACCTGCATACCTACCCACCACTGTAATGTTATGTTCAATAACCGACTACACATTTTGATGTGTTGTTGCATAATGATCTTTATACCGGTGCCTCCCAGTCTGCGCTGGTCGCCCATTCACTGGTTCCTGCACGCTCGTACCCGGCATGTACTGACTTAACACATGCATCACATCTCCCTTTCAATAAAACAATTAACATTCAATACACAAGTAAAACACATGGCAATGTCAAAGTATAGCTTAAACCTAACTTTCTTTAGCCAGTTTAACTTTCAACAGTCCCACACAGTCCTGCGATAATAAATGCAAGGAGTGAATAGTGTCCTATAATGTGCATGAATGGACCTTCCATTAAAGTCCATTTTCCATTTCTGTATGTCTATCGACACACCTACATCACATATATTTTAGCACAACATGCCTGCAATACAGAATCTACATTTCTTAACTTCTCGTTAATATCCGGTAATCACTGGCTCTTATGGCACACACGCCTAGCCTGATCTTCTTTTCAATAAAATGTCTGCCAACATAATAAACGCTTGTATTATCGTTCATGTATTCACAATACATAAACTTCTTAGTTACATTAACGTCTGCCTCCTTCATGACTTACTCTACCACAATACACTGTTCTCAACATCTTTTATTTTACCCTTGGCCTTGCCTTTCTTTCTAAGTGTTACTTAGTTTCAACTATATAACTTAAACTACATGTTATACTACATGTTTATCCACTCGAGTACCAAGGACTGCATGCAGAGATTCAAAGCCAGTTTACAGACCACCTCTCCATATACACTGATGGTTCGAAAGACCAAAGCCAGGTAGCTGCTGCGGCAGTCTGCCAACGGGAAAAATTTGGCGTATGTTTGCCCGATCAGAGCTCGATTTTCACTGCAGAAGCCCGAGCACTCCTTCTTGCGTTGGAGTGTATCGAGGTATACAACCACACTAACTATGTTATATACAGTGATTCGTTCTCTTGCCTCCTGGCTGTTGCTGGACTGAAAATGAATCACCCTATTCTAGCAATGGTCATTTATGAAATGAACCAACTGACAACGGATGGGTGTAACATCCACCCGTGCTGGGTGCCTGGCCATGACGGCATACAAGGAAACGAACGAGCTGATCGGGCTGCGAAGAAGGCCCTGAACTGTGATCTTGAACCGTGTCTGATCCCTCACTCTGATCTGAAACCACTAATAGCCACCCACTTAAAATCCAAATGGCAACATGAGTGGGATGAAAACATTAATAAACTTAAAGAAATTGAACCATCTGTGGGAAGGCCACCACAGACTCATGCGGGAGGTCGGCGGGACCAAGTGGTCCTTAGCCGCTGTCATATTGGCCACTCATGGCTTACAAATGCTTTTCTGCTCAAGGGGGAACCTCCCCCTGAATGTATTGGGTGTCAGTCCCCGCTGACACTCAAACACATTTTACTAAGTTGCGTTGATTTTTTGGCCCTGCGCCAACAGTTCTACACTGCAGACAGTATGCATGACCTTTTTACTAAGGTAAAACAGGAAAACATTTGAGCCTTTTTGAGGGCAGCTGGACTGTACCACCTCATATAGTTTTTTAAATAGATTCTATCAATTTTTAATCAAACTTTTCTTTTTCTATGGGAATTTGTTTCCCTTGACCACAAATATATGATTGTGAGCTTTCTAATTTAATGAGTGTCTATTGGCACATAATTGATTGTCTGCTTTTACATGTAAAAGCGATGGTTTGAACAAAAAACTAACATTTCTCACCATGAATATGGCCTATGCTGCCGACACGGCGTAAAGCAACCACCAATCAATCAATCAATCATGTTATGTAGTTACTTGGTCTGTTATCTTGCTTATCTGGTCGATCTATATTTTGGTGTGCTGGCCCTGGTTTTCTGTTGTATTTCAACTGTTTCATGTCTGACCGGAAATATGTGTTTGCGATTTCTCTTGAACGTGAGATTGTTCTGATTTCTTAACTCATATTTACGTGTATTCACATCACATTTCTTTGTTATTATACCTGAAGCCCATTTTCCTTTGTCCGTGATATATCTGACTTTTTCCCCGATTCCTAACTGCCTGTGCTCTTTCCCCGCATGTCTGTCATACAATTTCTTTCGGTTTTGTGGAATCTTTTCAATCTGATTATTTGGTACTCTTTTTATTTCTGGCTTTAGTTGTTTGACTAGCATTGGTAATTTTGATCGCAGCCTGCGACTCATTAATAGCTGAGCAGGTGATGCACTCAGCTTTGTTAACGGTGTGTTTCTAAAATTTAACAAATATAAATTGTAGTCCTTTGCTTCAATCATTGCTTTTTTAATCATAGTCTTTACTGTCTGAATGTGCCTCTCAGCTTGGCCATTACTCTGCGGGTAATGCGGGCTAGAGAATACTACTTCGAATTCATATTCCTTTGCAAACTCTTTGTATTCAGCACTTGCAAACTGGGGACCATTGTCTGACACTACTATTGATGGAATTCCATGCCTCCCAAATGTCTGTTTCATAGTTAGAATTACTGCTTTGCTGGTTGTCGTTTGCATCTCAATAACTTTTTGGGTACTTTGAGAAAAAGTCTACCAATAACAAATAGTCTTGGTTCCCTATTTGAAATAAATCTGCCCCATCTTGCTGAACGGTAAACATGGTATTTCATGTGACTGCAAGGGTTCGCTGTGCTTCTTGTTCTGATATTGCTGACATAGAGCGCATCGCGCTATCTTCTCCTCTAGCTGCATTTGCATGCCTGGCCAAAACACATGCTCCCTAGCTAGTCTCTTGCTTTTGACAATACCCTGATGTGTTTCATGCAATTTATTCAACATTGCCTTTTTCAATTCTTTGGAATAATTACTCTATCACCTTTCAACAATACCTCGCCCTGTTTGGTTATCTCATCCCGAAACGTGTGATATGGTGTGGTGCATGTTGGAATTAAATGTTTGTCTTCAGGCCACCTGTGGTTTACTAGATTGCTAACTTCTTTTAAGACCATGTCATTCTGTGTTTCCCTGGCGATTTCCTGCCAGGACTCCTGGAGTATCCCCACCGATGCGACGGTTATGTCTTTATCAAAAAACCCGTTCAGACTGGTGGTGTCGCTGTGGTCTCTCGATAAGGCATCTGCAACAAACATGTTACATCCCTTAATGTGTGTCAATTCTAAATTATAATTTTGTAATCGCATTCTCATCCGTTGCATGCGCGCTGATAACTGATGCAAAGGTTTGTTCATTATCGCTACTAATGGCTTATGATCTGTCTGTACTTGTACCTTCTTGCCAAAAATGTAATTGTGGAATTTCTTGCATCGAAAACATATAGCCAGTAATTCCTTTTCTATTACAGCATAACTACTTTGTGTGTCATCTAATGCCTTTGAAGCCATCACTATGGGCCTCCCTTCCTGAAGTAGTGCTGCTCCCAACCCAGACTTAGACGCATCTACCTGTAAGGTTATATCTTTCTTTACATCATAGAACCGCAGTACTGGTGCATGCGTTATCAAATACTTTAATTTATTAAACGCGTCTTCCTGCTCTACCTGCCAATGCCACGCAATCTCTTTGTTTGTGAATACACATAGCGGTTTCGTTATTAGTGCGAGATTCGGGATGAACTTTCCTACATATGCAACCATGCCTAAGAAATGTTGTACCGCTTGTTTTGTAGTCGGAGTGGGCATGCCATTGATCGCCTGTACTCTCTCGTTGTTTGGTTTAATCCCTGTACCTGAAATGACATGGCCTACATATTCTACACTGGTTTTACATATACTTGACTTATCTGGATTCAACCTTAAATTCACTTCTCTAGCTCGCTCCAGGACAACTCGGAGATTGTCATTATGTTCCCTCACAGTTTTACCATATACCAATATGTAACTGTTATGACATTTACACCCATTACATCATGCAAAATACGATTCATTTCATATATGAAAATGTCTCCCACCATTTTGATCCCGAATGGTAGCCGTGTATATCTGAACTGTCCCCATGGGGTGTTAAAGGTACACAATTTGGAACTTTCCATATCAAGTTGAATTTGCCAGTATCCACTCTTGACGTCAATTACCGAAAAATATTTCGCTCCATCTAGCTTTGCCACTACTTCTTCAATAGTTCTAGTTGGATACGGTCCCCTCTTTATGGCCTTGTTCAACTTGGTAGGGTCTAAACACACTCGGATTTTGTCCTGCTTTTCTACTATGGTGATAGAATTTACCCATGGAGTCGGTTCGTTCTCTTAAATTATTACTTCTAACTCGACCATTCTGTCCAACTCCTTCCGTACTCTATTCTCGATTGCATGTGGAATTCTTCTGGGCGGATCTACCACTGGTTGGAAACTACTATCGACATAAATTTTGGCTTCTACTTTAATGGTACCTAGACCCGTAAATACATCATTAAAGGACTTTACCATTTGTCGTGCTTCATCGCTGTCCCTTGTGTTCTCTGATTCGATGCTGTCAACAAGAGACAAGATGCATAACCGAACACACGCATCCTTTCCAAGTATCGGACATCCCCTCTCAATCACTTGAAACTGTAGCCACTGGTCTCGAACTCGGAGCTTGGTCTCACCTGTCGGGTTGATCGTGTGGCCAGGGTTCGTTGACCATACGACATCTAGGCTTGGTCATCTCAGCCCCGTCGATCCGTTTGAACACCTCCATCGGAATTATGTTCGCCTCCGAACCCGTGTCCAACATGAAGCTTACATCCACTGATCCGATGGGGATGTCGGCGAACCAGAAATCGGTTGATTTGTTTCTGTCCAACGATATCGTCCCGATGAATCGATCGTCAACCGGTAACTCGTCTTGCCAGTCATTTTGGTCACCGTGCCCTTCGACTGTAATTTCATTTACAGCTGTCGCTCTGCTCCGGCACACCTTTGCAAAATGACCAATTTTCTGGCAAGCAAAGCACGCTTTTCCTTTGGTGGGACACGCATCATGGTCAGCCCTGTGTATATACCCACACCAGGTACACTCAGGACGCGTGCCCGCGCCCCCGCTCTGTTGATCACGTCCCCATCTAGCAGGCTGCCGCTGCTGCTGCTGTTGTTGTGCTTCCCGTGTTGACTGTTGCGTTGGTTCGTAACGCCGCACGGCGTCTACTGAATATTCAGCATCACTAGATCCCGTTCTCTGTTTCGCCCGATGCTCACTCATTCGACGACACATCTCACACAACTGGAGTGTCAACTTCGGGGTTTGCAACAGCCGATCCCTGAGGGTGTTGCACTTGATGCCACTAACCAACATGTCACACATGAGTGATTCCTCTAACGCACCATACTGACAATGTCCTATCTTGTGCCAAACTTCTCGGTTGTATGCATCCATACTTTCTTGACCTTGGTTATAAGCATTGAACCTCTATCTCGTCACCGTAATATCTGTCCTGCCCTCACAATACACCCGTTCAGACTGGCATGGTCTTAAAAGAAGTTAGCAAGCTAGTAAACCACAGGTGGCCTGAAGACAAACATTTAATTCCAACATGCACCACACCATATCACACGTTTCGGGATGAGATAACCAGACAGGGCGAGGTATTGTTGAAAGGTGATAGAGTAATTATTCCAAAAGAATTGAAAAAGGCAATGTTGAATAAATACACCCTGAAAGCTTCTCTGAGTGGGGCAATTTTGTCCGTCTCTCCCGCAGTAAAGTTCATCGACTGGTGGACTTTCTGTGCTTCCGCATCAGCGACATGGAGAAATACACAACATTGTACCTTTTCGCTCCTGCTTAATACTCCGGCTGCTGTGGCGTAAATACTGTAAGAGTGAATCCAGGCCTTCCAGTTCGCTGCTATGTTGTCATGCAGATTCAGAGGACCGGATGGTTTCAAACCCGCTTCTGACACCATGTAATGTTATGTTAAATAACCGACTACACACGTTGACGTCTTGTTGCATAATGATCTTTATTCCGGTGCCTCCCAGTCTGCGCTGGTCGCCCGTTCGCTGGTTTCTGCATGCTCACACCCGGCGTGTACTGACTTAACACATACATCACAACTACTACCATGACCACCAACACCATGACCACCACCACCATCATCACAACCATCACTATCGTCACAACCATCACCACAACCACCACTACCACTACCACCACCATCACCACCACCATGACTACCACCACCACACCCCACCACCACCATCACCACCACCACCACCATCATCATCATCACAACCATCACTACCACCACCACCACCACCACTCCCTGACTACCACCCCACCATCACCACCACCACCATCATCACCCCATCACTACCACCACCTCCCCTCCCCCCACCGCACCATCACCACCCCCACCCCACCATCACCACCACCTCCACCACCACTACCCCCCACCACCACCATCACCACCACCCCCTCCTCCCCATCACCACCACCACATTCAGCATATCCTTCTTTCTTGTGTCTTCCATCAGGCATCTTGCGTTGACAGCGTTCCGTAAGCTGAAGCGAAGGCTATGGCAGAGAAAGAGAAGCACAGCACTGGAACAGGCATCTCGGAACTGAGCAAGGACAGCATCGCCCTCCAAGACGCCCCAGGGTTCGTCTTCAACTTGAAGAAGCAGCCTGCACCCAAACGGAGCGTCGTGTCGGAGATTGAAGCCACGCTGAAAGGCAAGTACGGGGTCCCCATCATCGCAGCCATCGCTGGATTCATCGTCTTCTTAATCCTTGGGTGTGAGTGTCTGGGTCATTCGCGACACCAAGTAGATAAAAGATTTGTATTGTATAACGCATTAAGCTAAGATTCCACATACGCAGTATGCCGCATGCCATTTGCATTTGCATTCGCATTCACATTCGCATTCGCACCTATCAGTCGATTGAGCGATCCACTTTGCCACATTCGCATTCACATTTCGCGTACTGCATATATGGAATCATAGCTTGATTCACATATTATTTAGGCTGAAGGGCCTCCGTATGTGTCTACCACCGCCTGACTGGTGGGCCTGTGCCGCCTGCATCACGTGACCTCTTGAGCAGTTCCTGTCCGCTGGTTCATTAGGGGGGGCGGTGGCTGTAGATAAAAGATTCACCTCTGACACTGTTCAGCGGTGAATTACAACCCTATGTAAAAGTTGGAGAAAATGTGTCTCAATATTGATGGCCTTAGTTCGGCATCTCTACCTTATGTTGATTAAAATCCAATAGCCACAATCTGATTGTATATGTTTTCCCTCAACATATATTGTCTAATGTGTTCAAATTAGATAATATCAAGGCAAAATTACACGAAATCAGTTTGAAGTGATAGAGTCCCTGAAATAAATCCTCTGTGTTTGAATGAACTAGTTGTACCACCTGACTACGTCAGCCAATGAAAATGACTGCTTCCTGACCTAGATTGGATTATTACCCAGGAACCTCCCAACTTCCAGCCAATGGCTGCCATGTTGACATGTGAGCTCTGTCAATTCAAACTTTAATATTCAATGATCTACTGGACTAATCTACTAATCAGTTCAAAGGTTGAGGGTATATATATATCAAGGTATGTGAAAAATATATTTTGCTTTTTAGATTAAGAATTTAAGTGCTCATTTCATTTAACCACATTTTCTCCACTTTGTATATAGGGTTGTTGTTCACCCCTACTCAAGCTGCTGTAGTATGTGGTAAATCTTTTATCTAACCCCTACCTATATACAAGATTCACCCCATCTCAGAAAACTGGTTTGGTACCAATCAACCAATCAGAAAAGTTGAGCTGTTGGTTCCCTCACCCAGTGTTTATCTACCAGGGATGAAAGATCTCCGCGATTCCGCGGATTTCCGGGATTATTCAATCACGCAGCACCATCAGCGTATACTAATTATTATTATTATTATTATTATTATTATTATTATTATTATTATTATTATTATTATTATTATTATCCTCTTCTTTGATGGTGCTGATGCCGCAGCACTATCAGCGTACACTACTAATATTAATAAATGCTCCAAGTGTTGCAGCACTATTAGCGTACACTACTAATACATGCTTCAAATGGTGCAGCACTTTCAGTGTATACCAATATATATAAAACCCGACTTCCAGGAATTTTCCACGATTCCCTGACAATGTTAAACTTATGGGAGAATATCAGCATTTCTGCTTTTTTTCCCGGAGACCACTTTCATCCCTGATCTACATTGGCACAAAGTTGATGACATGAGAAACAATGCAAAAAAGACAAGATGGCGACTCCAGAATGCCCTTGATTCGAGTTTTAAAGTCTGTAATGTACATTATGTTATTCCTCCAAAACTAGCTGGTAACTTATACAGAGGTATGTGAAGAATATATTTTGCTTCTTAAATTAAGAATTGATGTGCTCCTTTCATTTGCCCAACCTTTTTGCCACTTGTTCTAATGACTTGTTCTTCACCCCACCATTACCCCCATCACTGTAGGGGTGAATCTTTTTTCTTTCTCTTTTTGTTGTGATGAATTTATTTAGTCTTATTTATTTTATCTAGATAATTCACGACACAAAGTAAATAAAAGATGCTGGTGTTTGGCAGTAGTGCCCGATGATCTCCGACTGGTCCCCGACTGGTCCCCGACTGGTCCCCGACTGATCGGCGATCAAAGAGCTTCCCCACCCCTCCCCCATTCACTTTGCGATTATAACCTGGGACTGCTCACCGATTAATCGCCAACCTATGAAAATTATTGCCGACCTCCTGGCGACCATTTTGGTGACAGATTTCTTTTTGGTGCAATATCTGCAACCTTGAGACCAAAATGGTCGCAAACTGCTCAGTGACCAGTTGGGACATTTTTAATATATGTTTATGGTAACTGTCTGCAACTACCTGTTACCATGGGGCCGATGGGCAAGCACACCCAGCCATCCTGCATACATTATGGACACCACCTGCAGCTGGGGGTTGAGTGACAGCTGCCCCCTATTAGGGCGTCGCCCCCCAGGCTGTAGAGGGTGTCTGATTGGCTGGCTGTGGGAGCCCAGTCACCTGCATTCCTTATACCTGACACACAGACCCCACTCTGGGCACTCTTGTCCAGGACTCAAGACACGCTGTCTGGGACTCCACTTTCTACACACAAACTAGCAGCAGCTATTCCAAAGGCACTGAGCTGTGTGCAACAACCATTGGACTGCGGTTCAATGGGCTGTAGGCACTGATTCTTATACACACTAGCAAGAGACATGAGGATCTGTGTGGGCAGTTGGTAAGGAGTGAGGGTGATAGGTCGCCAGTAGGTGAACAGGAGTTGATCCCAATAAAGCACAACTTCTTCACTGTCAATCTTGCGTGACTTGTCTTCCCTTTCTTCCTTATGAGTTTGTTGAGAGGGACACCAGGTGGGAACTGACAGACAGTTGTCAGAACACACCTGGGGAGAGTAGTGGTATCCAGGGCTCTGACGGCCGAGTTCCGCAGATATTACACCCGTGTTCATTGCAGAATTATGACGCATGCTTTTGTTCATTACAGGGAGCGGGACGTAGCTCAGGCAGTAGAGTGTCCACCTGTGAAGGTGTGGGTCATCCGATCATTCCTGCTCAGTGGACCCATTTGCAGTTTGGGCTATTTTCCGTTCCAACCAGTGGTCCAAAAATTGGTTCATCAAAGGCTGTGCTATGTGCTGTCCTGTCTGTGGGAAAGTGCATATAAAAGACCCCTTGCTGATTATCGGAAAGAGTCGCCTATGTGGCGGCAGTGGGTTTCCTCCAAAGAAATATGTCAGAATGACCATATGGTTAACGTCCAATAGCTGATGATATGAAAATGGATGTGCTCTAGAGGCATCGTAAATAAAACAAGCTTTCTTTTTGTTCATTACAGTGCTTGTGTTCTTCACTCTTGATAGTAGACATGGTAAGAAAATGATTTGATAATTATATAATTACAGTAGGATTAATTATATGTGTGTGACACTCAATAAATAATTTAAAGTGCTACTAACACAAGGTATTTAGAACATCTTGAAATTAGATCAAGTGGGACTCCAGATTTACCTATGTGATAGGTCGCTGTCGGCCAACCCAGAACGTGGCTCTCACGCAGACACACCGGAAGGACATTTAATCACCATGGAATATTAGAAAAGGATACAAAGATGTGCGTGCACTTGCTATCTGGACCACACTTCATCCACACCTCTCTCTATCTCCTCTCCACTGGCCATGCTCCTCCTTGATATTGTCTGAAAAGAGTTCCAGGAGGGGGGAGCCCGCCAGCATTTTACTTTCTACTCTTACTCTGTCCGTGTCTTTGGCTCGCCGGCTGGTCACCATAGAGCAAATAAGACACGGTCCTTTGACTCAACTCTCCTCATTTCTCTTTCCTATACTCTACCCTTTTTTCTTCTCCCAGGCTTACTTCTCCCCCTGATCAAGGGAGTTGTTTGCTTGGGTGGGGCCCTTTACCTTTTCGTTTCTCTCGCTTTGTTCTTGTTGCTGGAACCGCTGGAGCTACCTTTACCCGTCCCTTCCTTGTAAACCCTGCTGCTGTCTGCTGGATACAAGTGCTGTGCTACCGCCGGACCGGAATGATTCAGGGCCGCCCCAACGACTCGTTGTTTAATCGTTGTAAAGACATCCCCCGAGCTTCTACAACCACCCCACCAGAAGATTAATCTTCAACCAAAGATTGGGCAGATTTATCGGTGCCTCTCTATAATGCTGCAGTTCTGCAGCTGTTAACCGTTGTAAGGTTACAAACACCCTACAAGTCAAGATGTGCATGCAATATGGACATTTATTTCAAGTGAGGGTGTCCTTTTATTAATTCAGACTAACAGGTAATATTCTATCCAAAATAAAGGTCTAGTAGCCTGTAGAAAAGTCCACATTCTCCATGTAACAAATTTATGCCTTTAAAACACGATATTTTTGGAATGAACATGTTGGCTTTTTTTTACTATGCCACGTTAGGCCTTAACTTTTTCATATCTATCCCTCCAAAGTGTAAGAATACCAATTCTATAAAGAAAATAACTCACCTACTCATTCAATAATTCATGGAGGCGGAGACAGGAGTAGCATATAATGTTTCTTTATTCAATCAGATTCATGTACGGTTCAATTCAGGAAAGGTCAATTCGGGTGCTAGTCTTGATGTTTGGTTCATTCCCTTAGGACCTCAATCCTAGTTGGGCTGGAACCGAACTCTCAACCCTTCAGGCCTGTTAATTAGAGGTGTGGGTGGGTGGGTGAAGAATGATGGTGAAGTTATCCGGTTGGATGGAGGAGTTGTGTGGCCATGGAGGCAGTTGAGTTCGAATCTAGTCACGTGATGTTTTTGGCATGAGTTTCAAGTCTGGCTCCTCATGTAACCGGGCGGCATAGTTCCACCGTTCCTGCTAGGCGGCGCCACTGGAGTAGGGGTCCGGGTTAGTTTGTTCATATTACGGTAAGGGGAGTCTGGTCGGCACCTCCACCCCGCGAATTAAGCATGTTACATTAAAGTTGCATAGTCCGATGGTTTTGAGTTTCTGTCATTTTCTGAGTTAAATATATTACATTGATTGTTATAGCCTCCTTACTTTAGTTTGAAGTAACTTTTATTTTAAATGTCTAACTTTTGAGATATTTGAAGTGCAACCATCCACAAATAATTTTGGCAAGCACGCCAAAACTCTGACACCATAGGCTTCTGCAGTAACCGGTTCTATTAAATTGGCTCTGGATGCCCTTCTATATGGCGGCAGGTGCTTAATATGTGCATCAGTATCTAAGTTAGATATGTAGAATAAAATCTGGATAATTGTTTTGCTTTTGAAAATTTGATGTTTTCATCGGACTATGCAGCTTTAACATGCACAATTGTTTTTGACCATTACATATTGGAAAATACATTGGCCCCCATTTACCATGAAACGACCCAAATAGGTCACATCTGGTTCCCGTCTTAGCGTATTTCTAAATATTCACTCACTGGTGCCTAGTACACATTCACCTAGTGGACATATGAGGGCGCTGTTTGTGCGACTTCCTCTTGTTCCTTCTTAGTCCGTCTCCTGTTTTGGGAGATCGGGGGATCTGAACCCATGAGTTCGGGGGTTCTATTAGGATAGGGCAAGGCCTGGTTGGCTCAGTGTCAGGATAATGTGACTGAGTGGGATGTCAGGTCATGGTGCTGGGGGCCTGGCCTTCCAGTGGGGCAGCACTATAAAATCGCCATGAGTGCGCACTGTCACAAGTCAGTACCCGTCCTGATATGACCTTAGATGTTGCTAGGACGTAAAACAACAAACAAATCTTCCCTCTTGTTCACTGTTCCTTCATGTTCCTTCCTGGGTTTTTCATGTTCCTTCACGTCCCTTCTTGTTCCTTCATGTTCCTTTTTGTTCCTTTTGTTCCTTCATATTCCTTTTTGTTCCTTCATATTCCGTTTTGTTCCTACGTGTTCCTTTATGTTCCTCCATGTTCCTTCTTGCTCCTTCTCATTCATCCTTGTTCCTTGGTCTCTTTTGTTCCTTCTCGTCCCTTCTAGTCCCCTCTTGTTCCTTCATGTTCCTTCATGTTCCTTCTTGTTCCTTGTCTGCAGAATACCATGACTGTATGGACGCCAACAGCCGCAACATGCTTTCCCCGACTGTCAGCATCTCTCCCGACAACGGCCCCACGTTCAGAGTGGCATGTGACCACAACTACGATGGTGGTGGCTGGACGGTGAGCTTGATATGACCTTAGATGTTGCCACGAAGTAAATCTCCAACAACCAACCGAAGAAATCAAATTTTCTGAACCACAACGCTCATCAAGCGTGATTGTACATATCTAACTTCAGGGTCTGTACGGGGCCTGGAAAGTCTTGAAAAGTCTTGAACTTCATTTGCCGTATTTAACCTATTTTGTTTTTGAAAAGTCTTGAATTCCATTAAACTGTCCCCACTGATCTAAATTAGTCTGAAATTTCCATTCGCCATTGTTGTTTTTCCTGAAATCCAAATGAAAAAAGTTTTGATTTCCTATCAAAAACAACCTTGAAAAGCCTGGAATTCCATATCTTCACATGTGTACGGACCCTCTAACTTAAATACTGGTACCCTTATTAAACATTTGTTTCATGAAGATAATTTGCAAATAGTATAGTAAAAAAGATCTTGTCATTCTGATTACAAATATGTATAATAAAAGTTAATCGGCCCGTTAGTCCCAGATTTCTTTTATATTTAATTTTTGCCCTTAAGTTTGCACACATTTTTCGTGATTTTCAAATCTTCATTTCTTTCACTTTTCCTGCAAAAAGTCGGTCATAATGGATACGAAACTAAAACTAGTGACGTCTACTTTACAGTGAAAATAGTTATTTTAGGTTCGATCCATACACTTCTTGTCTTCTCCTATTTCATTATGGAAGGAATTTTATTTAAATTTTCTTTTGTGATGAATTTATTTACCCTTCTAAAACGGATAAGTCTGTTAACACTGGTTTTCACCGCTGGGCAGCACTTGGCCAATTCGATTCAAATCTTTAGAATTTAGTTTTTAGTAATTTAGATTTTCTTGCTTCTTGTTTATGGCTTGTAACTGTTTGCAGATTGCAAACCGTCCAAAATCCAGCCAGATTTGTGTTAATCCATTCAAACATCATCTGTTTTTCTAGGTTACATTATTTATTTAGTAGTTTCTTAAACACTGCTATGTTTTCTGCATTCCGACTTTTAGCTGGCAGTTTATTCCAAATATTGGTACTCATGATAGCTACACTATGATCATATGCACTGCAATATTGATTTGACCATTGCTCGTAATAATCCATTGTTACTTCTTATGCACCTTGTTTTTAACCTCCTGTTTTTTTTGGGTTCAAGATTGATTGTATGCATACAATTAATAACCCATATAAGTTAATCAGAGCTCCGATTTACAAAGGAAGTGTCATGTGGAATGAGCTCCCAACCAAAACCAGAGAAGCGGGTTCGATCCTTGCCTTTAAAAATGCATACAGAGCTCACCTGGTTATTCAGGCCCAAAACCTGGCACTGCAAATATATAATACGACCTGCTGAACGACCCATTGACTTCGCCCTCTCTCATGCCTGCTCTCTCCCTGCGTGTCCGCCCCCCCTGCCCATGGACCCCTCCCCCCCCCCCCCCATCCACATTTGACAAACAACTATTATAACTCAATGACTCGAGACCCACTACCCCTACTTTAGACCCATTACCACCACTGAATAACTACATCTTCAACCAGCAATGCACACAATATAAACCACTATACATGCACAACATGGCATTATTTAAAGACTAACCGTTATTAAAACCAAATCTAACTGATATACAAACACAGCATATGATTTAACCACTAGTGTACATTACTGCACACTCTATCTTGATGCATATACCTTGCACTATGGTGAGTACATATGCTGTACACTAAGCAGCATAGGCTGCTCCCCCACTTTCTTTTATGTTCTGAATGGGTTGTGCTGCACACAATGCAACACATTCCACTTCCACTATGTACAGATGAAATGCGACCACTCCCACGGCTGGAAGACCAGTGTCCCGGCGCTGACAAAATATGTATTCAGATGAATAAAAATATTTACCAACAAATATTTACTGCATACAGCTCATACTGCGGAGGAACAACAGGGCTCTCCTCTTCAACCAGTCGTGGGCCGCCTACAAGCAGGGCTTTGGGACGGTGGCAATGAGCCACTGGCTGGGCAACGACTACATCCACCGATTAACAGCCGGACGGCACCAATCCCTTCGCGTGTCGATGATGGGGATGGACAGCCAGATGGAATTCAACTATGACATCTTCGCTGTTAGCTCTGAGGCTGTCAGGTACAGGCTGCGAATCGGCGACTACAACGCGCGCAGCACAGGTTAGTGGGACCAGCGATACTGCAGGATTCGTACTTATGGTGCGTTGGACAACGCGTGCCAACGTGTTGGGTTTTTGGCCGAAATTTCGGGACGCGTCGGGACGCGTTAGAAACGTGTTACCGGCGCGTTGGTACACGTCGGTACACGTTGAGTGTGAAGCAACACGTCGGCGCGCGTCGGGCAGAGTCAAAAGTTTTGTGCTTGCACAAAACTTTCGACGCTGGCCGACGCACGCCGACGGGTTGCGTAGTGTTACGGGCGCGTTTGCAGGACGTCGACACACGTTACCAGCGCGTAGCCGGCCCGCTCGTAGCGTTGAGAAACGTTGATCAACGTCGTGGAATTTCCCCCCATCTGCGACGGACCCATCAACACGTCGTTAACGTTCCATCAACGGGTTTGGGGCGCGTTATTGGCGTTGCTCCAGCGCTTCTCGATGGGTTGAACGTGCTGCTGGCAATAACACGGCGATAACATGTTGATAACACGCTTCCAACCCGCCAACTTGGTTTAACGCGCTGGCGACACGCGGATAACATGCGGATAACACATCGATAACACGCTAATCAAGCGTGGGAACCCGGCGCCGGTTGTTTGAAATTGGGTCAAGCGGGCGTTTTTTTTTTGTTTTCCACCCACACCCCACCGGCGCAACACGTTGGCGGCACGCCAATAACACGCCACCAATGCGCCACCCCCATGCCGTCAACGCACCGACAACACGCCGATGGCATGCTGGGAACTCGCTGGTGGGACATTCACATGTTGCTCCCCCGCACGTCGCAACGCGTTGGCGGCGCGCAAATAACACGCCAGCAACACACTGCCAACACGCTGCGCTGTGTCGAGTTTTCTCAAAACACGCTGAAAAGCTTGACGTTTCTCGACGCGTTGAATAAATTTAGCGCGTTGGCGGCACGCCGGAAAACACGTCGTAGTGTGACCGCACCATTAGCTTGCCTCCCCGCCACAGTCGCGTAGACTTTAGGCTTCACAGAAAGCATTACGTTATCGGACCATATATGGAAACCATGTAGGGAGGGACCAGTGTAGGTGTTCCTCCGTGCGGAGCGGGCAAGGTTTTAAGCCCATAAGCCATCAAGGCATTAAGCATATAAAGATTATAATATATATCAATCCCGGCATATATTTTGGGATCAATATTTACATTCCCTACACATGCATGATTCAAATAAAACTCAACGTGAGATGCCGGTGGATAGTTATTGCACAATATAACTGTAAATTCATGGCTTACGAGCTACATGCCTTGACGGCCGACCACAGAGTAGCGCACATGCGGGGGAACACCTACACTGGTCCCAATGATGTAATGCTTTGTGCCACGCCTAAGGTCTACACAACTGTGGTAGGGAACCAAGCCAGGTTTGTACTGATCATGAAAAACTTGAAAAATACTATATTTTGAAAGTGTAAAAATTAAGTAGTGAAAATTCCTGCAATTATACTAAAAGTATTTATTATAAGTCGTTAGAAGTACTACGCATACCATGTGTTTTTTTTGTATTGTGCATGGCTTGTGTGTTCTCTGTATTACATGTACCCCGTGTTCTCTGTATTATGTGTACCCTGTGTTCTGTGTATTATGTGTACCCTGTGTTATGTGTATTATATGTACCATGTGTTCTCTGTATTATGTGTACCCTATGTTCTCTGTAGTACACGTACCCTGTGTTATCTGTATTACATGTACCCTGTGTTCTCTGTAGTACATGTACCTTGTGTTCTCTGTATTACATGTACCCTGTGTTCTCTGTAGTACACCCACCCTGTGTTCTCTGTAGTACATGTACCCTGTGTTCTCTGTAATACATGTACCCTGTGTTCTCTGTAGTACAAGTACCCTGTGTTCTATGTAATACATGTACCCTGTGTTCTCTGTATTCCATGTATGTTGTGTTCTCTGTATTACATGTACCCAATGTTCTCTGTAGTACATGTACCCTGTGTTCTCTGTATTACATGTACCCTGTTTTCTCTGTAATACATGTACCGTGTGTTCTCTGTGATACATGTACCCTGTGTTCTCTGTAGTACATGTACCCTGTGTTCTCTGTAGCATAGGTACCCTGTGTTCTCTGTATTACATGTACCCTGTTTTCTCTGTAATACATGTACCCTGTGTTCTCTGTATTACATGTACCCTGTGTTCTCTGTATCACATGTACCCTGTGTTCTCTGTAGTACACGTACCCTGTGTTCTCTGTATTACCTGTACCCTGTGTTCTCTGTAGTACATGTACCCTGTGTTCTCTGTATTACATGTACCCTGTGTTCTCTGTAGTACATGTACCCTGTGTTCTCTGTATTACATGTACCCTGTGCTTTCTGTAGAACAAGTACCCTGTGTTCTCTGTAGTACATGTACCCTGTGTTCTCTGTATTACATGTACCCTGTGGTTTCTGTAGAACAAGTACCCTGTGTTCTCTGTATTACATGTACCCTGTGTTCTCTGTATTACATGTACCCTGTGTTCTCTGTATTACATGTACCCTGTGTTCTCTGTATTACATGTACCCTGTGTTCTCTGTAGTACATGTACCCTGTGTTCTCTGTAGTACATGTACCCTGTGTTCTCTGTAGTACATGTACCCGTGTTCTCTGTAGTACATGTACCCTGTGTTCTCTGTAGTACATGTACCCTGTGTTCTCTGTAGTACATGTACCCTGTGTTCTCTGTAGTACATGTACCCTGTGTTCTCTGTAGCATAGGTACCCTGTGTTCTCTGTATTACATGTACCCTGTTTTCTCTGTAATACATGTACCCTGTGTTCTCTGTATTACATGTACCCTGTGTTCTCTGTATCACATGTACCCTGTGTTCTCTGTAGTACACATACCCTGTGTTCTCTGTATTACCTGTACCCTGTGTTCTCTGTAGTACATGTACCCTGTGTTCTCTGTATTACATGTACCCTGTGTTCTCTGTAGTACATGTACCCCGTGTTCTCTGTATTACATGTACCCTGTGCTTTCTGTAGAACAAGTACCCTGTGTTCTCTGTAGTACATGTACCCTGTGTTCTCTGTATTACATGTACCCTGTGGTTTCTGTAGAACAAGTACCCTGTGTTCTCTGTATTACATGTACCCTGTGTTCTCTGTAGTACATGTACCCTGTGTTCTCTGTATTACATGTACCCTGTGTTCTCTGTATTACATGTACCCTGTGTTCTCTGTAGTACATGTACCCTGTGTTCTCTGTAGTACATGTACCCTGTGTTCTCTGTAGTACATGTACCCGTGTTCTCTGTAGTACATGTACCCTGTGTTCTCTGTAGTACATGTACCCTGTGTTCTCTGTAGTACATGTACCCTGTGTTCTCTGTAGTACATGTACCCTGTGTTCTCTGTAGTAGTACTAGTACATGTACCCGTGTTCTCTGTAGTACATGTACCCTGTGTTCTCTGTATTACATGTACCCTGTGTTCTCTGTAGTACATGTACCCTGTGTTCTCTGTAGTACATGTACCCATGTTCTCTGTAGTACATGTACCCTGTGTTCTCTGTATTACATGTACCCTGTGTTTTCTCTGTTACATGTACCCTGTGTTCTCTGTAGTACATGTACCCTACCCTCCTCCCCCTTCCTCTCCCCTCACTCCCTCCTCGCTGACAGCGAATGCGATGCGGCTCTACAACAACAAGGTCTTCTCGACACCGGACGTGAACAGCGGCTTTGGTCTGGACTGCGGAGCGGAGTACCAGGCGGGCTGGTGGTTCACCCAGGGGTGCCTGGATGGCCTGCTCCCAACAGCGGAGTGGCAGCACAAGGGCCTTGTCTGTTACTTCCCCAGCTCGGGCCGTGTCGTGTATGTGGACAACATCACCATGATGGTGCGTGCCCTGGGACTGTCCAGGTCCAAGCGCCAATCCGACCACATGACGGGCTAGTGCCAATGCAGGCGTGCGATGGAAGAGATTCACATGGATCTGGGAATAATCCGGGCTAAGAGGACTGGTGGGGCCGCCACTGGTCAGGAGGCAGAATACAGAATAATCGTGGGAATTATATATTATGTAGTAGTCTGCACTGACCTCTCAGGCAACGAGTTGCATCGACAGGTAGGCGTGGGTAGGATGGCGACATCAGGGAGCATAGGTGGTGTAATGGTTAGTGTGGTAGTCTGCACTGACCTCTCAGGCAACGAGTCGCATAGACAGGTAGGCGTGGGTAGGATGGCGACATCAGGGAGCATAGGTGGTGTAATGGTTAGTGTGGTAGTCTGCACTGACCTCTCAGGCAACGAGTCGCATAGACAGGTAGGCGTGGGTAGGATGGCGACATCAGGGAGCATAGGTGGTGTAATGGTTAGTGTGGTAGTCTGCACTGACCTCTCAGGCAACGAGTCGCATAGACAGGTAGGCGTGGGTAGGATGGCGACATCAGGGAGCCTAGGTGGTGTAATGGTTAGTGTGGTAGTCTGCACTGGCCTCTCAGGCAATGAGTCGCATAGACAGGTAGGCGTGGGTAGGATGGCGACATCAGGGAGCATAGGTGGTGTAATGGTTAGCATGCTAGCTCTGGAATGTAAGAGATGTGAGTTAGATTACCGCTCTAGGCACAATATTTCCAATTTTCATCACCTGCCATGACACTGGAGCCATGACCAGGATCCTGTACAAGCTACATGCTGTATGGTTGTTGAATCTACCTTGTGTGTGTATATAAGTGGATTGCCTGTATGTATGTAATTGTAAGCATTAAATTACCATTTAAAAGATTTACAATTCCAGGGGCACGAGTGTAGTCGTCTGTTCTGACCTCTCAGGCAAGGACCCGCATAGACAGGTTGGCGTGAGTAGGGCGATGACATCAGGGAGCATAGGTGGTGTAATGGTTAGCACACTGGCCTGGAATGCAAGAGACGTAGGTTCGATTCCAGCTTTAGGTGCAATATTTCCCATTTTCATCACCCACACAAATTATAATTTATATATATAGCAAATAATTCCCTTCCGTGCCTTTATACTCGCATAAAGCATTATGAATAACATATATATATATAAGGAATATAATCGCAAAGAAATGACACATATAGAAGTAGGCGGAATTGTACCTGTATTTAAGTATGTCTGCAATTTAACTTATTTATATCCCTCGCACATACGTTTGTATCATGCACCATTATAATTAACATGGTCTTTGCACCACGAAGGTTATAGGGCATGCTTAGTGCAGATTGACATCAAACTAGACGAAGCCAACTAGTGGTAAAGCCCGGGCCTCGTGTGTGGAAGGTCAGGAGTTTGGTTCCTGGTCGAGTCAAACCAATGACTTTGAAATTGATACTTGTCGCTTTCTGGCCTGGCGCTCGGTATTAATAGGATAGAGCAAGGACTGGTTAGCTCAGTGTCAGGATAATGTGACTGAGTGAGATATCGGGTAATGGAGCTGGCAGCACTATAAAGTCACCATGAGTGCGCACTGTCACAAGTCTGTAGGTACCAGTCCTGATAAGACCTTAGCTGTTGCCAGGACCTGAAACTCCAACAACCAACAACCAGCCCAACCTCGCCGGGGATCAATTCCCCAAGTAGGCGGGACTCGAACCCTCAACCCTTAATGATTAGAGGGGTGGGTGGGTGAAGTTGAGTTGGCCGGGTGTTGCGTGGCTTCGGCAGAGGGTCGCTGGTCACGTGATGGTGGGGCGATGGTGGCGCCATCCATTATTAAGTTTGGTTAGTTCTGAAATTCCCGCTGGCGGCTCCACCGCCGCCCAGCAACCGCAGGGTAGGACCGGCGTTTGTCTGTTTGTTGTTTTACGTCCTAGGGACGCAGTTCTTGCTGGTGGCAGCAGGGGACGGTAGGGAGTGTAGGTTAGGTTGGTTGTTGGAGTTTTACGTCCTGGCAACATCTACGGTCATATCAGGACAGGTGAAAATTGGTTATCGGCCTTCTGATCACAAATCAGGGTAGGGTGGGTGGTTTTTATTTTTTACTTTTCGGGCATATGACAAACGTTGGTTGGTTGTTGGATTTTTACGTCCTGGCAACATCTAAGGTCATATTGGATGGGTAATGACTCACGACAGTGCGCACTCATGGCGACTTTATAGTGCTGCCCCATTGGAAATCAAGCTGTCAGCACCATGACCTGATATCTTACTCAGTCACATTATCCTGACACTGAGCTAACCAGTCCTTGCCCTATCCTAATAATGCCGAGCCCCTGGGTAGGAAACGACAACACTACATTTTTAAGTCATTGGTTTGACTTGACCAGGGTTTGAAATAAACCCTTGAGTTCGGATCCCACAATCTACCAAAATGGGAGATGGACGCTCCATTCATTTGGCCATCCCGTCTGGTCTGTAATGGCCGGTGCATACCTACCGTTTACGATTCGCGCACTAAAACTCGCGACTCGACCCGACCCGCTTAAAACTGAAAATGGGCCGATTCATTTTTCGAATCGCGAATCGCAATCGTAAACGGCCGCTTTTAGCACTAAAAACTGAGTTTTATGCGCGAATCGCATGCGTCTAGTGTGCTAGGGGGTCGCACACCTAATGACTAAAACCCAGTTTTATGCGTGAAACGGGCAGTTTTAAGTCGTAAACGGTAGGTGTGCACTGGCCATTAGTAGGATGCGCCTGGACAACATTAATAGTGCAGCGTTGTTCATTGTTAGGCGAAATGAAAAAAACACGGGTGATCATCCCCGCCCGTGCCTGAAAAATCGCTTGCCCCTGATTAAATCCCCGTGCCCCCAGCTCTGCCAATTTGGACTTCCACCGCTGTGTATATAACTTAAAGCGTCATCAAAGGCCGGTTGCTCTCATACCATGTCTATGTGGTGTGGAAGGTTAAAAATCCCTTGGGTCGGTAAAGTGTAGGCTCGGGCTTTCTATCGACCAGCAGTGGAATGAGGAATACCAGTCGTCTATGACTGAAATTTCCCCTGCTTAAACAACTAATGGACCCCCCAAAAAACAAAACAAAACCTTTTTTATTAAAAAAGAAAGGGCGGATGGAAAGGGGAGGGGAAAGTGGGGGATGGAGTGAGAAATACAAAGGGGAGTGAAGAGGGGGGTGGACATAGCAGTGGGGGGAAAGGAATGCAGAGGGAATTGAGGGGTGATAGGGAGGGAACTGGGAAGGGGAGGGAGCAGGACCGAGAGTGGAGGAGGGGGGAGGGAGGGTGTTGGGTGGGATAGGGAGGGTGTTGGGTGGGATAGGGAGGGTGTTGGGTGGGAGAGGGAGGGTGTTTTGTGGGAGAGGGAGGGTGTTTTGTGGGAGAGGGAGGGTGTTGGGTAGGGAGGAGGGAGGGGATGTGAATGAGGGTGGCGGAGAGGATGGACGGGCAGGGGAATGGGGGAGCCCGAGGAGACCAGTGAAATACTGAAAAATATAAATATAAAATGAGAAATAAAAACCGCCCGTGCGACCCTGATTTGTATTTCAAAGGGACGACCAGCAACTTAATGTTGTTTTCTTTGGCCTCAGTTCCTGTATGCGTGTAGCTAACTGCTTGGTGTGTAGGTGAGTGTGAGGTGTTCATGTACGCGTCTCACTAACTGCTTGGTGTGTAGGTGAGGGTGAGGTGTTCCTATACGCGTGTAACTAACTGCTTGGTGTGTAGGTGAGGGTGAGGTGTTCCTGTACGCATGTAACTAACTGCTTGGTGTGTAGGTGAGTGTGAGGTGTTCCTGTATGTGTGTAACTAACTGCTTGGTGTGTAGGTGAGGGTGAGGTGTTCCTGTACGTGTGTAACTAACTGCTTGGTGTGTAGGTGAGTGTGAGGTGTTCCTGTACATGTGTAACTAACTGCGTGGTGTGTAGGTGAGTGTGAGGTGTTCCTGTACACATGTAACTAACTGCTTAGTGTGTAGGTGAGGGTGAGGTGTTCCTGTACACGTGTAACTAACTGCTTGGTGTGTAGCTGAGGATGAGGTGTTCCTGTATGTGTGTAACTAACTGCTTGGTGTGTAGGTGAGTGTGAGGTGTTCCTGTATGCGTGTAACTAACTGCTTGGTGTGTAGATGAACATGAGGTGTTCTTGTAAGCGTGTAACTAACTACTTGGTGTGTAGATGAGGGTGAGGTGTTCTTGTATGCGTGTAACTAACTGCTTGGTGTGCAGGTGAGTGTGAGGTGTTCCTATACGTGTGTAACTAACTGCTTGGTGTGTAGATGAACGTGAGGTGTTCTTGTATGCGTGGAACTAACTACTTGGTGTGTAGGTGAGTGTGAGGTGTTGTTGTACGTGTGTAACTAACTGCTTGGTGTGTAGCTGAGGGTGAGGTGCTCTTGTACGTGTGTAACTAACTGCTTAGTGTGTAGGTGAGGGTGAGGTGTTCATTAGCAACAGTCCGATGGTTTTGAGTTGTAATTTTTTCTGAGATAAATATATTAAATTGATTGTTATAACGTACTTTACATTACTTTGAAGTAACCTTGATTTTAAATGGCTAACTTTTGAGATACTTGAAGTGAAAACATGCAAAAATTATTTTTGGCAAGCACGTCAAAACTGATACTGTAGCCTCATGCAGTGACATGTTCTAAACACTCAGTGTTCACTTCTTTGTGACAACAACATTGCTTAATAAATGCGCCAGAATCTAAGGTAGATATGTACTATCAAATCTAGGTGAGTGTTTTGGTTTTGAATATGTGATGCTTCGTCGGACTGCAGCTTTCTTTATTCATCTTTTTCCCCTGGTTTAATCTTCGGTGTTAGCTGGTTTGTTGTGATTTAGGGTTGTGGTCAATTTTCATCATCATTATCATGCTGTCGGTAGCGATGCGACAAAGACTGCTTTCATTACTTGACTGTCGCGTTCCATTTAGCTTTCTGCTGTGAGAGTGATGTCCATGAGTCGGTCTTAATGTCTCTCAGCTTCAGGTTTCTCTTGATGGTATCCTTGAACCGGAGATGAGGGCACCCTCTCTTTCTGTAGCCAGAAGACAGTTGAGAATAGAGGATCTGCTTTGGTAGCCTGTCTGATGACATCCTCATGAGGTGTCCAGTCCACTGGAGATTCTTTTTGATCAGAAGATCTTCCATAGAGGGCAGTCCCGTCCGTTCGAGTATTTCCTTATTTGTCAATTGTAACAGGCCCAGATAATCTCGATGTTGGTGAGTAGATTAGAGGGGGGGTTAGGGGTCAGGGTAGACAAGGTCCAATATTGTTTGTTTGTTGTGCTACATCCTAGCAACATCTAAGGTCATATCATGACTAAAAATTGAAACTTGTCGCTTCCTAGCCTGGCGCTCGGCATTATTAGGATAGGGCAAGGACTGGTTAGCTCAGTGTCAGGATAATGTGACTGAGTGGTATATCGGGTCATGGTACTAGTGGCCTGATTTCCCAGTGGGGCAGCACTATTCAGTCGCCATGAGTGTGCACTGTCACACGTCGGTACTTGTCCTGATATGATCCTAGATGTTGCAAAGACGTAAAACTCCAACAACCAATCAACGAACCAGTTAACACAGCAACAACATATTTCACCTGACCTCTACTGGTACACACCCATGCCCCAATTATTCTGCCAGTTTGCACTCCACAATTCTGCCCAGTTGTTCTGCTACAGGTACAGGACCAAAAATCGGCAAGCTTTGGGCTGGAAGTGGCCCGGATTTCTGGATTTTCCGGTTTTCTGGAGACAGCCTAAATATATACTTAAAATATAAAACAATGAAAAGTAAAGACATAATAAATCTATTATATAACATATCTATATATTATATATAATATATATATATGATATCTATTATATCTGTAGTGGTTATTTATAAGCCTAAATATATACTTAAAATATAAAACAATGAAAAGTAAAGACATAATAAATCTATTATATAACATATCTATTTATTATATATAATAAATATATATGATATCTATTATATCTGTAGTGGTTATTTATATTTATTATGTATATTTATTATATATATTACATATGTATAGAACAATGCGGCCACGTGGTTAACTAGAGCCAGCCTGCAAAGTTAAAAAATAACCAGTTTAAAAAATAGCCGGTTTTCTGGTAAATCCAGATTTCTGGAAGCCGGATGTAAGGCTTGCTACCTGCCCCTTAAAGCATTACCCTGAACTAAAACAGAGTAGACTTTAATCAAAAACTGAAATTCTTTTTTTTTAACCCAATGGATTGTGCAATTTGGAGGTGGTTAACTGATTAACACAAAACTTGTCAATTATTTAGATTTGTCTTTTTTAAATATAGAAAGATGAATATATCTATGGGTTAAAGTACTATGCATGATGAGATGTTTGTGTGTTTACACCAGGCGTCTGTATAGCTGCTTGTCTGTTGAGATTTGCACGTGAAGTCACAGCTCACGCGGTCTTTGTTTATGTATCCAAGTTGAACTGCGGGAATGTGCATAGCTAGAAAATTCTGTACAATGATCACTGTGTTGCTTATTTTATATCAGGAGCGGTCTGTATCTCAGGCGGTAGAGTGTCCACCTGTGAAGCTGTCAGTCATCCGATCAATCCTTCTCAAGTGGACCCATTTGCAGTTTTAGCTATTTTCCGTTCCAACCAGTGGTCCACAACTGGTTCATCAAAGGCTGTGGTATGTGCTGTCCTGTCTGTGGGAAAGTGTATATAAAAGCCCTTGCGCCTTATCAGAAAGAGTAGCCTATGTGGCAGCAGTGGGTATCCCCCAAAGAAATATGTCAGAATGACCATATGTTTGATGTCTAATAGCCGATAACACGATAACAAAAATCAATGTGCTCTAGAGGTGTTGTTAAATAAAACAAGGTTTACTTTTCATGTTGTATCCACGTGTGAATAAGGTCGGACAAATTGACCATTACGGTGTGACATTGGGCTCTGGACCAGCAAAACGAACATAATATACAGGGTCCGTACAGCACCTGGAAAATCTTGAAAAGTCTTGAACTTCATTTGCCCCATTTCAAGGCCTTGAAAAGCCTTGAATTTAACCTATTTTGGGTCATTACTCAAGCAAAAGCCTTGGAATCCATTAAACTGTCCCCACTGATCTAAATTAGTCCAAAATCGACATTCTTTATTTGTTTTTTCCTCAAATCCCAATGATAGTCTTGAATTTTCTTTTTCATTGAATAAAGTCTTTTGTCAGCGCCGTGGCACTGGTTTTCCAGCCATGTGACAATACAGTTATTTACAACATATGTATATAATTGCTATCTAAAACAGCCTTGAAATAGCCTTGAATTCCATATCTTCACATGTGTATGGGCCCTGCATTTGTTATGAGCCAATGTAAATAATACAGAAAGTATGAATAAATTAAGAATCGTCATAACAGTGTGGTAGGCTTCCTCAACATAAAAATAAAAGCTACTGGCTGCAATCAGCATTGTGTCCGCATGAGTGCTTCTTTTGATTGTTCGTCCTAATATGACCTTAGATGTTGCTAGGACGCAAAGATCCAACAACCAATCAATTTTGTGATTGTAAGATATCCTCCTGCTTGTGTTCCACCAAGGATTTTATATATAGGGTTGGCAAAGCGAGGCTGTTTGAGACTCCCAGCATGCAATCCGAAAATACGGCCACCATTTTGGAAGCTTGATAATGAGTGATGATAAGGTCAACATAAAATCGTTGCTAGTACTATCTGTGGTTGAACTGCTCATGCGATATGACGGCACTGTTAACAGTATCATTATTATCAAGTATTGTTTCCTGTTACCATTACCATTTCATGCTACCTGTTACCATTTACTGCATTTGGGATTTGTTATTAATCGAAACGAATTGGACGGTTGTGGAATCGACCCACTCACCAGTTAATAAGGAGTAGGTGAGTAGACACACTTTCAAAATGGCCAATTATCACGCTTTTATGACATCACTTAACATGAGTGCGCTGTCACAAATCGGTAGTCATACTGATGTGACCTTAGGTGTTGCTAGGACATCAAAACCCACCACACAAAACGAAGGCATTTACAAAATGAAGATAAATACTGTGTTCCTGCCCTGCATCTCAATCCAGTTACCGTTTTGTTTGTTTGTTGTTGTTTTATGTCCAGCAACATCTAAGGTCATATCAGGACGGGTACCGACTTGTGACAGTGAGCTCTCATGGGGACTTTATATTGCTGCCCCACTGGGAGACCAGGCCGCCAGCACCATGACCTGATAACCCACTCATTCACATTATCCTGACACAGCCAAACCAGTCCTTGCCCTATCCTAATAGTGCTGAAGCTAGGAAGTGACAAGTATAAATTTGTAAGTCATTGGTTTGACTCGACCAGGGTTCAAACCCATGATCCCACGGTCTACCAACATCCAGTTACCGAGGCCTCAACATTTGAAGTCTTTTAAAATTTCTTTTATTAAGTCCGTGGAAATTTCAATCACCAACAATTTGTCTTCCTCATTCCACTCGTTCTTGCCCTATCCTAATGTAGTAGTCTATACTGACCTCTCAGGAGCCGCATAGGCAGGTAGGGGTGGGTAGTGTGGTGACGTGAGGGAGCCTAGGTGGTGTAATGGTTAGCACACTGGCCTGGAATGCAAGAGATGTGAGTTTGATTCCAGCTCTAGGCGCAATATTTCCCATTTTCATCACCCCCACGACACCCCCTGTGAGCAGGATCCGGTACAAGCTATGCGTTGAATGGTTGTTGAACCTACCCTGTGTATATAAAAACCTCTCTATACCGACCCCTCCACAGATCGACCACTCCCCTATATCGATCGCTTTATTTGGGTCCCAAAAATACCATTGTAAGGATATTCTAAATCTAAAGAGACCACCTCCCTAAATGGACCACTTAAAGTCGGTCCCATGGGTCGGTCTAATTAGAGAGGTTTTACTGTATATGTTAGTGTATATGCCTGCATGTATGTAATTGTAAGCATTAAATGACCATTTATAGGATTTACAATTGCAGGGGGCGCGAGTGTAATAGTCTGCACTGACCTCTCATGGAAGGTGCTACATGGACAGGTAGGCATGAGTAGTGTGATGTTATCAGGGAGCTTAGGTGGTATAATGGTTAGCACACTGGCATGGAATGCAAGAGATGTTCAATTCCCACTCTAGGCACAATATTTCCCATTTTCATCACCCCCCTCCCCGACATTACGTTTGTAGACATTTCAACAACACACAGTTGGTCTTCCTCAATCCACTGCTTCTTGCCATATCCTAGTAATGCTGAGCGCCGGGGTTGCGGATTCGGAGGGACACCAGTTTGCCAGGGACACACCCATTCAAATGCATTGTCAACAGTCGTGAGCAAATCTTCATACAGAAAAAGTCAAATATCTCTCAAATTACACCACCTAGAAACAAATCGCTTGGTACACATATATAAAACATGTTTACCAAAAAGACTATATTAAATTGATAAGGTTGGGGTTCTGGATTTCTATTAATTTTGAATAAAACTAACGTTTTGCACTGCGTGTACCATCAAACTCAAGGTCGTGAGCAATGTTCATGAGCAATGTTCATACAGAAAATACAGAAAAAGTCAAATATCTCTAAAACCACACTACCTAGAAACAAATCGTTTGGTACACATAGAAAACATCTTTACCAAAAACATTATAATAAATTTATAAGGTTAGTGACGATGATGTTCGATTTTGACGCATCCGCAGAAGCAATGTGTCTCTGGCAAACTGTTGTCCCTGGGAAACCGCAACACCGGGCTAAGTCGTGACAAGTACAGATGAACCTCGATCCAACGGACACCGATGCAACGGATTCCGGATCCAACGGACACAATCCGCTAGAGTGAATATCTGGTCCGAACGTTTAAAACTCCTGAGTGCCACCTCTCACCCCTCTCGCCACCCCTCACCAAACTAACCACACCTCAACCTGTCACCTACCGTCACCCCCTCACCACCCCTCACCCCCTCCCCCCTCACCCCCTCTCCACCACTCACCCCTCATAACCTCCAACAGCGATCGGTAAAGGTGAATGTGCGTGGGGTAGAGCCCCGGAAAATGTCGCTGCAACGGACAAACAGCTTTAACGGACAACCTGCTCCCCCCCTATTAGTCTGTTGGATCGAGGTTCATCTGTATACATTTTAAAGTCATTGTTTTGACTCGGCCAGGGTTTGAACGCCCACGGGTTCGAATCCCATGACCTGCCACGCTGGAAGAGGGCGCTCTACCCATTCAGCCATCCCGTCTTGTGGATATTTCACCAATAAAGATCGATACCACCTGTTGCTGACTGAAACTTAAACAGGCCATCTGCTTTAGAAGAACACTTTTGAATATTTTATTTTAGAAACAAGTTATGAGTGTCTAACACTGGATAATATATCTGTAACAAAACCTCCTCAAGCTCCTACAATTTCTTAGCAGAATAAAATACGAAACTAAATCCACCCTTAGGCCTATACTTGATAGTGCCTTACTATAAATAACATCACGCACACTTTAAAAAATGCATTAAATTTGGCCAAATTGTATTGTTTAAGGCATAAAATACTTATTAGTATTACACCACAATATTGACATTCTATCGCTTAGACTTATGATAATATATTTTAGTCTAATTACTTAAAGCTGCATAGTCCAATGAAAACATATTTATATAGATTTGATTCTACATATCTAACTTAGATACTGGTGCGCTTATTCAATCTTGTCACTACATGGAAGGGAATATTGAGGAAAATTTAATAGAACATGTTACTGCAGAAGCCTATTCTTCTTTGCCCTTTGAGGCGTCAGCGGCCACCCACACAAACACCTCCTCAGCCGTGTCGTAGATGAACATGTCGCCTACCGCCCAACTTTAGGCATAGACCACAAACAAGGGCTCTCCAGTTTTCCCGGTCCTGGGCCTTGAGTTTCTTGTTTGCGATTCTGTAACATTGTTCTTTTTTCCGGGGTGGGGTTGTTGGCCCTACGCCCAACCCCCAACCTGGAGGACCAGTTGCTGCTCTTAGTCTGTCCTCTACCATGAGTCCTGCCCGGCTTGGTTAAACCTGCCAGGGCGCTAGCCCCCGCCGGTATAGCTCTCATGGTCACGGAGGCACACAAGCCTCCCCACCACGACAAGGTGGCAACACATCGGGGGCAGAAGCCTATGTTGTCAGAGTATTGGCATGTGACCAAAATTGTTTGCACTTCAAATATTTAAAAGAAATCTAGCCATTTAAAATCAAAGTTGCTTCAAACTAAAGGAAGGTAGTTTATAATGATCAACCTCATGTATATTATCTCAGACAAAAACACTGATCTGACACAGAAGAATCGATTCTTAAGTATCTTTTCTCAGAAATACTCGATTTCAGATTAATTTAAAAGTCAAGAAGTAACATTTATTTTGATTTACTTTTCAGTTAGTAAGCATTGTTGTTTTTATTTGCCGGCAGAAGGTAAAGTTGATTCCATGTATTTTCATTATTTGTTATCATAACTTCAAAGCCGTGATTGCGCTAACTATTGTTGCCCATATCTAAGATGGCAAAATTAAGCTTAGTTTGATCAAATGTACCTTAAAGTTGCATAGTCCGATGAAAACATCAAATTTTCAAAACCAAAACAACTTGTATAGACATAATTCTACATATTCACCTTTGATACTGGTGCACTTATTAAGCAGGTTTTGCTGCATAAAAGGTCGTAATAAGTCAATTTAATAGAACCTGTTACTACTGAAGTCTATGGTGCCAGAGTTTTAGCATGCTTGCCAAAATTAATTTAGCATGTTTTGATGTCAAATATCTCCAAAGTTAGCCATTTAAAATATAAATTACTTCAAACTAAAGTAATATAGACTAGAATGATTAGCAATTCAAAAGCATCGGACTATGCAACTTTAAGAATCAGGAGAAAGGGTTTTCCTCATTGTTGACTATTTCCCCTTTTTCGCGGAATGATCTACGAGAGGAATTACATTGAGATTCAGAGTAGTCTGGTCCCTTGAGTCTCCTCAACCAACGGGGTTGCTGTTAGCATGGTCCCCTGGCCTTATCGATATTACACAAAGAGTACGGACTGATAGTACATGAGCGCCACCTAGCGTTGTCTCAGCCGGCTGGCAAGCCCCATTGAAAGTAATACAAGACCTTGATGGTGGCAATCTCAGGTGGTGGGGTAAGGCACTAGAACTTGGTGGTGGCGGCCTCAGGTGGTGGGATAAGGCACTAGACCTTGGTGGTGGCAGCCTCAGGTGGTGGGATAAGGCATAGAACTTGGTGGTGGCAGCCTCAGGTGGTGGGATAAGGCACTAGAACTTGGTGGTGGCAGCCTCAGGTGGTGGGATAAGGCACTAGAACTTGGTGGTGGTGGCCTCAGGTGGTGGGACAGGGCACTAGAACTTGGTGGTGGTGGCCTCAGGTGGTGGGACAGGGCACTAGAACTTGGTGGTGGCAGCCTCAGGTGGTGGGACAGGGCACTAGAACTTGGTGGTGGCGGCCTCAGGTGGTGGGACGGGGCACTAGAACTTGGTGGTGGAGGTCTGGTTGAAACTGGAAGCACGAGATCATGATGCTGGCGGCCTCTGGTGGAAACTGGAAGCACTAGAACATAATGGTGGCAGCCTCTGGTGGTGGGATGAGGTACTACAGCGCGACGATGGCGGCCTCTGGTGGCTATTGGAAGTACTAGAGGGTAACGGTGGCGGCCTCTGGTGGCAACTGAAAGCACTAGAGCGTAATGGGGGTGATGCGGATTCCGAGGGACACCAGTTTGCCAGGGACACTTCCATTGAAATGCATTGTTAACGGCCGTGAGCAAATCTTCATATGGAAGAAGTCAAATATCTCTCAAATTACACCATCTAGAAACTAATCGCTTGGTAGACATAGAGAAAACATCTTTACCATAAAGACTATATTAAATTGATAAGGTTAGGGTTCTTGATTTCTATTAATCTTGAATAAAACTAACTTTTTGCACTGCGCGTACCGTCAAACTCAAGGCATTGTCAATGGTCGTGAGCCATCTTCATACATAAAATACAGAAGAAGTCAAATATCTCTCAAATTACACCATCTAGAACCAAATCGTTTTGGTATACATATAGAAAAGATCTTTACCAAAAACATTATATTAAATTTATAACGTTAGTGACAATGCTGTTCGATTTTGACGCATGTACAGAAGCGATGTGTCCCTCGCAAACTGGTGTCCCTCGGAATCCGCAACAGGGGCCACCTCTGGTAGTGGGACCTGACGGTGGCGGCCTCTGGTGGTGGGACCAGGCACTAGAGCATGACGGTTGCGGCCTTGGTGGCAACTGGAAACACTAGAGCATCACGGTGGCGGCTTCTGGTGGCAACTGGAAGTACTAGAGCATGATGGTGGTGGCCTCTGGTGGAAACTGGAAGCGCTAGAGTGTGACTGTGGCGGTCTCTGGTGGCGGCGCAGGGCACTTGACTGGCTCGCCTGGGGAGAGGGGCAGTTCGGGGTCACGGCCGTGACCTTGCTCGACCTTGGACATCATCACGTTGCCCACTTTGGTGAGGACCCCGAAGAAGACGGCACCCAGAGCGATGATGGCCACCGAAGTACCTGCAGGCCCAGATGTAAATCAGTGAAATAATAATATAGCAGATTGAGATGCGGTGCAATGATTGCCACTGAGATAATGGAGGGATGTAACAAGATGAAATAGCGATGTACTGTGGGATGTAATATGCAAATTGAATAATGGAGTAACATAGCAGAGATAGCAGGGCACAGTGATGCATACTGATAGCTGCACTCACTACAACACTTGTATACAGCTGCACTCACTACAACATACTGACCGCAGCACTTACTGCAACATACTGACAGCTGCACTCACTACAACACTTGTATACCGCTGCACTCACTGCAACATACTGACCGCAGCACTCACTGCAACATACTGACAGCGGCACTCACTACAACACTTGTATACATCTGTACTCACTACAACATACTGACAGCGGCACTCATTACAACATACTGACAGCGGCACTCACTACAACACTTGTATACAGATGCACTCACTACAAAATACTGACAGTGGCACTCACTACAATATACTGACTGCTGCACTCACTACAACACTTGAATACAGCTGTACTCACTACAACATACTGACAGCGGCACTCACTACAACACTTGTATACAGCTTTACTCACCAGAACATACTGACAGCTGCACTCACTACAACATACTGACAGCGTCACTCACTACATCACACTGACAGCGGCACTCACTACAACATACTGACAGCTGCACTCACTACAACACTTGTATACAGCTGCACTCACTACAACATACTGACAGCTGCACTCACTACAACACTTGTATACAGCTGCACCCATTACAACACATACTGACAGCGGCACTCACTACAACACTTGTATACAGCTGCACTCATTACAATACATACTGACAGCGGCACTCACTACAACATACTGACAGCGGCACTCACTACAACACTTGTATATAGCTGTACTCACTACAACACACTGACAGCTGCACTCACTACAACACGTGTATACAGATGCACTCACTACAACATATTGACAGCAGCACTCACTACAACATACTGACAGCAGCACTCACTACAACATACTGACAGCTGCTCTCACTACAACACTTGTATATAGCTGCACTCACTACTGACAGCTGCACTCACTACACCATGTGATATGGAGGCTGCACTCACTACATCATACACCATACTGACAGCTGCACTCACTACACCACCTGAGATGGTGCTGCACTCACTACAACATACACCATACTACTAGCTGCACTCACTACACCATACTGACAGCTACACTCACTACACCATACTGACAGCGGGACTCACTACACTATACTGACAGCTGCACTCACTACACCATACTGACAGCTGCACTCACTACACCATGTGACATGGAGCTGCACTCACTACACCATACACCATACTGACAGCTGCACTCACTACACCACGAGATGGTGCTGCACTCACTACAACATACACCATACTGACAGCTGCACACACTACACCATACTGACAGCTACACTCACTATACCATACTGGCAGCTGCACTCACTACACCATACTGACAGCTATTCTCACTACACCATACTGACAGCTGCACTCACTACACCATGCTGACAGCTGCACTCACTACACCATGTGACATGGAGCTGCACTCACTACAACTCCTGACATGGAGGCTGCATTCACTACAACAGATACTGACAGCTGCACTCACTACACCATGTGACATGGAGCTGCACTCACTACAACGTGTGCCATGGAGGCTGCATTCACTACACCACTGTAGGCTGCACTCACTACACCATACACCATACTGTCAGCTTCACTCACTACACTACATGACCTGGAGGCTGCACTCACTACACCATACACCATACTAACAGCTTCACTCACTACACCACGTGACCTGGAGGCTGCACTCAGTACACCACGTGACCTGGAGGCTGCACTCACTGCATGACATACTGACAGCTGCACCCACTACAACGTGTGACATGGAGGCTGCATTCACTACAACGTGTGACATGGAGGCTGCACTCACTACACCACGTGACCTGGAGGCTGCACTCACTACACCACGTGACCTGGAGGCTGCACTCACTACACCACGTGACCTGGAGGCTGCACTCACTACAAGACATAATGACAGCTGCACTCACTACAACGTGTGACATGGAGGCTGCATTCACTACACCACGTGACCTGGAGGCTGCACTCACTACACAACGTGACCTGGAGGCTGCACTCACTATACCACGCAACCTGGAGGCTGCACTCACTACAGTGTGGTGTTCTCTGTGGAGGAGTGGTTAGAGTGTCTGACTTTTTTCTAGGTCAGACTCCTAATCTGAGGGTCGGCGGTTCGATTCCCCGTGCCCCCAGCTCTGCCAATTTGGATTTCCACTGCTGTGTGTAACTTACAGAGTCATCAAAGGCCGGTTGCTCTCATACCATGTCTATGTGGTGTGGGAGGTTAAAAATCCCTTGGGTCGGTAAAAGTGTAGGCTCGGGCTTTCTATCGACCAGCAGTGGAGAGGGGAAGACCAGTCGTCTGTGACTGGGATTTCCCCTGTTTGGGACAACTAATGTACCGACAAAAATGAGAGACAAATAAGTGTTCACACTTCCTGTCTACCATTCGCTATATCGCTATACACCACGTGACCTGCACTCACCGATGAGGACGGGTGTCTGCGGGACGAGG
Organism: Branchipolynoe longqiensis; assembly: GCA_030323885.1. Classification (NCBI taxonomy): domain Eukaryota; kingdom Metazoa; phylum Annelida; class Polychaeta; order Phyllodocida; family Polynoidae; genus Branchipolynoe; species Branchipolynoe longqiensis. The sequence continues at coordinate 47,139,190 of CM059203.1, read as the reverse complement.
ATGAAGGCCGACACCAGCGACACGGTGTCCAGGATGTAGATGAGGGCAGCGAGCACCTGAAGTACCCAGCAACACAGGCAGTGAAGGGGGGTCTTCCCACCCAGCAACAACTCAGGTCATACCCCGCACCATGCCCCGATACCCACTGAGCTACATTATTCTGATGCTCAGCTCACCAGTCCTACTCAGTGTCCGTCATTGATTAATCACTTCGGATCATCCTAAGCATTATTTTGCACATGCGCAGATCATACAAACTCGGGTTGAAGCATTATTTTACACATGCGCAGATCATACAAACTCGGGTTGAAGCATCATTTTGCACATGCGCAGATCATACAAACTTGTGTTGAAGCATTATTTTGCACATGCACAGATCATAGAAACTCGGGTTGAAGCATTATTTTGCACATGCACAGATCATACAAACTCAGGTTTATGATCACATGTGCAGATCATAAAACTCGGGTTGAAGCATTATTTTGCACATGCGCAGATCATGCAAACTTGGGTTGAAGCATTATTTTGCACATGCGCAGATCATACAAACTCAGGTTGAAGCATTATTTTGCACATGCGCAGATCATACAAACTCGGGTTGAAGCATTATTTTGCACATGCGCAGATCATACAAACTCGGGTTGCCTAAACGAATGCGCTCAGGGCGGGGAAAAATGGTGACTTAATCTAAAACTTTTGGGTTTTTGTAAATAACCAATACACCTACAGCAATATAGGATTTAAAGTATTTTATGATTGCATGGTTTAGTTTTATGTCCATTTAATTAATTTTGGTGGTCATACTTTTATATTAAAAAAGACAACAGAAAACGTGTGTGTCTTGTACTGGTAGGTACACATACCAGTACAGGCTGATACTACAGGTACCAGCACAAACGTGACGTCACCGCTCCTGATGCAACCAGCCAAGACGTGGGGCATTGAGGTCGGATCATTTTGCACACGGCTCGTGTTTTTGTAGGTACACCTCGGGATGTTCTATTTGAAATTATGATGACCAGGATGATCTGAATGATTCGCACCATCGTAATCGATTACGGCCACTAATGTCTTTGGTTTGACCGGTTCCGATATAGCGATTGGTAGACAGGAAGTGTGAACACTTATTTGTCTCTCATTTTTGCTTGAGTGCAAGTAATTAGCAACACAAGGAATAAATTAGTAGCATGTGGTGAATAAGTGGTCAAATTTCCCTGTATCATCAGCCCATGCTTTTTCTAATCTGTTCTTGAATGAATTTATTGACTCGGCATCAATAACATTTTGTGGGAGACTATTCCATATATTTATGATCCTGTTTGAGAAACTGTGTTGCCTTAATTTTGAAACGGCTCTGGGTTTTACTAGTTTGAGAGTATGGCCCCGGCTGCCTTCTCTTTTATTCAAGGTGAAAAATTGGTTCATATCTATTTTATCAAAACCTTTCATAATTTTAATTACTTCAATTATGTTACTTCTTTTCCTTCTGTAGGAAAGGGTAGGAAGTTTCAATTTCCTGAGCCTTTGTTCATAGGGTAAGTCCTTTATAACTGCAACTAGTTTCATTGCACGTCTCTGAACCTTTTCGATCTCCAGAATATCTTTCCGAAAAATTGGGCTCCAAATTTGTGGACAGTATTCCAAAATTCCGCTGGTTCCTCAGGAAGGACTGAAGGTGTGACCCAGCATTAATATTTTGCTAAAATATATCGAATGTTGATGGATGGTGAAATGTTTCAGACCACACTCACCTGTCTGTGGAAGTGTGTTCCTATTACCGACCCAAAAGGCGTCCCTATAAAGACGATCTGACAACTGACAGCGAGGTACTCCCACGTGATCACCTGTCAAGGTCACAGGCATGGTCACATGCAAAGTCATATGCAACGTCACGGGCAAGGCTACATGCAAGGTCAGGGGCAAGGTCACAGGCAAAATCACGGGCAAGGTCACAGGCAAGGTAACGACAAGGTCACGAGCAAGTTCACGGGCATGTTCACAGGCAAGATGACAGGCCAGGTCACGGGCAATGTCACAGGCAAGGTTACAGGAAAGGTCACAGGCAAGGTCACGCACGGGGCGTCAACCACACCCTCCAGAAACTAGATAGTTAGTTGTTCTGGTTTTAATTTGATTTATATATGTATAGCCTCTTGCTTTAACAACAACAATATTTTGTCAGATAAGATTGAGATATGCAACCATATGCAAGAAGCAAAAGAAAAAGTCGATTTCTTTCTTAGTTCATTTCAAAATTGACTGCAAACTCTTCTTCTTCTTCTTCTTCTTCTTCTTCATGACACCCTGCAGTTTGAAGGCGTCGGTCGATTTTGGCACACGCGCAGAAAATCCACGCATGCGCAGAAGCGACAGCAGAGATCTGAAACTGGCAGAGGTCTGAAACCGCGACACCAGCGAGGCAGGGGCAGAGGTGAACAGTTCATTTATAGCAACAAACAAAAGAGAGGGCAAAATGTAGCCGAGTTTGTCGTCAGGCCACAAATCCCAGAGGCGAAGGGTGAGCTGTGAGGGTGGCAGGGCGGTCAGTTGAGGAGTGACAGAGCGAAAGTCTGCTGTTGGGAGGAGGGACTTATGGAAATCTGTTGTTGGAAGGAGGGACTTATGGAAATCTGTTGTTGGGAGGAGGGACTTATGGAAGTCTGATGGACTTACGGAAGTCTGTTGTTGGGAGGAGAGACTTCCGGAAGTCTGCTGTTGGGAGGAGAGACTTATGGAAGTCTGCTGTTGGGAGGAGGAACTTATGGAAGTCTGACAGACTTACGAAAGTCTGTTGTTGGGAGGAGGGACTTATGGAAGTCTGCTGTTGGGAGGAGGGACTTACAGAAGTCTGCTGTTGGGAGGAGGGACTTATGGAAGTCTGACGGACTTACGGAAGTCTGTTGTTGGGAGGAGAGACTTCCGGAAGTCTGCTGTTGGGAGGAGAGACTTATGGAAGTCTGCTGTTGGGAGGAGGGACTTATGGAAGTCTGACAGACTTAAGAAAGTCTGTTGTTGGGAGGAGGGACTTATGGAAGTCTGCTGTTGGGAGGAGGGACTTACGGAAGTCTGCTGTTGGGAGGAGGGACTTACAGAAAGTCTGTTGTTGGGAGGAGAGACTTACAGAAAGTCTGTTGTTGGGAGGAGGGACTTACGGAAGTCTGCTGTTGGGAGGAGGGACTAACTGAAGTCTGCTGTTGGGAGGAGGGACTTACAGAAAGTCTGTTGTTGGGAGGAGAGACTTATGGAAGTCTGCTGTTGGGAGGAGGGACTTACAGAAAGACTGTTATTGGGAGGAGGGACTTATGGAAGTTTGCTGTTGGGAGGAGGGACTTACAGGAAGTCTGCTGTTGGGAGGAGGGACTTATGGAAGTCTGCTGTTGGGAGGAAAGACTTACAGGAAGTCTGCTGTTGGGAGGAGGGACTTACAGGAAGTCTGCTGTTGGGAGGAGGGACTTACGGAAGTCTGCTGTTGGGAGGAGGGACTTACGGAAGTCTGCTGTTGGGAAGAGAGACTTATCGAAGTCTGCTGTTGGGAGGCTGGGACTTACGGAAGTCTGCTGTTGGGAGGAGGGACTTACACGAAGTCTGCTGTTGGGAGGAGGGACTTACAGAAGTCTGCTGTTGGGAGGAGGAACTTACACAAGATCTGCTGTTGGGAGGAGGGACTTATGGAAGTATGCTGTTGGGAGGAGGGACTTACACGAAGTCTGCTGTTGGGAGGAGGGACTTACAGAAGTCTGCTGTTGGGAGGAGGGACTTACAGAAGTCTGCTGTTGGGAGGAGGGACTTATGGAAGACTGCTGTTGGGAGGAGGAACTTACGGGAAGTCTGCTGTTGGGAGGAGGGACTTACGGAAGTCTGCTGTTGGGAGGCGGAACTTACGGGAAGTCTGCTGTTGGGAGGAGGGACTTATAGAAGTCTGCTGTTGGGAGGAGGGACTTACAGAAGTCTGCCATTGGGAGGAGGGACTTATGGAAGTCTGCTGCTGGGAGGACGGACTTACGGAAGTCTGCTGTTGGGAGGAGGGACTTACGGAAGTCTGCTGTTGGGAGGAGGGACTTACAGAAAGTCTGTTGTTGGGAGGAGAGACTTATGGAAGTCTGCTGTTGGGAGGAGAGACTTATGGAAGTCTGCTGTTGGGAGGAGGGACTTACAGAAGTCTGCTGTTGGGAGGAGGGACTTATGGAAGTCTGCTGTTGGGAGGCGGAACTTACGGGAAGTCTGCTGTTGGGAGGAGGGACTTACGGAAGTCTGCTGTTGGGAGGAGGGACTTACGGGAAGTCTGCTGTTGGGAGGAGAGACTTATGGAAGTCTGCTGTTGGGAGGAGGAACTTACGGGAAGTCTGCTGTTGGGAGGAGGGACTTACGGAAGTCTGCTGTTGGGAGGAGGGACTTACAGGAAGTCTGCTTTTGGGAGGATGGACTTACAGCAACCTGTTGTTCGGAGGCTGGGACTTACGGAAGTCTGAGAGACAGGAGAGGAAGTACCTAGTTCCCACCACAGTTGCCCTGACTTTAGGCTTGGCACAAAGCATTACGTCATTGACCCATATATGGAAGCCATGTAGGGAGGGACCAGTGTAGGTGTTCCTTTATGTGGCATGCGCTACTCTGTGGCAGAGACATCAAGGTGTTAAGCCCATAAGCCATCAAGGCATTAAGTGTATAACATATATACCAATCCTGACATCTATTTCAGGATCAATATTTACATTCCATAAACATACACGATTCAAATAAAACTCTCAAAGTAAGATACCGGCATATATTAATTGCACAAAATAACAAAAATTGATGGCTTATGGGCTTAATGCCTTGACGACTCTGCCACAGAGTAGCACACGTGCGGAGGAACACCTACACTGGTCCCGATGATGTTCTTTGTGCCAAACCTAAGGTCTACGCGACTGTGGCGGGGAACCAAGCTAAGTGGAGCGCCCTCTGTGTGCTGACTGTGGAACTACGTACGCTGACGTCAGCCATGATGACGGTGCGCCAGAATGAGCCGAGCAGCGAGTTGAGCGCCATGAGCACGACGGACGTTGGAGTGGCCGTCTTCTCAGACACGCGGAACAGCAGCGTCAATATGCTGAAACTGCAGATGTCCAGCCCGCTGCCTGCAGTCAATCAGAGGTTACCAATCAGAGGTAGGCAATCAGAGACAGTCAATCATAGGTTACCAATTAGGGACAGTCAATCAGAAGCAGTCAATTAGAGAAGCCACTCAGAGACAGCCAATCAGAGAAGTCACTCAGAGAAGCCAATCAGAGAAGCCAGTCAGAGACATGCAACCATAGGTTACCAATCAGAGGCAGTCAGTCAGAGGCAGTCAATAATATGTGACCAATCAGATGGCACCAATCAGAGGTCGCCAATCTGAGGCAGTCAAACAGAGGCAGACAATCAGAGGCTTCAATCAGAGGTAGTCAATCAAAGATAGTCAATCAGAGGCAGCCAGTCAGAGGCAGCCGGTCAGAGGTAGGAAATCAGAGGTAGGAAACCAGAGGCAGTCAATGAGTTAATCGGATACAGTTAATCAGGATTAGGCAATCAGGGTATAGAAACAGGAAGGTGCTCGGCCGCGGTGAGCACCCCATGCAACTACAAAACTCTTCCCCTTCATATCACATGTGATGCAATCAGCCTAATCAAGATAACCAACTCTGGAACCAGTACTTGAAAGAGAAAGGAAAACAAGTCACACAGATGAACAGTGAATAAGTTGTGCTTTATTGGCATCAACTCCTGTCCATCCCCCTACATGTGACCGATCACCTTCACTCCTTACCTGTTGTCCACACCCTGTCTCATTACCTCACTTCTACCTCGGAAGCAGTGCCTACAGCCCTAGGAACTGGGGTCCCTTGGGTGTTACACTCAACTCAATTTGGAATATGTGAATTTGGATAGCATCAGACAGAGTGTCTGGGGTCCTGCTCTAGAGTAGGTCTGTCTCACTCAAGAGCCAGGAGTAGAGTGATTTCTCTTCAGTGTGTCTGAAGCAGAATCTTGAACAATTATTTAAATCTCAGTATCAGGCTAGTGTGGTCAGAAGGCCAAGGCAGCACAGGTGAGTGGGCAATCCCACCATCAGCCAATCAGGCACCCCCACAGCTGGGGTGGGAGCCAACCCCCAGTGGAGGTGGCTGTCACTGCCCTGAGTGCATATGCAAATGAGGCTGAAGGTGGGCCTTCCCCATGGTCATGGGTGAACAGGTAGCTGTATACAGTTACAGATATATATATATATATATATATATATATATATATATATTCAAAATGTCTTTTTTCTCCGATTGTATTCTTTATGAACACATAGAGAAACATTTCAATAATCATGTACTGTCTCTTTTATAGGAACATCTCTTCATTAACTCCAAGCATCATATATAACATATATTTCACGTCACTCAGTATCATGTACAATGGGAGTGGGATTCGATTGCTTTTAGTTTACATAACCTGATTCCCACTCCGTCGTCCAAGAATAATAATGCTGTCTGCCAATATATAATTCTTAACCGAAAATCCATATATTTTTACAAGGGGCAGTCAAGCAGAGGCAGTGGGCTGGACAATCAGAGACAATCAATCAGACACAGTTAATCAGAGGTAGTCAATTATAGGCAGTTAATCAGAGGCAGTTGGTCAGAGAAGTTAATCAAGGGTAGACAATCAGAGGTGGTCAATTAGAGACAATCAATCGGAGAAGTCAATCAGAGGCAGCAAATCAGAGTTCGTCAATCAGAGTTAGTCAATCAGAGGTAGGCAATCAGAGGTAGGCAGTCAGAGGTAGATAATCAGAGGCAGTTAATCGGAGGTAGTGAATCAGAGGTAGGTAATCAGAGATACTCAATCAGAGGTAGTCAATCAGAGGCAGTCAATCAGAGGCAGTCAGTCAGAGGTAGTCAATTAGCAATATGCAATCAGAGATAATCAATCAGAGGCAGCTGCTCAGAGGCCACTGGTCAGATGAATTCAATCAGATATAATCAATCAGAGGCACCTGGTCAGAGGTAGTCAATCAGTGGTAGTCAATCAGAGGCAGCCGGTCAGAGGCAGTCAATCAGAAGTAGTCAATCATAGGTAGCCAATCAGAGGTAGTCAATCAGAGGTAGCCAAACAAGGTAGCTGAACAGAGGTAGGCGAATCAGAGGCAGTCAATCAGAGAAGTTAATCATAGGTTACCAATCAGAGCTAGTCAGGCAGAGACAGTTAAATATATATTAGCACTCAGAGGCATCCAATCAGTGGATGTTGGACTGTTTGAAATCTACAAACAGTTACAAGCCATAAACAAGAAACAAGAAAAACTAAATTATTATTAAAAACTAAATTCAAAAGATTTAAATCAAATTGGACTAGTGTTGCCCAGCTGTAAAAGCAAGACAGTGGTAACACACTTATCTGTTATGAGTAGGGTAAATAAATTAACCACAAACAAAATTTGAATCAAATTGGACTAGTGCTGCTCGGCGGTGAAAACAAGTATTAACGCACTTATCCGTTATGAGCAGGGTAAATAAATAAATTAACCACACAACCGCCCCCCCCCCCCAACCCCCAAATAAAATAGCACCAACCGGCGAAGGAGGTGCAGACGCCGCCGACCCCCCCGGCCATGAAGAGGACAACGCCCTTCCACAACCGGAAGTCAGGGATCGACTTGTAGGTCTTGCGCTTGTGGTAGCGATTCAGCAGGAAGAGCGCGAAGGCAAAAGTGAACCAAATGGACACGAAGCCCATTTTCTTCTGAGGCGGCGTTAGATAAGGGTCCACGTACTGCAACAGTGCAAGTGGTAAAGTATGCGTCTGAACCTTCACCACGGAGCAAAAGTAAAGTAAAGCTGGTTTTATTTAACGACATGTCTAGAGCACCTTGATTTATATCATCGGCTATTGGACATCAAACATATGGTCATTCTGACATATTTCTATGGAGGAAACCCGCTGCCGCCACATAGGCTACTCTTTCTGATAAGCAGCAAGGTGTCTTTTATACACACTTTCCCACAGACAGGACAGCACATACCACAACCTTTGATGAACCAGTTGGGGACCACTAGTTCAAACAGAAATTGTGTTTTTTTGCTAACGCAAGGATGAGAAGGAGAGTGTTAGCTGACCTTGAACCCTAGGAGTAGCCCGACGGCGCCACCTAGCGAGCAGTAGATGATGGAGTGCATCTCGATCTGGACGTTCATGAAGAAGATGGCAAAGGTGGCACAGGTCATGCCACTCGCCTGGATGTAGATGGAGAAGTCCCGAGCCACACTAGAGGGCAGGCCAAGGGCAAGCGTCATCACCGGATAGGCCACGGCGCCTCCCCCCTCACTCGTCATGCCTACCAACAGGTGAGAAATGCTACTTCATACCCAGCCCTGGTGCATCTATTAATATATTATTTGTAATGTTTGCATGGGAGGAATGCAAAGTAAATTTAATGGAGCCTATAAGTAAAACTGCCGAAGACATTACCTTGCTCAACATTCCACCAGAATTAATTTGGCATGTTTTTAAAAATTTTAAATATCTCCAAAATTATCAATTCATAATAAAAGGTACCTCGAACTATAAAACAAAGGAGATTATAATGATGGATCTGACATGTTTTCACAAATACATACGGCAGAAACTCAAAACCATTGCACTATGCCCCTTTAAAGTTTGTTTAACGACGCCTCTAGAGCGCGTTGATTTATATCATCGGCTATTGGACGTCAAACATATAGTCATTCTGACATATTTCTTTGGAGGAAATCCGCTGCTGCCACATAGGCTAGGCCTACTCTTTCTGATAAGCAGCAATAGGTCTTTTATATGCACTTTCCCACAGACCAGACAGCACATACCACAGCCTTTGATGAACCAGTTGTGGACCACTGGTTGGAACCGAAAATAGCCCAAACTGAAAATGTGTCCACTGAGCAGGATCAATAGGGTGACCCGACACCTTCACAGGTGGACACTCTACCGCCTGAGCTACGTCCCGATCCTATATGCACCTTTAAAACATAGAGTAAATAGAGGAATATAGGCCTACTGTGACGACGTTTTAATCACATACTGCACCACACAGCTACGTACAAGCCTATGATATGTAAATAGGAGTAGGCTAGTCTAGTAATAAGAGTAGAACAAAACAAAATACATATATGCCAAGAAAATCCCAAAAAGCTAACATAGGCTACTAACCATACCAACCAACTATCTATCTGCTACTGAAGTGCAGGCAATCAAATAACTTATCAGCAGTACTGTGTGGTAAGATAACACCAATACTACAACTGGCCAGCATTGAAAACAAGCCTGGGTATCCGGGCTTATATGCTATGGACAGTATAAATACAGCCTCAATAAAAAATATAAAAAAACAAAAAAAAACAAAAAAAACATACTGATCCGTTGATTGGGTTTATTAGAACAAAATAGTTTGGTGCATCAAAACTGTTCAGCACAACAAAGGAGTTAGATGCGACAAATGATTTCAAATCTTTTAACCTCGATGTAAATGTCGAACTGTGGGTTTAATTTGTAATAAATCTCACCACATCTCATCAAGCCTTAGCCTCAGCAACACCCACCACACCTACATCCGGGTGTTGAAATTCACATGCGCCAACACCAGAAATCTGTTGAAAATGGTCCACTGACCTGCGATGAGAGACCCGAAGATCATGACGATTGTCATCGGGAACTTGTCTGTGAAGTTGTGCCACAGGTTGTACCTGAATAGGGTGAGCGATAATGTGTGAAATTGTACCGTAGTATTGTACCTGAACAGAGGGGAACACAGACACAGTGTTAGCGATAATGTGCAAAATTGTACCGTAGTATTGTACCTGAACAGAGGGGAAGGCTGACACACAGCGAGTGATAATGCGTGAAATTGTACCATCGTATTGTACCTGAACAGAGGGAAACACCGACACAGTGTGAGCGATAATGTGTGAAATTGTACCATATTATTGTACCTGAACAGAGGGGAATGCTGACACACAGCGAGTAATAATGTGTGAAATTGTACCGTAGTGTTTTACTTGGACAGGGGGAACACCAAAACAGTGTGAGCGATAATGTGTGAAGTTGTACCACAGTATTGTACCTGAACAGAGGGGAACGCTGAGGCACAGTGAGGGACAATGTGTGAAGTTGTACCGTAGTGTTGTACCTGAACAGAGAGGAACACCAACACAGTGTGAACAATAATGTGTGAAATTGTACCATAGTGTTATACCTGAACAGAGGGGTAAACTGACACAGTGTGGGCGATAATGTGTGTACCACAGTATTGTACCTGAACAGAGGGGAACACTGACACAAAATGAGCGATAATGTGTGAAGTTGTACGATGTCCATAATTGATTTTTTTTAAATGAGGCTCCAAATTTAAGGGTTTGCAAATGAACTAGGACCCTCAAGTTCTAGATTCCAGTTAATGCTCAATAGGAGAAATTTGGAAGACCACCTAATTTATTAAATTTTCCTGTTACGATAGTAGCAATATTTCATTGTTAACATACATCACGATGGACCACATGAAATATTTCGCTTTACACTCACCTGATCATGATGGATCACATGAAGTGTTTGCCTCACAATCACCACATCATGATGGACCACACAAAGTGTTCTACAGATACTGACCGCGTCATGATGGACCACATGAAGTATTTCTCTGACACTCACCACATCATGATGGACCACATTAAGAATTTCTCTGACACTCACCACATCATGATGGACCACATAACGTGTTTTGTTACCCGCCATGTTCTACAGATACTGACCGCATCATGATGGACCACATGAAGTGTTTCGCTGACACTCACTTGATCATGATGGACCACCACATGAAGTGCGCGATGCATGCTGGGATGAGCATGCTGATTGGTCGCCTGTACCGCTGCAGGAAGCGCGCCCCCCATCCCGGTCCGTCACCGTCCAACTCGTTGTCCGTCATCAGGCTCTGCCCTGAAAGACACGCGCATGCGCACTCAACAGACGCCACACATCATCAAGGAGCAAGGGTGCAGGGTTCGAAACGGGGTTCAAATCCCACGACCTGCCATACGCAAGAAGCTGCGCGAGTCACTCAGTCACCACGCATGGGATTTAGGTATTAAGTTTTGCTAGAATAGCCGTAGTTGGAAATTTTTGTTTGTTTGGGGTGAAGATAAATTGAAGATAAATTCTTAGAACTGGCTTTATTTATATTTAGGGGCTCTGAAATACCATTTCCTGCCATTTCCTGCCATTTCACGGGAAGCGGGTATTTTTGGGGTATACAATTAAAAAAAAAAATTAGGGTGTTTTATTTTGGCCGGGAGGGGGTATTTGAGATTATCTTTTGGGTGGGATGGGGTGTGTGTGTGTGTGTGTGGCTATTTGAGGGGGTATTTTTAGGAAGGGGTTCTGGTTATTTGGGGGGGGGGAGGGGGAAATCCCCCCCCCCCCCTAGCTACAGCTTTGTTTAGGACATAAGGCACCAACTAATGAATTACTAATGGAATAATTGCTCTAATTTGAGAACGTCACTAGTGGAAATCGTACATGTTACTTTGACAGATATATCTGGGTTGGTTACGATTTCATATCAAATAAATAAGTATGAGTTCAAATGAACGTTCTTTACTGCAAACGTTTATACATCTAAACGGAGACGTTGACTTGACTTCCCAATGTCGACGTCTTTACCACGTTCACTTTTAATCAATTTTCTAAGTTGCTTCAATGTTGTTTTAACGTCATCAATCGATATTGGTGACAGAATACGGAACATTTGACAGTTTAGACTGTGGAACCAATCATCCCCCCCCTTCCTCCCCCCCCCCTCGCCCTCTTCCTCCCACCTCGTACCCCTGCTCCCCCCTCCCCTCCCCTCCCCCCGTCCTTCCTCCCATCCTCTCTCTCCACTCCCCCTCCCTTCCCCCTCCATTCCCCCTTCTCACCCTCTTACTCCCTCTCCCCCTCTCCTCCTCCCCATTCCTTCCCCCTCCCCCTCTCCTCCCTCCCCACCTCCCCTCCCCCTCTCCCCCCTTCCCTCCACTCTCCACTCTCCCCTCGCCCTCCCCACTCCTCACCCTTCGCTCCGCCCTCCCCCCATACCTCCCCCCTCCCCCTTACCTTCCCAGAAGTACTTCTTGCACCACGCCCTCCCCCAGCCCCCTCCCCCTCCCCACTTCCCTCTCCCCCTGCCAACCCTCCCCTCCCCCTCCCCCTCCCCCCTTCTCTCCCCTCACCTTCCCAGAAGTACTTCTTGCACCACGGCCGACACCCGATGTTCCAAGGCGTCGAACGGCGACCTCCGGGCGGTGGCGCCATCTGCAGGAAGAAAGCCACAGTAAATCCAACATGGCGACACCTAGCGGGGGAAACCAGCAGTCAGGTGGATCTCGTCTCGTCCGATGAAGGATCAAATTTACAAAACCAGAACAATTATCTAGATTTGATTCTACAGATCTAACTTAGATACTGGTGGACATATTAAATATTTGTTGTTACATACAATGGCATACTGAGGCAATACATGTTTAAATTTTTTTTTTTATTGAGGCTGTATTTATACTGTCCATACATATAAGCCCGGGTACCCCTGCTTGTTTTCAATGCTGGCCAGTTGTAGTGTTGGTGTTATCTTACCACACAGTAGCTGCTGATAAGTAATTTGATTGCCTGCATTTCAGTAGCAGATAGATAATTGGTTGGTATGGTTAATAGCCTATGTTAGTTTTTTAGGATTTTGTTGGCATACAGGTATTTTATTTTGTTCTACTCTTATTACTAGACTGTTACTGCTGAACGCTATGGTGTCAGAGTGTTGGTGTGTTTGCCAAACTAATTATACATGTTCGCACTTCAAATATCTCAAAAGTCTTCCATTTAAAATAAAAGTTACTTCAAATGACAAAAGCTCAAAACTATCGGAATTTGCAACTTTAAACGGACCCGGTATAGGCTGCTGAGACTCGTACCGTACTCCGACAAATGCTCTCCAAGCATACCTTTGCAGCTTTTCAGTTTATGCAACTGTATACGTGAGGGGAGAGTGCTGAAATTGGTTGCTCCTGTTGTGTTGTAGTTAGTCCAGCAGCACTGATAAGGCTTTTAGACAACCATATAGACAAATGTTAGAATTTGCAATCTAAAATGCTAAATATGAAGTTCAAATGTTTATTTCTCATAACCAGCTACTTTTTGTGTGAATAATTGATTAAGTCATGTAGATTAATAGACTTTAAAAGTTGAATTGAGAGCTTTCTGTGGCTGCCATCTTGGTGGTTGCCATGGATTCCCCTGTGGGTGGGGAACCCCCATAGGTCATGTGATGAGGGAATCCCACCTATGATGTCATTCATACATCACACACCTCAACACTCTCTGCCCACATGTTCAGTTGCATGTACTGAAAAAACTAAGGAAAGGCATGTTTGGAGAGCTTTTGATGCTGGATTCGTTTGTTTCTGGGTGAGGTATATCAGGCGACTTTAAGCTAAGATTATGTGCATGCGGTATGCGGTATGCGGTATGCGGTATGCGGTATGCAAACACGTACAAGGTATGCAGTGTCTTTTCACTGTTTGTGTTGGAAACAGCACACTTGATTCCCATTCGCAACAATCACTACGACATGGAGCGATTCAGTGTCGCTGTCTGCAAATCGCACTCACAGCCGGACATAACTATGGAACCAAAGCGGTTGTATTTAGGCCCACACCTAGTACCTGCTTTGCATTTTATGTCATATTCGCGTTAATTTTGTATGCTTTCGAGAACACGAAAAGAGTCAAGTTCATTTCAAGTGCACCAGCAAATGTGCTGGTGCGAGTCCAAACGGGCTGGTGCGTATCCAAACACGCTGGTGTGTGTCCAAACGAGCTGGTGCGAGTCCAAACGAGCTGGTACGAGTCCAAACGCGCTGGTGCGAGTTCAAACGCGCTGGTGCGAGTCCAAACGCGCTGATAAGAGTCCAACAGCGCTGCTTGCACTCCTCGTTGTGGCGCTGTTTACAATACTGTCATGGGGGGTGATGAAAATGGGCAATATTCGCTCTAGAGCGGGACTCGAACCCACATCTCTTTACATTCCGGGCCAGTGTGCTAACCATTTCATCACCTAGGCTCCCTGATGTCACCACACTACCCACGCCTACCTGTCTATGTGGCTCCTTACCTGAGAGGTCAGTGCAGACCATAACGGAGTTAGCGCGTGCTCGATTTTAAGTCTGGCGTTGCGGGAGTGACTGTCGTCTTGGGCGGTGTTCGCTCCACGATAAACAACTTTATAAACATAACAATTTAAATAGCAACAACAACAAGTAGAACAAACACTGTGTGCAGCTTGTACTGACGACCTTCTGCGAGCAGCTGTTTACCAGCCCTAAGTACCAGCATCGAGGTGCAGGAGTGCGGTTACAGACCAGAGTCTGGCGATGATCACTGGACTGACCTCGTGGCAGACTTGATTTGTGGGTGGTTCGTAACCTTGATGGTTACAGGCTGCAGAACTGCAGCAATAAAGAACGGCCCCGATAAATCCGTCCATTCCATAGGATGAAGAGTTAACTTCAATGGGGCAGTTGTAGAAGCGGGGGGATTCTTTACAACAATAACGACAAGTCGTTGGAGCTTTACCGGTTCACTCCGGTCCGGTTGTAGCTGTGCACTCAGTGTCCAGTCGCCGATGGGTTCGGAGGAAGGGAGGAGGAAAGGTGGGATCTGCAGCAAGTAGGAATCGAGACAGTGAAAAGGGAAAGGACCCCACCCAATCAAATGACTCTCTTGATCAGGGGAAGGAATAAGCCCGGGAGGAAAAAGAAAGGGTAGTATAGAGGAAAGAGAAATGAAGAGATTTGAGTCAAAGGGCAGTGCCTCCTTGCCCTGTGGTGACCAGTCGGCGAGCCAGAGACATAGACAGAGTAACAGGTAGAAAGTGAAATGTTGGCCGGCTCCCCCTACAGGAACTCTTTTTAGACATCTATCAAGGAGGAGCGCACCGCAGCAGAGAGGCAATAGAAGAGGTGTGGACAAGTGCCTCGAGGCATGTATCACAGACTTTTATATACCGCACCTGAGGAGGGAGGGCTAGTCATGTGACCACTGGCGGTGGAACTGTGATCGTCTACAAATAGGTGGCCATCTGCTCCACTAACTCTCCCGTGTGTCAAACCCTGGTCCAGTCAAACCAATGCCATAAAGATTCATACTTGTCGCTTTCTAGCTTGGCGCTCTGCATTAATAGGATAGGACAAGCACTGGTTGGCTCAGTGTCAGGATAATGTGACTGAGTGGGATATCGGGTCATGATGCTGGCAGTAGGCCTGGTCTCCCAGTGGGGCAGCACTATAAAGTCGCCACGCATGTGCACTATCACAAGTCGGTACCCGTCCTGATATGACCTTAGATGTTTCCAGGACGCAAAACTCCAACAACGAACCAACAATAAAAAAACCCGAACAAACACTACACCTTGCGCTGACGACCTTCTGCGAGCACCGTGTTTACCAGCCCTAAGTACCAGCATGCCGCCACACAATGAGGCGCCCCCTGGTGAGAGCCGGCCTAATTAACTCTCCAATCAGATGTTCTGATCGCTATCGGCGTTCAGAGAGCATGCCCGGAGAGTGGGCCCGGATGGATCACTCTCCACATCTGCTACAATCATTTATTATCTCATTTCTGCACACACAACAAGTTTGAATTTTCTAAATCGCATTTAGAATTTAATCCGATTAAAGTGTTGAAGGCAATGGATCGTTGTGTATCGCCTTTTATGTCAATAAATCGCAATATGTATCGGTAGTATTAATGAAAACCGATCTGCAATACACGATTTCCGCGACTAGTACGACACCTGGTGATAGGCAATGACATTCGTGTTGTGAGTCGACAGTGTATCAGTGTGTTGACGATCGAGCTTTTCAATCAATCAATAGGATACAGCTATAATTATAAAAAATGATTACAAAATGGTAAGTATGTTTTCTCTATGAATCCACATTTGTCCCGAAAAGACTGTCAGTTGCTCAATAGGAGCCCAGTGTTAACAGGGCCTCAATCGCCTCTCCACAGACTCTATGACCCACAAGTCCAGTCTGGATTACGCTCTGTGCATGCATCGCGGAAATCGTGCATATGGCCATAAATGAGCCCTGAGATGACCAGGGGACCAGGATACCAGATCTTTTCGCAGTTATTTATAAAGAGTCTGGCACCATCATGGTAATTTTATTTGCGCACATTCACTCTGCTAATAAATTGGAAGTAAATGACACTTTTCGTTGAGGATGTACTACTGCCCATACATTACTAAATATTCATATTAATGTTTCCTTTTAAATACAATACAACAAAAGCTGTTTTCTAATCCAACTTTCTGCCAACCAATCAGATTACGTGAATGGTGACTTTTAAGGGGCCCTTAAAGTTGCATAGTCCGATGGTTTTGAGTTTCTGTCATTTTCTGAGATAGATGCATTATGTTGATCGTTATAATCCACCTTACTTTAGTTAAAAAATATCTTTTATTTTAAATGGCTAACTTTTGAGATACTTGAAGTGCACCCATGCAAAATTAATTTTGGCAAGCATGCCAAAACTCTGATACCATAGGCTTCTGCAGTAACAGGTTCTATTAAGTTGACTCAGTATTGCCTTCTGTGTGGCGACAAATGTTTAATAAGTGCACAGACATCTCAGTTAGATATGCACAAAAAAATCTAGGTAATTGCTTTGATTTGAAAAATTTGATGTTTTCATCGGACTATGCAGCTTTAAAAAGCAAAAGAATGAACCCTCCTTGGATCAAACCCATGCTCCTGCCCTTCACCACGAAGCAGCCGACCACTTCACCACCTAGGCTCCTCTTTACAACCAGCCTACCTGCGTCTACCAGTCCGGCCAATGCGGTGTCTTGTCTGGTTAATGACAGAAATGTTTTTGACTTTGCTCAAATAGCTCTTGAAAGACCACATCAAAGTCAAAGTGAAAAATGTAAAAACTTACGATCAGCAAAGTGGGTGATTGCGTCTGTAGCCCTTTGCTAGTTTTCTCTTTTCCAAAGCAGAAGTTTTCAGGAGTTTGCACTGCTTCACAATGTTTGGCAGTGAATTGCTTCCTTGTAGCGTGTCTCTCTGATTAAAGACCTCAGATTCTGTACTAATTGGCAGGATGTTGCACCATCTGGTATCAGACTGCGTAGCAATTGGCAGGACTTTGCACTGACTCGTTTCAGACTGTGTAGTGATTTGCAAGACTTCTCACCAGTTGACTTGACACTGCGTAATAATTGGCAGGACTTTGCACCAGCTGGCTTGACACTGCATACTAATTAGCAGGACTTGGAACCGGTTGGCTGCAGGATGCGCTGTTATTTGCAAGATGTGGGCTAGATGTCTGGTTGGTTGGTTGTTGGAGTTTTACGTCCAGGCAACATCTAAGGTCATATCTCTGGGCTGACAAACAGTTTGTTGGTGTAACGTCGGGTCGTCGGTCTTGGTGGGGAATGTCTTTGAACCAGTTGCACTTGACCTTGGGGCGGTGCCACTTGACCTTGAGCGATGCCACTTCACACTGAGCTGGTCCAACCTGTAGTTAAGCTGGTTCAACTTGTCCCTAAGCCAGTCTCACTAGTCCTGGAGCCGGTACACTTGTACGTTAGCCTTGAGCTGGTCCCACTTAACCTTGAGCTGGTCCAACTTCACTTTGAGCTGGTTTCGCTTGTTCCTGTGCAAGTCCCACTTCTCCTTATGTTGATCCCACTTCACCTTGACCTGGTCCCGCTTCACTTTGAGCTGGTCTCACTTCACTTTGACCTGGTCCCACTTCACCTTAGGCTGGTCCAACTTCACATTCACCTGGTCCCTCTTCACCTTGAGCAGGTCCCACTTCAGCTTGAGCTGGTCATACTTCAACTCTGGCCGGTCCCACTTGTCCCTAAGCCGGTCCCACTTGTCCCTAAGCCAGTCCCACTGAGTGCTTGCCACCTGCCTTCATCCCCCGTTACCCTGGCAACAAGACGGGTCCAGAACGAGGCTGAGAGACAGGAATCGAGTGCGAGGCTGGAGACCACTCAGCCGTGCTTATAGCGGAACGCCAAGAGTGCACGTGACCGAGCGTGACACAATTAATCAAATTCAAAGCGAGGCTGCGTCTTCACATTCAGGTTAGTTAGTTGTTGGGAGTTTTCGTCCTGTAACATCTAAGGTCATATCACTTATCAGGATGAGTACTGACTTGTTGGTTGGTTGATTGTTGGAGTTTTACATCCTGGCATCATCTAAGGTCATATCAGGATGGGTACCGACTTGTGACAGCGAGCACTTATGGCGACTTTATAATGCTGCCCCACTGGGTGACTAGGCCGCCACCATGACCTGATATCCCACTCAGTTACATTATCCTGACACTGAATCAACCAGTCCTTGTCCTATCCTAATAATGCTGAGTGCCTGGCTAGGAAGCGACAAGCATAAATATGTAAGTCATCGGTTTGACTCGACCAGGGCTAGAAAATCCCATGATCTATGAAAACGGAGACAGACACTCAACTCATTCGGCCATCTCGGCTGGTATATAATATTGTCTGGGGGGGGGAGGGGTATATTGGAGAAATATTATTATACCTTTACACCGGTTTTCCCAATGCGCTCAGCAGACGGGGTGGCCGAATGTGTTGAGTGCCCGTCTCCTGCTTTGGGAGATCGTGGGATTCGAACCCATGGGTTCATGGGTTCGAACCCTGGTCAAGTCAAATCAATGATTTCAAAATAGATACTTGTCACTTCCGAGCCTGGCCCTTGGCATTATTAGGATAGGGCAAGGACTGGTGGGCTCAGTTTTAGGATAATGTGACTGAGTGGGATATCAGGTCATGGTGCTGGCAGCCTGGTCTCCCAGTCGGGCAGTACTATAAAGTCACCATGAGTGTGCAATGTCACAAGTCTGTAGGTACCCATCAGGATATGACCTTAGATGTTGCCAGGATGTAAAACTCTCCAACAACCAACCAACCTTAAGTCCTGCTAGAGCAGAAAACCCAATAAACCAACTTAGATCTAAGATGGGCTTCATAGGGTGAATCTTGTAGTGCTGGTGACATTGCGTTATACGGGTATAAAACTGCCTCCCGCCTCTTTTATGCCCGTATAACATTGAAAGGGGGGAGTATACTGGCGGCAATACTATCTATGCCTTTACACCTGTTTTCCCAATGCGCTCTGCTTCGGTGCACGTGCAGTCAGGTGCACCTGCACCCGCATCTGCACCCGCCCTGCACCTGCAGAACTGTCAAAGTCAACATTAACATTAACAGGATCCGTGTTAAAAGCACGATTAACTAAACACACAAAAAGACAAACAAGAAGGCCCAGTCAGCTGTCACACACGAGGCGCATTCTGCACAAACAACTCAGTCAGCAAATGGCGGAAACGAGGATGAACACCACGTGATCAGCGAACGGCGGTCACGTGCAAACCGAGGCTGGCAGCAGGAGCGTTTCCAGTGTATTTGTTGTTTCACGTCCTAGCAACATGTGAGGCCCCGGACTCCTTCACCCTGCACAGCCTCCGCCGTGGTGGCCCTCAGGCATGCCAGCGGGCCGGAGTCCCCCTCGAGGACATCATGGCCCAGGGGACCTAGACCTCCGAAGCGGTGTATGCCTACCTGCCCTGCCTTGCTCCCCCTGGCGACCCTCGAGCCCTCTCCTCCTTTTTGGTGGAGGGCTCTTCGGGGCTCTCCCCATCCCAGTGACTCTCCCCCTGATGACCTCGCCCAAACCCGGCTGGTCCTGACACTTATTGACATTTGACATTTATTTGACTTATCCTTGTCATTTGATCCCCTGCCTGTATTACCTATTGTTCTCATCATTCTCCTCATTTTATCCTGAATAAAATGATTTTTCTCCACTCCTGCCTCTGTTCCTCATTCATCGCATATCGGTCGTAATGCTTGTGTCGTGGGGGTGTTGAAAATGGGAAATATTGTGCCTAGAGTGGGACTCGAACCCACATCTCTTTGCATTCCGGGCCAGTGTGCTAACCATTACACCACCTAGGCTCCCATACATCACCACACTACCCATGCCTACCTGTCTATGTGGTTACTTGCCTGAGAGGTCAGTGCAGACCACTACACTCGTCCCCGTGGAATTGTAAGGTCTTTTAATGCTTACAAATACATACCTACAGGCAAAGCACTAATACATACATACACAGGGTAGGTTCAACAACCATGCAGCGCGTAGCTTGTACAGGATCCTGGTCACGGAAACCAGTGTCGTGGGCGTGATGAAAATGGGAAATATTGTGGCTAGAGCAGGACTCGAACCCACATCTCTTTGCATTCCGGGCCAGTGTGCTAACCATTACACCACCTAGGCTCCCAGACATCACCACACTACCTACGCCTACCTGTCTATGTGGTTACTTGCCTGAGAGGTCAGTGCAGACCACTGCACTCGTCCCCCTGGAATTGTAAGGTCTTTTAATGCTTACAAATACCTACCTACAGGCAAAGCACTAATACATACATACACAGGGTAGGTTCAACAACCATACAGCGCGTAGCTTGTACAGGATCCTGGTCACGGAAACCAGTGTCGTGGGCGTGATGAAAATGGGAAATATTGCGGCTAGAGCGGGACTCGAACCCACATCTCTTTGCATTCTGGGTGAGTGTGCTAACCATTACACCACCTAGGCTCCCAGACATCACCACACTACCCACGCCTACCTGTCTCTGTGGTTACTTGCCTGAGAGGTCAGTGCAGACCACTACACTCGTCCCCCTGGAATTGTAAGGTCTTTTAATGCTTACAAATACATACCTACAGGCAAAGCACTAATACATACATACACAGGGTAGGTTCAACAACCATACAGCGCAAAGCTTGTACAGGATCCTGGTCATGGAAACCAGTGTCGTGGGCGTGATGAAAATGGGAAATATTGCGGCTAGAGCGGGACTCGAACCCACATCTCTTTGCATTCCGGGCCAGTGTGCTAACCATTACACCACCTAGGCTCCCAGACATCACCACACTACCCACGCCTACCTGTCTCTGTGGTTACTTGCCTGAGAGGTCAGTGCAGACCACTACACTTGCATTGCATTTGAGGACTCCCCTCCCCCCCCCCCCCTCTCTCTCTCTCCGCTTACGTCATCCCTCCCGTAATCCCGCCCCCCGCCCCGCTGACCTCCCCTTATAACTCGGCATGCGCTGCCTCCAGCCACTCCGCCTCCTGCCTCCCCCTGGTACACTCACTTTTATTTTAAATGGCTAAGTTTTGAAATATTTGAAGTGCAAATATGTCAAATTAGTTTTGGCAAGCACACCAAAACTCTGACACCATAGTGTAAAAATATATGGATTTTCGGTTCGGAATTATATATTGGCAGAGAGCATTATTATCCTCGGACGGAGTGGGGACCAAGGTTATGTAATAGAAAAGTAATGGGTGCCCCACTCACTGTGTGACATATTAGGCTATGTGAAATATATGTTAATACATAGTGCCCGAGATTATGACGAGATGTTCCTATATAAGAGACAGTTAATATTTGGTGAAATGTTCCCTCTATGCACCAGTAAGGGTGCACGTGGAGGAGAAGGACATTTTTAATATATATATTTATTGTAACTGTCTGCAACTACCTGTTACCACGGGGCCGATGGGCCAGCACACCAGCCGTACTGCCTACATTATGTACACCACCTGCAGCTGGGTTGGGTGACCACTGCCTGTGGGGGGGGGGGGGGAAGGGGGCGTCGCCTCCCAGGCTGTGGAGGGTGCCTGATTGGCTGGCTGTGGGAAGTCAAGTCGCCTGCACCCCCTTGCCCCACCTGACCACACAAGCCTCACTTTGATATTGATTATTATAAACACTGCTCCAGACACACTGGGCAGCAACACTCTACTCCTGACTCTTGAGTGAGACACACCCTCTCTTAAGCCGTGTTCACACGGACAAAACGTGAGGCGAATCACACAAATCGAATCAGGTGAGTCGAATTAGCCGCGCGTTCACACGGGCACTGGGTGAGGCGGAAGTGGATATCTGCGCATGAGCAAGTCCAGACTAACCAGCGCCATTTTGGGTTCGACAACGCCGGCACCAGAGAGTGTGGGTTCGACCTAGATATGTAATGACTGAATCGTATTGGTTTGGAACGGTCAAAACTTCTGCTGGGCAGTGAAACCCTAAAAATAAATCATGAAAAAAATATATGTGCACCTCTAACAGGTTCATAGACCAAATTATATAATATGCGCTTTTGATCGACCGGAAAGTCAACAAACTAAGGTCTCGACTGCGCATGCGTGTGAGGTGCTTAACCGCCTCAGATGCGTCCACACGGGCAAAATTATCCACATCACAGAAATCGCCTCACGTAAACTACCAAGATAGGTGGTTTACAGGATCCGCATCACGTGAGTCGAATCAGCCCTAATCCGCCTCAGACGTCCGTTCACACGACGAATGTGAGGCGAACTATACAAGTCGCTTTCTACGAATCGATTTACATCGTCCGTGTGAACACGGCTATAGACAGGGACCCAGACGCTCTGTCTGATGCTCCACCATTCATATATACAAACTGAGCTGTTGGCAACAACCATGGGACTCCGGTTCAATGGATTGTAGGCACTGATTCATAGACATACTAAAGAGGTAATAAGACTCTGTGTGGACAGAAGGTAAGGGGTCAGGGTGATAGGTCACTTGGTTACGAGCGATGACGTCACATTTGCGCTGGTACCATCCTGCAGGATAACAGCTACCAGTACTAGTCATACATGTTTAAAAAAAATAATAACTTAGAATAATGAAATGGAAATATAGCTAAACTATGCCATCATAAAATACTTTAAATCCTATTTTGCTGTAGTTTTATCAGTTATTAAATAGAAAAATCATTTTTTCCACCTGAGCGCAGAGAAGCGTTTTCGATTATTCGACCCGAGTCTGTAGGATATGCGCATGCGCCAAAAAGTGGCTCGGATGACTCGAGTTGATTAATCGATTACGCCCCTTATGACCAATGTTAAGTAAGCAAGAGGAGGTGACGAATATATAATGAATAAGGGCGACATCAGTTTATTACAATTGCACCTAGTACAATAAAAACATGATAGTCAAATAGCATTGTAGTATAGGATATCAACGATGAACAATTGGCATCGAGTAAATTGTCTCACAATAATAATATTATTAACAATCAATAATCAACGTGAGAATGATATCTGGCTGGGCCACATGCCAAGGGCGAACACCTGAACCCAGCCAAAGAAAGGGAGGAAAAAAAAACAACCTAGGAAATGTGCGTAGGTACAATATAATTGCCTTAGGTTAAAGCTGCATGGTCCGATGAAATATCAAATTTTCAAAACCAAACCAATTATCTAGATTTGATTTCACATATCTAACTTAGATACTGATGCACTTATTAAGCATTTGTTTCTGCGTAGAAGGCAATACTGAGTCAATTTAACAGAACCTGTTACTGCAGAAGTCTATGGTGTCAGAGTTTTGGCAAGCTTGCCAAAACTAATTTTCCATGTTTGCATTCTAAATATCTCAAAAGTTTACCATTTAAAATGAAAGTAACTTTTGAACTAATGTAAAGTAGATACTAGTGATCGATCTAATATATTTATCTCAGAAAAAATACAGAAATTCAAAACCATCGGACTACGCAACTTTAAGCAATCATCAATCGCGGCAGCTGCCCGCATATCATGAAGTATTCGCTCGGACGTTGGTAAGGTCATGTATTTATGAGTCAGCCTCACGAAAACGGGCCAATTGGTGGTCAAGTGAAGATGTCGGCGTCGCAATTCTTAAAAGTGTAGTGCATTTCTTAGTTTCATATTAAATTATCCTAGAAACAAATAAGGTTGTTGTATTTTCTCGACCTATATATTCAGTATAAATTTAAGGACTTTCCACCATCTCTGTCAATGGTAAACTATAATTATACCGATCGACACTGACATCCAATGATCGATGCCGACAACTTTAGCAGATGTCGGCGTCGCAATTCTTAAAGTCTCGTGCATTTCTTTGTTTTATATTAAATTATCCTAGAAACAAATAAGTTTGTTGTATTTTCTCAACCTTTATATTCAGTATAAATTTAAGGACTTTCCAGCACCTCTGTCAATGGTAAACTATAATTATACCCATCGACACCGACATCTATGCTTGACGCTGACAACTTCCACCAATTGGCCCCTTTTCGTGATCCTGACCCTTATATACACAGTCTGAACGCCAATCACCGCATGTTTTGATTTCCTCTATAGTTGCACCTTGCATGTGCAGAAACGTACAGTCGCCCCTTCTAAGAGAGTGGCACAAATAATCATCAGGGTTCAAACCTGAAGTGGTGCATAAGTATTTAATAGTTGATTGTAATACCTGATAGGTTAAAGGCATATATCTGCCAGCAGGAGAAGCAACTTGAAATGCTGGTGCATCATAAGACAATGGAGTTTGGAAAAGAATTCGAAGTCAGAGCGTTCCAAGACAGAGTCAGACTGCGTTAATTGACACTTCCGTAGTAAAGCTAGGATTCCTTACACGCGGTATGAGGCATGTGAATGCGAATGCGAATGTGGCATGCGGCATGTGAACAGGTTGAGTCCTTTCACCCACACCCACACCCACACCCACACCCACACCCACACCCACACCCACACATAGTGTCAGGTTTCTCTACCACTGTTTTCTATGGCAAACGCAGCAGCATTCGCATTCGCATGCCGCACCGATGGCTACATGGACCGATTCAGTTGCCGCATTCGCATTCGCATTCGCATTCGCATTCGCATTCACATTCGCATTCGCATTCGCATTCGCATTCGCATTCACATTTGGATGCATGGAATCACCCCCATTGACTTAGATGCTTTTAGATTTTTTACCGCATTCGCATTCGCATTCACATGCCGCATCCCACGTGTAAGGAATAAGGCTCTGAAACCTGTTAATATAGCGGCTTTAGTAGCAATGTGCCCTGGAGAACATAGTTAATAAATTACGAGGTAATAATGGCTTTGCAGTTCGTACAGCACAACCGAGAATACGCTTACACACACCTCCCAAGGGTAGTTTTACTGTATGGTCTTTGTAATCTATGGCAGGAGCATTTTCAGATTTTAAAAAGAAATTTAAAGCATCTAAATAATTCGTTATAGAACTATATTTCAAAGAATGTGAAAGCCATGCTATGTATATAGCGACTAGCATCGCAGGACAAGGGGTAGGCGTTAGAAGACCGTGACATTCGTCTATGAATATAAAGCGTCTTGTAACACACTAGCATCTGAATAAATGAGAACAACATAAACAATCAGTTTTATCGACATTTGTAATTCTTTCAAGCTGGTGAGGGCTCCCCCATCTGCTGAGACTGTCACATATAACATTATCATCTGTTCTTATATGAACCGCTGATATATTGAAATTAAACCGTACTGACACCCAGAATATCTGTTTTATGCATTTCATTATGGTTTGATCTCTTTATTTACCTTTTACTAGTGCACACCATACCGTATTGTTGTCAGTTATACACATAACATTTTTATCCTTCCAAAGGTGTGACCATCAATCAACCGCTGCCACTACCGCCCACATCTCTTTAACATTGATATGCTCGTTTGAGATGGTATCAAGAGTGGGTGCAACATGGTGAGTTAGCAAATTAATAGGCAAAGCCTCCTTGAAGAACCACACACACCAATCATTTTAATTTTTTATTGAGGCTGTATTTATACTGTCCATAGCATATAAGCCTGGGTATTCAGGCTTGTTTTCAATGCTGGCCAGCTGTAGTGTTGGTGTTATCTTATCACACAGTCGCTGCTGATAAGGTATTTGATTGCCTGCATTTCAGCAGCAGATAGATAGTTGGTTGGTCTGGTTAGTAGTCTATAGCTGTGTTCACACGGGCGATTTAATCCGCCTCATATAAATCGCCTTGCCTAGTTTGCCTCACATTTGCCGTGTGAACGCGACTCTGAGGCGGATTAGGGCTGATTCGATTCATATAAATCGCTTTTTCTAAACCACTTGTGGAGGTGGATTATATGAAGCGAACTAGCTTAAGTCAGCCCATCCCGCCCGTGTGAACGCAACCGTTTACTTGAGGCGGATTAAGGACATGACAGTCGAGACCTGAGTGTGTTGACTTTCCGGTAAATTTGCTTTATGAACCTGCTAGAGGTGCACATATATTTTTTTGATCATTTATTTTTAGGGCTTCACTGCCCAGCAGAATTTTTGACTGTTTTTTTTTTTTTTTTTTTTTTTTTTTGGTAAAGTATTTATTCATCTGAACATGACATTTGTCAGCGCCGGGGCACTGGTCTTCCGGCCATCTTACTATTAGAATAAGTTTGATCAGTGCTGTATTAGTTGCAGCACCGATCCTGTAGAATTAAGGGAGTGGCTCCTGCTGTATAATGTACAGCAACAGTCACTGTAGTTCATGCAAAAATGAGGAGCAGCACCGAGTAGAATGTGTATACTCGGGGCAACTCAAATAATCGTTGTGGGTTACATTTCTTTTCTTATAAAACAAGTTAAGTTCAGAGTTGACAAGACATTTTGTCTGTCTTATATAATGTTCGATGTGTTTAAACAGATTGATAGTTGTGTAGGATGTTCGGTGTGTTGATGGTTTGTTCATGATGGTTAAGGGTGGTGGCAGGGGAGGGGGGCCCATTGGGGTGGGTGGTACGGGGGGAAAACCCCACCGGAGAGCAAGCGAGGATCCGGGGTGGCAGTAGCTCAGGGCTTTGCTAGTAATTACTGCAGTAGTCATTTAAGGGCCTGAATAACCAGGTGGGCTCTATATGCATTTTTGAAGGCAAGTATTGTTTGCGTTTCTCTGACTCTGATAGGGAGGTCATTCCACATGACACTACCTTTGTAGATTGGTGCTCCGGTATATTTATTTGTTGAAGGGTGTGGTACATTGAGCAGAGTGGAGGCTCCTCTTCTTGTTATTCTATTTGTGCGGTCAATGAATTTTTCGTCTTTTGCGCGTTTGTGCATTAGTGCCATCAGGTGTAGGTCCCTTCGTTCTGAGAGAGTATCCAATTTTGCTTTCTTGTGCAGTTCAGCCACACTGAGTGTCTTGCCTTGGTAAACTGTTCTCAGTGCTCGGTTCTGAATTCTTTGCAGTTTGATCTTTTGTTGTTTTGTTAAGAGCTCATATATGATGTCATTGTAATCTATAACAGGCAATATTGTAGTCTTGTACAGGAGTAGTGCAGTGTTTTCACTTATGAATTTCCTTAATTTCCTAAAAGTTGTCAGTTTCAGTGCCAGCGTTTGATTCAGTCTCGCCATTTGTCGATTCCCATTCAGAGTGGAGTCAAGAGTTGTGCCCAGGTATTTGTAGGAGTCCACTTCACGAAGTAAGGTTCCATCCATATGTAGTTGGATTTGAGGGGCTCTTGATTTTCT
Organism: Branchipolynoe longqiensis; assembly: GCA_030323885.1. Taxonomy (NCBI): domain Eukaryota; kingdom Metazoa; phylum Annelida; class Polychaeta; order Phyllodocida; family Polynoidae; genus Branchipolynoe; species Branchipolynoe longqiensis. The sequence continues at coordinate 47,111,710 of CM059203.1, read as the reverse complement.
CATTTTCGTCCCATAGATCACATACTCCGTCTTGGCACTATTTACTGTTAGTTTATTTTCATAGCACCATGTATTCACCTTATCTAACACTATGTCTGTCTGGGCTGCCGCTGCCATAATATCTCTATTGTGTACTGTGAGTGCTGCATCATCAGCAAATAATGTAAATGTTGCTCTATCAGATACTAGTGGTAGGTCATTAATAAAGATTAGGAATAGCAGGGGTCCTAGGGTGGAGCCCTGTGGCACACCGGTCTTTACCCTACGGGTGGTGGACTCATTGTTGTTTAGTTTTGTGCACTGCATCCTGTTCTTGAGGTAATTTGTGAAGAACTGATGTGCTTTGTTGCCTAATCCAGCTCTTACTACTTTCTGCATCAGGATCTCGTGGTCAATTGTATCAAATGCCTTCTTGAAGTCAAGGAAGACAGTGATTGTTAGTTCACCTTTATCCATGTTGCCCAAAAGTTCATCCAGTAGAGATGCCAGAGCCCCTGTTGTGGATTTGTTTTTCCTAAATCCGTTTTGCTGGTAGGTCAGATAGTTGGATGATTCAAGGAATGCTTTAACTTGGTCATGTATAATCTGTTCAATAATTTTTCCTGGAAGTGGGAGGATTGAAATTGGTCGCAGTTCACTGCAGTATCTTGGGTTATTGGTCTTAGGGATTGGGGTGACTGTAGCTACTTTCCATGCATCGGGGAAGATGCCTGTTTTAATTATTAAGTTGTACATATGTGTGAATTCCCTAATTAGTGTTGTTATTGCCATCTTTATCAAGGCAGTACTGATGTCTTTTATACCAGATGATTTATAGGATGATATTTGATTTGTTCTGTCTAGGATTTCATCACATGATGTTTCTTGGAGATCATAGTTGTGGTTATTTAGTTTGGCTTGGTAACATTTTTGTTGGGCTGTTCCTTGGTTAAATTTACTGGCTAGCCTTTCTCCTATCTCGATGAAATAATTATTGATTTCTTCAGGAAGTAGGTTATCCGGTATTACGTTGCCAGATTCTTCATTGGAAAGGCTACTAATTTTGGTCTGGCTTTCTGGTTCAATCTGTTTGAGTACATGCCAGCATTTTTTGGCATTGTTTCGATGTTTGTATAGTTGGTCTTGGAGGAATCTTGCTTTGGCCTTTCTGACTTCATTTCTTGTTTTCCTGGTCATGCATTTGGCTATGAACTCATCACCAGGGTCTTTTGATATTTCAAATTTGTGTCTGAAGTAGTCTCTGTCTTGTTGTAGTTCTGTTAGTTCTTCATTAAGGTACCCAGCTGTGTTAGTTCTAATAGTGAGCTCTACTAGGGGACAATGCATGTCAGCCGCTTTTGTTATTGTTGTGTTAAGCATTTCCCAGCATTTGTTTGGGTCTTGTTCCACTAGGAGCTCTCTTTGGTTGAATTCCTGCAGTGAGTTTTCCAATTCTCTCTGGTCACAGTTTCGGTATGAGCGTCCCCAGTAAGTGGCAGCTCTCTTGTCATTCCTTATTTTCTTTTTTAGTATGTATATTGGTTTATGGTCACTTATATTATAGTTGATAACTCCTGCATTTGTGCAGTGCTTAATATTGGTGAATGCTAGGTCTATTGTTTTGTCAGAGGTTCTGGTTATCCTGGTTGGTTTGTGTATCATTTGCTGGAGCTCATGATCTGCTGCAAATTGTTTCATTGTTCCCCACAGAGTCTGTTTCTTTTCATTGTAATCCACATTAAAGTCTCCTAGTATGAGTATCTCATATTTGTCCATGTCGGTTATTTGTCTCATGGATTCGTTTAGAAGGTCAATTCCTTCGTTTAGATTGCCATCTGGCGGCCTATATATGTTGCCGATGAGTATACTCTTGGTGTGAGGTCTTATTACAATTGCCCATTGTAGTTCAATGTTGCAGTTGGAGAGGTTAAGGTCCTCATATTTCGATGTATCAGTATGTAGCTCATTTTTTGAATAAATTCCCAGTCCACCTCCTTGTTTGGTTTGACCATCTGGCCGTTTTGTTTTTCTGTCGGCTCTCATGAATTGGTAGCCTGGTACGCTGGCCAGTCTGTCTTCCATGTGACTGTTGAGCCATGTTTCCGATATTGTGAAGACATCAAATCCTGACTCAGGCAGGTCTATCCTTAGTTGGTCAATCTTGTTGGGGAGACTTCGTATGTTTAGATGGCCAATCTTGAAGCCTGGTTGGCCCTTCAGTTCTGTCAGAGGAAGTGCAGTAAAAGTAGGTGGCCCATCAACCACCAGACCCGGGTCCTCGCAATCGCTCTCCCGTGCACGCAACCCCCCCCCACACCCAAGGACCCGCCAAACCAATACAATTCAGTCAATACATATCTAGGTCGAACCCACACTCTCTCGTGCTGACGTCGATGAACCCAAAATGGCACTGGTTAGTCTGGACTTGCTCATGCGCAGATATCGATTTCCGGCCCAAGTACTGCCCGTGTGAACGCCACACTAGTTCGGTTCATATTATCCGCCTTGTCTAAATCGCTTTACATTTTCCCCGTGTGAACCTGGCTTATGTTAATTTGTTTGGCTTTTCTTGGCATATATGTGTTTTATTTTGTCTACTTTTACTACTAGACTAGCCTACTCCTATTTACATATCATAGGCTATTTACATATAATCATTCTTCTGAAGGGCACCATAACCTTGCAGTGAAGCATCTGTATAGACTGACACAGTTTCTGCATGGTTAACCAACATTTTCTGTTCACCATTAAATTTATCAACAAATTTGAGCCACCAAATTATCTCACTTCGAAATGCTGCATTAATTCTAAATTTGTGAAATGGGTGTCAAACCAATGACTTATAAAATTGATACTTGTCACTTCCTAGCCTAGCGCTTGGCATTAATAAGACATGGCAAGGACTGGTTAGCTCAGTGTCAGGATAATGTGACTCAGTGGGATATCAGGTCATGGTGCTAGCTACCTGGTCTCCCAGTGGGGCAGCACTATAAAGTCACCATGAGTGCGCACTGTCACAAGTTGGTACCCGTCCTGATATGACCTTATGTAAAAATATACGGATTGTCGGTTCGGATTTATGTATTGGCAGAGAGCATTACTTTTCGCGGGCGACGGAGTGGGGACCAAGGTTATGTAACAGAGAAGCAATGGGTGCCCCACTCACTGTGTGACATAAGAGACTATGTGGAAAATATGATAACACATAGTGCCCGAGGTTATGACGTGATGTTCATATGTAAGAGACAGTTAATATTTAGTGAAATGTTCCCTCCATGCACCAGTAAGAGTGCAAGTGGAGAGGAAGGACATTTTTAATATATGTTTATTGTAACTGTCTGCAACTACCTGTTACCACAGGGCTGATGGGCAAGCACACCCAGCCATCCTGCATACATTAGAGACACCACCTGCAGCTGGGGTTGAGTGACAGCTGCCCCTATTAGGGCATCGCCCCTCAGGCTGTAGAGGGTGGCTGATTGGCTGGCTGTAGGAGGCCCAGTGACCTGCACCCCTTGCACCTGACACACAGACCTCACTCTGATATATAATTATTCTTCAGACACTCTGGAAGGAGACACACTCTTCTCTTGTCCAGGAACCCAGACACTCTGTCTGAGGCTCCACTTTCTATACACAAACTAGCAGCAGCTATTCAAAAGGCACTGAGCTATGTGCAACAACCATAGGACTCTGGTTCAATGGGCTGTAGGCACTGATTCCTATATACACTAACAAGAGTAATGACGATCTGTGTGGACAATAGGTAAGGAATGAGGGTGATAGGTTGCTAGTAGGTGAACAGGAGTTGATGCCAATAAAGTACAACTTCTTCACTGTCAATCTTGCGCGACTTGTCTTCCCTTTCTTCCTCATGAGTTTGTTGGAGAGGGGCATCAGGTGGGAACTGACAGACAGCTGTCAGAATGCACTTGGGGAGACTAAGTGGTATCTTGGGGCTCTGACGGCTGGGACTCAATATATTACAATGGCGACTGCGACGATTCTCTGAGACGACGGAAATTGTGTCTCAGATGACGGAAGACTGGGCTACCACGACGGAAGACAGTCTCGGATGACTGAAGAACTTGCAGAGGACGAGATATGCGCCGCGGGGACGGGAGATGAGCCGCAATGAGGAGAGACACGCCCGTGAAGAGTGACACACTCCTGGTGACGAGAGACACCCGTGACGACGAGAGGCGCGCTGTTGGTGACGAACGACGCACAACTCGTCGCCCATGACCAGATAGGGTCCTGCTTTGTGTTATTGCTTGTTTTGGGCGCTGGGGAACTGAGACAAGGTGAGACACTGTTGTACTGCTATTTGTAACATATTTAACGGTTAAAGTAACTTATTTAAAGGTAACAAATCGAGAATGATGGAAATATTAAAGCTGCATAGTCCGATGAAGCATCAAATTTTCAAAACCAAAACAATTATCTGGAATTGATTGTACATATCTAACTTAGATACTGATGCATGTATAAAACATTTGTTGCCAAATAGCAGGGAATACTGAGGCAATTTAATAGAACCTGTTACTGCTAAAGCCTATGGTGTCAGAGTTTTGGCAAGCTTGCCAAAACTAATTTGACATGTTTGGCCTTCAAATATCTCAAAACATAACTGTTTAAAATAAACAGGACTTGAAGCTAAAGCAAGGTCGATTATGACGGTCAGGTTAATCTATTTATCTCAGAAAAATTACAGAAACTCAAAACCATCGGACTATGCAACTTTAAGTAAAGTGTGCTGGTCAGTAGGAGTGTCGAGGGGGCAGTGGCTAATAGGATATTAGAAACGCGCACTCCTTTGACCAGGTGACTAAGCAGGGTACACCGGGTGCTGGGATGCATGCATGGGTGACTCCATTGCGGTGTTCTCTGTGGCGGAGTGGTTAGAGCGTCTGACTTTTTTCCAGGTCGGACTCCTAATCTGAAGGTCGGTTGTTCAATTCACCATGCCCCCCCTGCCAATTTGGATTTCCACTGCTGTGTATAACTTAATTGTGTATGCAGGTATTGCAATACCTCAGGGAGTTTGACACCCCTGCCCTGCAGAGTTGTAAACCACTGCCTTGTGGTACAGGTTCTTGACAGAACTGAAGGCTAAGGGAGCAAACCCTGAACAGAAAACCATGTCACTGTGGCAGCATCAAGGGCGGTTGATGTATGGAACTCCCAACATCTCCCGACCAGCCACTGCAGGGACAAATAGCTTTGCGCCTGTCTGGACATGTTCTTGCCGGTGTGAAACCTCTACTTGCTCCCCGAGAGAGTGCCGCTGGTAACTTGCAAAAGCCAGCAGCACTTCAACACTTTTACAGGCAGCTTTCATGTAATGTGAAACCTGGACACAACTCTCACAGCAGAGAGCTAAATGGAGAGCGGCAGTCAAGTAATGAAAGCAGTCTTTGTCGCATCGCGACCGACAGCATGATGATGACGATGATGATGATGAGTATGTATGTGTTTTGTATATATGTATGTGAACATAGGTACATACAAGGAGGAGCAGGCTCAGGCCGGAAAATACACATGGCATACACACTGCACGCACACACACAACACACAATATACATATCATTGCATATAGGTGAGTTTTGTATATCTGTGTGAGCCAGGTTGGGTTGTATAGGGGAAGGTGAAAGGGGAGTGGTATTGGTTGGCTAAATTAGGGGCAGTTGCATAATCTATGGGCTAATCCCCTTTTGAAGGTGGTTGCCAGATACTTATAAAGAGAAGTGAGCTATAGTGAAATGCAAGTCAACTATATATAAAATACCACAAAGTAGCAGAGGGTGTAGTATAGGAAATATGTGGTGTAGCTGAGTCCTATAGTTGCCTGTCTATAATAGTGTGGTGGCTACAGTGGGTATAGCACAAAATAGAGGATGGACACAAAAGTACCTCTTGTCACATGAAAGGCCCAGTCGTGGCTGCCAGCTCTCCCAGGCTTTTAATCTCTCCAGCACTCCTACAGGCGTGCCATTGATGGTACATGATATTGAAGGTACATGATATTATTGAAGGTAGATGATGTTATTGAAGGTACATGATGTTATTGATCCCCAGCATATTGTTATTTGACTCTTTATGGTGACCATCTTGAGATTCCTGGACTGTAGGGATGGGTGCAGCTCCGGCGCACCCATCATTCCCACATCCCAGCTACCACCAGGTCATGGCAACTTGACCAGACACCTCTTATCATGTCCGATGCATCCATACAAATTCAATCAGGATCCAATACACATTAAACATTAAATACCAAACATGACTGTTCCCCACCCTATCAGTCTGGGTTCAGCAATGGGTTACACATTCTTATATCTGCTAACCAAGACAACAGGGTAGTTTAGATGGAATCTATTTTATAATGTGTAGAAAGTCCAAATATTTTACATCAATTATCGCCCCCTAGCTATTCTGTCTTCTGTGCTTACTTAGCTTCAGACAGCAGAAAAACTAATTAACTATGCTCAAGTCCTCCCATACAGTTTCCCCCCAGTCCTTGCGTGACTTTGGTTCTACCTTATCCCACCAGACGACAGCACCAGCTGGTCCCCCTCTTGTCTCTAGTCCCACCTTCCAGCACCAGAGACTGCACTGGATAGTCCACTTCCTGTCCTGATATCTAGCGTCATCTTGTCGGTGCCACACAGTCACCATTAACCTTATCTACTTATCCGGTCAAATATATCGATCTACAAGTCTCCACAGAACTCCACTAATGTCCAAAGTATACAGTCATCAGTGCTCCCCTGGTAAGCTATTAATAGATTACTCACAGCTTCCTCTCCCCAGTGAATCGTAACAACAGATATGACCTCCATTCTCCATGCAAAGGCTATAGTAAACAATGACTCAGTCTGACCTCTAAACACATTTCCAGTTCTTTAGATGTATAGTCTAGCACTAGACCCACTCTGACCCACTCCCTGTAACTACCACAGTTCTGAGTCTGATATAAAGTATGGAATTAAATACACACAAATACTATCAAGTAACTTCAGATTACATAATTCTTAGATTACCTAGCACCATAATGGAGTAATGTTCTTTGATTTACATACTCTGGTGTGACCAGTATACTCTACATACCATTCATCCCTCCATATAATTAAATATATGTTATTTCTTTCATTCCCCCTGTACCTGCTGAGTTGCCTGGCTTGGGTGGAAGCCTGACCTCATAGCACTGGTGGTATGGTAACCGCAGTTCTATGGGAAACCACCACTCCATGACTTACTGTAAGTCTCCTTCTACATTATTCTGTGTATGCATTAGAGTTAAATGTTCTCTATAACTAACTTACATTTAATAGATTTATATATGAATGATAATAATAATAATAATACTTAAGATAATAAATACGTCCTGTTCGATTATAATCCTACGCCCCCTTATTAAATTTACTGCTTACACAGCAATATTGAATAATTCTTGATTCTAATCTCTTCGTATATATACCTGTATGGCATAACACAGTAACTATGCTGCAAAATTGCATGAATATAGGCTAACAATTGATTGATTGATTGGTGGTTGCTTTACGCCATGTTGGCAGCATAGGCCATATTCACGGCAAGAAATGTTTGTTTTTTGTTCAAACCATCGCTTTTACATGTAAAAGCAGACAATCAATTATGTGCCAATAGACACCCATTAAATTAGAAAGCTCACAATCATATATTTGTGGTCAAGGGAAACAAATTCCCATAGACAAAGAAAAGTTTTATTAATAATTGATAGAATTTATTTAGTAAACTATATGAGGTGGTACAGTCCAGCTGTCGTCAAAAAGGCTAAAATGTTTTCTTGTTTTACTTTAGTAAAAAGGTCATGCATACTGTCTGTAGTGTAGAATTGTTGGCGCAGGGCCAAAAAATCAACGCAACTTAGTAAAATGTGTTTGAGTGTCAGCTAACAATAGACACAAACAAACAACAAAACCAATCATGCTCAGGACCAACCTGTATTGAGCCTCTTTGCCAAATTACTCCGATATAGATCCACGATACAAGTCCTTGTGTCCACCCTCAACAAAAATAACAACAACCCAAAAAAACTAACTTTTCGTTACCCCCCCCTGCCTGAAATCTGTTGTTGTTGATGTTGATATATATATATTTCATACAATACCACATTTTGAGCTTGAATATCATGCATCACCAAGTCTACTCGAGACAAAATAATACTTAACACCCTAGATCGCCATGAGATAAACCACCATGAACTAGCACCAGTTCATCCACCAGGATATGAATGCAATTAATAAGTCCACCTCAGCCTTAAAGACAACTGCTAAATCTACTCTAGATTTAAATCAAACCAACAAATCTACCTCACACTGTACATGACCCATGACTGAAATTCCTAACCTGACCCCCAGAATTGGAATACTGCCATGCCCACTCAAAGTATTCCCTGACACATGCATCAGCCCCAAGGCCTCCTTTCCTTTCTTGTTTTTAATACAGCTAACGTTGCCCCTCCCTGCCTGGAAAAGTCACTCAACCACCCTATACAGACACACCTGAATTTCCCTGAAATTGACACGCCTCCAGTATAGCCCTCAGTGGCTCCTCCCACACTAAATTAAACCCCACGCCATGCTGTGGGTAACTCTTGATTTGGTAGCTAAACAAATCTGGTAACCAAGCCTACACTTGAGACCTAATAATAATACCTTCCATGGTATATTCCGGTCATGCAAAATATCATTCTAAGCTTCCCTGTATGTGATATACTCCTCGCAATTAAAATATCGCCTAACAAGTCATCCCACCTGACAGCTATTTCCATACAACAGATGCTGCCCCGCAGAGCACTTATACTGTGTCAGACACAACAATGTATCACAAATCATCGGACCTCCAATTTAGGTGAATGTCCTAGACCGCTCCTGCCCATCAGGAGAGTCAAGGATCCCCAACTTAACTGAATCAGTTTCTACTCCCTTTCCCCAAACACTCCTTTGTGACCACTGTCTGAGTCTTACCTAGTCGGGCTGAGTAACAAGTTGTAAAATATTCCGATAATGAAGCACTGGTGGGAGAATGCAAATGGTCTATTGGTGAAAAAGGTATATAGGGCCAGGTGCATAGATGTTATGTAGTTGCTGGTGGTGATTGATTCATTGGTCAATGGTCATTGTGTGTTAGTCAGATAGTGTGTAAGGGGCACTTAGAGCTCTACCCACTACCCTCTCCCCCCTCTGCTAGTCATGGATCACCACGCACACAGCTCAGGCAGGTGGTGGCCAAGCAGCCACACCGCATGGTGGTGGTGGGCAGATCACTGTAACCATGGGGACATAGGAATGCTTGATGTTCATTGGTAGAGCTGTAGATGCTTGATGTTCATTGGTAGAGCTATAGATGCTTGATTCTCATTGGAGAATACGGTCAGGTGGTGTACTATACTGGATCCATGTACCACTATATAATAATAAACCTGAGGGCTTGGCTCTCTCTGTTCTTTTCACTCTTTATACTCTTCTTTTCTCTTTGCCTGTATTGATTTCACCATAGCCTGCCTACACAACAACAGAGTCGAGCTGTGTCCTTTACAAAGTGTTTGTGACGGTTTTACTGCGACGGGCCATCATCAACCAATACACACCCACACTAACCAGCACAATAACAATAAAACCTACCATCACATACTGCAACAGATTATGATTCGGCCACATATCAAACTTAGCACCACTGGTTTCCCGAATAGCATGCAATGACACAAGTGGCACTGTCACCCTAGGCAATACCGCACGGTGTGCAACCACTGCTGGATGCAAGGATTTCAACCATGTAATGTTAATGGTTGGCAATGTCATAGGTTTCACTGCTTCATAATGTATATTGGTTGTCTGCAGGACCTCACTGTACAGAGTCCAGTATCTGCCCTCAAGGTGACAACCTTGTGGTAAGTCCAAGAGCGCCGGCCCTCATATGCGCTGCATGATGACCCGCTTGCCCCTACATATGAGATGCACAACCTCCTGGGCATCCCCATACGCGGCGAGAGCTACAACCGTAGCCCCACAGCTTGGGTGGAACCACATAGATCGTCTGCTGGCCCCTCTTCGCGATATGCACCGAACACCTGCTCGGGTCCTCCGCGGACACGAGCGCCGCTTCACAGCTGGTGTGCCACCACTCCAACGTTGGTCTGCACACTGTCGGCGGCCTGCCAATGCACTCGGTGGGTATGAACGAGAATGGCTTAACTGAGTTGACAGCCACTTCTGGTTCCCCAACTAGTGTCCTCACATGCTCACGGTCCAGCAGGACTGGAAAGTAATGCAGTCCATACAGCATGTAATGGTCAGGGCCAACTGCAGGCAGTGCTACACAGAATGCCAAATGTTTGACTCCATCCCAAATTGGCTTCACTTCAGCGTACTGGTAATACCAATGTAAATGGAGTGGCCTGAAGCCGCTCCTTCGGACCTCCTCCAGCACACTCCTGAGCTCTGCTTGCCGTACCAGCTGTTAGCAAGCCCCTCTCCAACTGCAGACGCTGTCGATGATAAATATCAGTTGCCCTCATGAACCCGTCAACAACATGTTCGAGTTCCACCACAGCATACTCAATATGCTGCATAGTCTTCCTCTCAAACTCCTCCAGGTTCTTAATTGAGTTAGTCTTATCAAGAAGCATATTCACTCTGTCCCATATCCTTTTGACCTTGGAGCTTGCTTGTGTAGCTTGCGTCCCATGTCAATGGTGCTCTCATCCGGCTTGTATGAAGTCAGTTTGTGTTTGAGTACTGCTATTCTCCTGGACCAGAAGTTTCCCTCGAAACTGTAATTTTCAGGTAATTTTGCTATAGCCTCCTTGAGTCCACCAAACAATACCCCCGCCTCTGGTTGTGTTGGCCGATTGATCAGAACGACCGTCTGCCAGATGGCAGTGACTGCTCGTGCATCCCCCTGGTTTCTTACAGAACACCGTCTCCCTTAAATAGGTCTGCCATGGAAGTGTCATACGACCCCCATAAGATGATATACAGAAACAGTAGCTTCGCAAAGGCCATCTTGTATTACACTCACACTTGATGATATCTATCCCCGGATCCTGAGAATGTCAATCAACCAACTACAAGGTTAAGTCTTTAAGGTTGAGTTAAACAAATTTCTTAAATCAGCAAGTCTAATGATAACAATGATTTGAGGCGTCTTCTGTATATCTGTATATGTAGGTGTGAGATGTTCAGTACAGGCCTCCAGGCATGGACAAAAGCATTGATGCTCCCAAAGTTCTCCTATTACTACATCATCCAGATAAATCAAGCAAAGTTTTCCCAGATAATCCGCCAAGACATTATTCATCAGCCTCTGGAATACCACTGGGGCATTACAAAGACCAAATTGAGGACGTTTGAACTGAAACAATCCACGGTGTGTGGTCACTGCATTTTTTTCAATACTGTCTCTGGCCATGGCCACCTGCCAATATCCTGACTTCAGATCTATAGCTGAGAAAACTTTAGCACCATGCAATGGATCAAATATTTCCTGAATTCTTGGAAGTGGGTAGGCATCTTTGTGTGTAACCTCATTTAACTTTCTGTAATCAACACAGAACTGCACAGACCCATCCTTCTTAAGTCCCTGGGTTAGTGGGTTAGCCCATGGACTGCAATTAGGTTCAATGATATTGTCATGGAGGTGATGAAAATGGGAAATATTGTGCCTAGAGCGGGACTCGAACCCACATCTCTTTGCATTCCGGACCAGTGTGCTAACCATTACACCACCTCGGCTCCCTGATATCAACACACTACCCATGCCTACCTGTCTATGTGATTACTTGCCTGAGAGGTCAGTGCAGCCTACTACACTCATCCCCCTGGAATTGTAAGTCATTTAAATGGTCATTTAATGCTTACAATTACATACATACAGGCAATGCACTAACACATACATACACAGGGTAGGTTCAACAACCACACAGCGCGTAGCTCGCACGGGATCATGGTCACGGCAACCAGTGTCATGGGGGTGATGAAAATGGGAAATATTGCGCCTAGAGCAGAACTCGAACCTACATCTCTTTGTATTCTGGGCCAGTGTGCTAACCATTACACCACCTCGGCTCCCTGACATCAACACACTACCAATGCCTACCTGTCTATGTGGTTACTTGCCTGAGAGGTCAGCGCAGCCTACAACAATATCATCAGCAAGCATTTGAGTTATTTCTTCCTCAACAATATGGCGCTTTGCTAGTGGTATGGAATATGCTCTCAGACATATTGGAGGTGTATTACCTGCGTCAATGTGCATTTCTATCCCCTTCACACTGTCCCCAATGGAGCTCCTTTATCTGGAAATAGAGCAGGCAAGCTCTTCCTGCAGGCGGCGCACAACTGGAGAGGAAGCGGCTTTGCATTGAGTCTGTGCACACAATCTGATGACGTACAGGGAAGTGTACTGTTAATGTATGGTGAACATTGTTGACTGTTATGTGGAGCATGTGTGTTATTCAGTGAACATTTATTTGAGTTGCACTCTACCAGATAGTAATGCTGGAGCTCGATACCTCTAGGAAGGGGCACTGCACAGAACTGATACAGTTGAGCAGCCACACACATAACAGTACATGAATAGTGTCACTATTTTTTTAGTTTTTTGTTCAAATTTTTATTCCAGTAGAATAACATCGTTTTTCAGCACCGAGGCGCTGGTCTTCCGGCCTTAACAATTATAGTGCATATGAACTATGTATGGATAAGATGATGCAATGGTATGAACAATATAGACAGTAGTAGGTTAAAATGAGGCATTACAAATATAGTGGGGATCTTGTTTTGCACATGTAGACTGGAGAATAGCCATTTACCTTTAGACTATATCAGTGATTTGATGATCATACCTGCTGATACAGGTAGTCATGGATTTTGGATTATTCAAATAATGGTTGCACGACTCATTTAAATTGTCTTGGGTCAACTATAGCTTTGTCAGTAGTATATGTTTTATTGGTTTAGTCAGGTGTTATAGGCTGGTGGGTATACTTTGGTAGTTGTTATTTCTTTTACTCTTTTTGCCAGGGGGGATTTCAGAGAGGTAGAGGGAGAGGGAAGGGAGTGATTTGGGATTATTTATTTATTTCAGTTCTCAACGTTTGTGGTCTATCCAGGTAGGTTTATTAATGTATGTCTATGTTGGGTACTCAACCTTTAATCTAGATTTAAATTGCAGGTACTTGGATCTACTGTGCATTCTGATGGGATAATATATATGTTGAGGCATTACCTAGATGCATCACCATTGTGTTAGCTTAGGTGAGCAATTGCATACTGTGATAGTTAGTTGTATTATTGCCTACAACTCAGACTGCATTCTGATGGGATAGTATATATATGTGGAGGAATTACCTAGATGCATTGCCATTGTGTTAGCTTAGGTGAGCAATTGCATACTGTGATAGGTAGTTGTATTATTGCCTACAACTCAGACTGCATTCTGATGGAATGACATGATATATGAGTGACATTTCTCATGGTCATACAGGAAAAGTACAGTAATAGCAGAACTTTGGGAGCAACAGTGCTGTTGACCATGCCTGGAGGCCTGTACTGAACATCTCACACCTACATCTCCAGATATCCAGAAGACGCCTCAAATCATTGTTATCATTAGACTTGCTGATTTAAGAAATTTGTTTAACTCAACCTGAAAGACTTAACCTTGTAGTTGGTTGATTGACATTCTCAGGATCCGGGGATAGACATCATCAAGTGTGAGTATAATACAAGATGGCCTTTGCGAAGCTACTGTTTCTGTATATCATCTTATGGGGGTCGTATGACACTTCCATGGCAGACCTATTTAAGGGAGATGGTGTTCTGTAAGATACCAGGGGGATGCATGAACAGTCACTGCCATCTGGCAGACGGTCGTTCTGATCAATCAGCCAACATAACCAGAGGCGGAGGTAATGTTTGATGGACTCAAGGAGGCTATAGCAAAATTACCTGAAAATTACAGTTTCAAGGGAAATTTCTGGTCCAGGAGAATAGCAGTACTCAAACACAAACTGACTTCATTCAAGCCGGATGAGAGCACCATTAATGTGGGAAGCAAGCTACACAAGCGAGCTCCACTGGAATTTGTTGGGACTGTTGCATCTTGGTTATTTGGTGTTGTCACAGATGGGCAGTTAAATGCAGTAAAGGAGGCTGTTAAAAGAAATACAATAAACACTGAGACACTTCATCATAATCAGAAGGAGATGCTGTCCATTATGAATGTTACTCGCAATATAGTGAGGAGTTTGGCGAATCGTAGTGAGATTCAGGATGGACAGGTCAAAAGGATATGGGACAGAGTGAATATGCTTCTTGATAAGACAAACTCAATTAAGAACCTGGAGGAGTTTGAGAGGAAGACTATGCGGCATATTGAGTATGCTGTGGTGGAACTCGAACATGTTGTTGACGGGTTCATTAGGGAAACTGATATTAATCATCGACAGCGGCTGCAGTTGGAGAGGGGCTTGCTAATAGAGGAGCTGTATGGCAAGCAGAGCTCAGGAGTGTGCTGGAGGAGGTCCGAAGGAGCGGCTTCAGGCCACTCCATTTACATTGGTATTACCAGTACACTGAGGTGAAGCCAATTTGGGATGGAGTCAAACATTTGGCATTCTGTGTAGCACTGCCTGCAGTTGGCCCTGACCATTACATGCTGTATGGACTGCATTACTTTCCAGTCCTGCTGGACCGTGAGCATGTGAGGACACTAGTTGGGGAACCAGAAGTGGCTGTCAACTCAGTTAAGCCATTCTCGTTCATACCCACCGAGTGCATTGGCAGGCCGTCGACAGTGTGCAGACCAACGTTGGAGTGGCAGCACACCAGCTGTGAAGCGGCGCTCGTGTCCGGGGAGGACCCAGGCAGGTGTTCGGTACATATCGCGAAGAGGGGCCAGGAGATGATCTCTGTGGTTCCACCAATTGGTGGGGCTACGGTTGTAGCTCTCGCTGCGTATGGGGATGCCCAGGAGATTGTGCGTCTCAGATGTCGGGGCAAGCGGGTCGTCGTGCAGCGCATATGAGGGCCAGCGCTCTTGGTCTTACCACAAGGTTGTCACCTTGAGGGCAGAGACTGGACTCTGTACAGTGAGGTCCTGCAGACAACCAATATACATTATGAAGCAGTGAAACCTATGATGTTGCCATCCATTAAAGTTGCATAGTCCGATGAAATATGAAATTTTCAAAACCAAACAGTTATCTAGATTTGATTTTTGCATATTTAACTTAGATACTGATGCACTTATTTAACATTTGTTTCTGCATAGAAGGCAATACTGAGTCAATTTAATATAACATGTTATTGTAGAGGTCTATGGTGTCAGAGTTTTGACAAGCTTGCCAAAACTAATTTTCCATGTTTGCACTTCAAATATCTCAAAAGTTTACCATTTAAAATAAAAGTAACTTTAAACTAATGTAAAGTAGATACTAGTGATCGATCTAATATGTTTATCTCAGAAAAATTACAGAAACTCAAAACCATCGGACTATGCAACTTTAACATTACATGGTTGAAATCCTTGCATCCAGCAGTGGTTGCATACCTTGCGGTATTGCCTAGGGTGACAGTGCCACTTGTGTCATTGCATGCTATTCGTGAAACCAGTGGTGTTAAGTTTGATATGTGGCCGAATCATAATCTGTTGCAGTATGTGATGGTAGGTTTTATTGCTATTGTGTTGGTTAGTGTGGGTGTGTATTGGTTGATGGTGGCCCGTTGCGGTAAAACCGTCACAAACACTTGTTGCTCAGCCCGACGAGGTAAGACTCAGACAGTGGTCACAAAGGAGTCTTTTGGAAAGGGAATAGAAACTGATTCGGTTAAGTTGGGGATCCTTGACTCTCCTGATGGGCAGGAGCGGTCTAGGACATTCACCTAAATTGGAGGTCCGATGATTTGTGATACATTGTTGTGTCTGACACAGTGTAGGTGCTCTGCGTGGCAGCATCTGTTGTATGGAAATAGCTGTCAGGTGGGATGACTTGTTAGGCGTTATTTTAATTGTGAGGAGTATATCGCGTACAGGGAAGTTTAGAATGATATTTTGCATGACCGGAATATACCACAGAAGGTATTATTTTGACCTAGGGGGTCTCAAGCATAGGCTCGGTTACCAGATTTGTTTAGCTACCAAATCGGGAGTTCCCATAGCATGGCGTGGGGTTTAATTTAGTGTAGGAGGAGCCACTGAGGGCTATACTGGGGGCCTGTCAATTTCAGGGAAATTCAGGTGTGTCTGTATAGGGTGGTTGAGTGACTTTTCCAGGCAGGGACAGGCAACGTTAGCTGTAATAAAAACAAGAAAGGAAAGGAGGCCTTGGGACTGATGCATGTGTCAGGGAATACTTTGAGTGGGCATGGCAGTATTCCAATTCTGGGGGTCAGGTTAGGAATTTCAGTCATGGGTCATGTACAGTGTGAGGTAGATTTGTTGGTTTGATTTAAATCTAGAGTAGATTTAGCAGTTGTCTTTAAGGCTGAGGTGGACTTATTAATTGCATTCATATCCTGGTGGATGAACTGGTGCTAGTTCATGGTGGTTTATCTCATGGCGATCTAGGGTGTTAAGTATTATTTTGTCTCGAGTAGACTTGGTGATGCATGATATTCAAGCTCAAAATGTGGTATTGTATGAAATATATATATATCAACATCAACAACAACAGATTTCAGGCATAGGGAGGGAAAGAAAAGTTTGTATTTTTTGGTTGTTGTTATTTTTGTTGAGGGGGGACACAAGGACTTGTATCGTGGATCTATATCGGAGTAATTCGGTGAAGAGGCTCAATACAGGTTGCTACTGACCATGATTGTTTTTGTTGTTTGTTTGTGTCTATTGTTAGCCTATATTTATGCAATTTTGCAGCATAGTTACTGTGCTATGCCATACAGGTATATATATGAAGACTGCTGTTTGTTGATTACAATCAAGAATGATTAAAAATTGCTGCGTAAGCAGTAAATTTAATAAGGGGGCGTAGGATTATAATCGAACAGGACGTATTTATTATCTTAAGTATTATCATTATTATTATCATTCATATATAAATCTATTAAATGTAAGTTAGTTATAGAGAACATTTAACTCTAATGCATACACAGAATAATGTAGAAGGAGACTTACAGCAAGTCATGGAGTGGTGGTTTCCCATAGAACTGCGGTTACCATACCGCCAGTGCTATGAGGTCAGGCTTCCACCCAAGCCAGGCAACTCAGCAGGTACAGGGGGAATGAAAGAAATAACATATATTTAATTATATGGAGGGATGAATGGGATGTAGAGTATACTGGTCACACCAGAGTATGTAAATCAAAGAACGTTACTCCATTATGGTGCTAGGTAATCTAAGAATTATGTAATCTGAAGCTACTTGATAGCATTTGTGTGTATTTAATTCCATACTTTATATCAGACTCAGAACTGTGGTAGTTACAGGGAGTGGGTCAGAGCGGGTCTAGTGCTAGACTATACATCTAACGAACTGGAAATGTGTTTAGAGGTCAGACTGAGTCATGGTTGATTGATTGATTAATTGGTGGTTGCTTTACGCCTTTGCATGGGGCATAGAGGTCATATCTGTTGTTACGATTCACTGGGAAGAAGCTGTGAGAAATCTATTAATAGCTTACCAGGGGGGAGCACTGATGACTGCATACTTTGAACATCAGTGGAGTTCTGTGGAGACTTGTAGATCGATATATTTGGCCAGATAAGTAGATAAGGTTAATGGTGACAGTGTGGCCCTGACAAAATGGCGCTAGATATCAGGACAGGAAGTGGACTATCCAGTGCAGTCTCTGGTGCTGGAAGGTGGGACTAGAGACAAGAGGGGCACCAGCTGGTGCTGTCGTCTGGTGGGATAAGGTAGAACCAAAGTCACGCAAGGACTGGGGGGAAACTGTATGGGAGGACTTGAGTATAGTTAATTAGTTTTTCTGCTGTATTTGGACTTTCTACACATTATAAAATAGATTCCATTTAAACTACCCAGTTGTCTTGGTTAGCAGATATAAGAATGTGTAACCCATTGCTGAACCCAGACTGATAGGGTGGGAGACAGTCATGTTTGGTATTTAATGTTTAATGTGTATTGGATCTGGATTGCATTTGTACGGATGCATCAGACATGATAAGAGGTGTCGGGTCAAGTTGCCATGACCTGGTGGTAGCTGGGATGTGGGAATGATGGGTGCACCGGAGCTGCACCCATCCTTACTGTCCTGAAATCTCAAGATGGCCGCCATAAAGAGTAAAATAACAATATGCCGGGGATTAATAAAATAGTGAAATAGTGAACGGTAGACAGGAAGTGTGAACACTTATTTGTCTCTCATTTTTGCTTGAGTGCAAGTAAATAAGCAACACAAGGAATAATTAGCAGCCTAACCGCAGTCCAAATTTCCCTGGATCATCAGCCCATGCTTTTTCTAATCTATTTTTGAATGAATTTATTAACTCGGCATCAATAACAATTTGTGGGAGACTGTTCCATATATTTATAATCCTATTGGAGAAACTGTGTTGCCTTAACTTTGAAATGGCTCTGGGTTTTACTAGTTTGAGAGTATGGCCCTGACTGCCTTCTCTTTTATTCAAGGTGAAAAATTGGTTCATATCTATTTTATCAAAACCTTTCATAATTTTATATACTTCAATTATGTCACTTCTTTTCCTTCTGTAGGAAAGGGTAGGAAGTTTCAATTCCCTAAGCCTTTGTTCATAGGGTAACTCCTTTATAACTGCAACTAATTTCGTTGCACGTCTCTGAACCTTTTCGATTTCCAGAATATCTTTCCAAAGAATTGGGCTCCAAATTTGTGGACAGTATTCCAAAATTGGCCTAACAAGAGACTTAAATAGAATGAGAAAATTGTTCTTGTTGAGGCGATGGAAAGTTCTTTTAATTATTCCTACTCTCTGGTTAGCATTTGAGATGATAGTCCTCATGTGTTTCTGAAAGGAGAGTTGGGAGTCGAAGGTTACGCCCAAGTCCTTTTCATAGCTGTGTTGGAGACAATATGTCTCCAGCATAACCACTCGCACCCCACTTTCTAAAGTATGGACCATGATCCGGAAAATAAAACAAGAATATGCTGGATCATCGGACCAACACCTAAAACACAATAATATTCTTTCAACTTCCGTAACCGACATAGCCAACCTTCTTGCCAGTACTTTCTCCCAGAACTCATCTGTGCAAAACTGCCTTCCGGCCTTTGCGCAGATGAAGTTGCGCCTGGAACGACATTCTATCAATTTCAAATCTAATAACACTGAGCACTACAATATTTTTTTTAACAATAGATGAATTAAAGCACACTTTAAATAGATCGCACAACACTGCAATAGGTCCAGACAAAAAACACTACCAATTTTTAAAACACCTCCCACCAGCACCAATAGAACTGCTTCTGCACCTTTTTAATAATATTTGGCGCATGGGAGACATCCCAACCTCCTGGCAAGAGGCCATCATTATTCCCATCCCCAAACCGGGGAAAGACCATAGTGAGCCCGGGAACTACCGCCTGATAGCACTTACAAGTTGCATTTGTAAAACTTTCGAATGAATGATTAACGATCGCCTTGTCTGGATCCTGGAGTTGGAGCACCATCTGACTGACTTCCAGTGTGGTTTCAGGCGGGGGAGGAGTACCCTCGACCAGTTGGTCCGATTGGAGTCATTCGTTCGAAATGCGTTCATAAATAGAGAACATGTCGTGTCTGTATTTTTCTACCTTGAAAAGGTGTACGATACAACATGGAAGTACGGCATCCTGAAGGATTGATTTAATATGGGGCTTAGAGGGAGCTTGCCCATTTTAATTTCTAAATTTCTATCAAACCGGAACTTTAGAGTTCGGGTCAATGCTACCCTCTCTGATCCTTTTGGTCAGGAGATGGGAGTACCTCAGGGTAGCATTCTATCTGTTAGCCTTTTTGACATTAAAATTAACAATATAGTAAAATCCATAAAGAGTACTGTATCCTGCAGTCTCAATGTAGATGACTTTTAATATGTTATAAAGGGAAAATATTTGAACACTATAGAACGGCAGCTCCAATTAAACATAAATAGCCTTTCCTCATGGGCAATGGAAAATGGTTTTAGATTCTCCGAATCGAAAACCGTTTGCATACACTTTTGTCTTTTACGGACTTTGCACCATGAACCTAATTTAACAATTGGAAATGATCCCATAAAGTCGTCAAAGAGACCAAGTTTTTAGGAGTCATCTTTGAAAACAAATTATCTTTTATCCCTCATATTAAGTATTTAAAGTCCAGATGCCTTAAGGGACTGGACATTTTAAAAGTTCTAGCCCACACACAGTGGGGAGCAGATAGCACTGTCCTGCTCCAATTATATAGAACATTAATACGTTCAAAATTGGACTATGGCTGTATTGTTTATGGTTCAGCCAGGAAATCATACATATCACAGTTAGACACTATACACCATCAAGGCCTTCGGCTGGACCTGGGGGCATATAGAACCTCGCCCGTCCAGAGCCTTTATGTCGAAGGCCGAGAGCCTTCCCTTAAGAGTAGAAGGCTCAAACTGTCTATGCAATATGTGATAAAATTAAAAGGAAATATTTTAAATCCTGTATATAACTACATGTTTATGCCACCATATGAACGCCTCTATGAATCAAGGCCAACATACATAAAGCTGTTAGGCTTCGGAATAAAGCCTCATTTGGAGGCCCTGAGGGCAAATCTACATAACATAGCACCCTCACAATATTCAGATCTTCCTCCCTGGCAGCTGAGGAAACCAAACATTGTCCTCTAGCTGGCCATGTCGAAGAAATCTCAAACGCACCCACTTTCATATCATGAAAGCTTTATCGATGTGCGAAGTGCTTTTAGCTCCCACCTAGCCATTTACACGGATGGGTCAAAGACAGACAACTTAGTCTCTGTGGCAGCAATCGTCCATGGATGTGAATTAGGTACGCATATTCCAGATCAGAGTTCCATCTTTACTGCTGAGGCACGAGCACTCCTACTCGCGTTAGAGTGCATTGAAACCTCAGCCAGTCATAAATTCATCATTTTCACTGACTCTTGTTCCTGCCTTCAGGCTTTAAACAATAGGAAACTGGACTACCCAATACTACTTAAAGTACTCATTAAACTAAACTCTCTTTCAATAGCAAAATTTGACATTCACCTATGTTGGGTGCCCGGTCATGTGGGTATCCCAGGAAATGAGAGAGCAGATCAAGCAGCCACTCGAGCTCTGACTGCTCCTTTGGAACACTGTCATATTCCCCCCTCTGATCTGAAACCTACCATTCAAAAATACATCTGGAACCTATGGCAGATAGAATGTGATGAACACCCAAACAACAAACTCCATAGACTTACACCCTCCGTGAACGGACTGCCGCAGAGTCGCCTGGAAGGGTGACATGACCAGGTTGTTTTAACAAGATGCCATATTGGCCACTCATGACGAACACATGCTTTCTGCTCAAGGGGGACCCTCCTCCTGAATGTATTGGATGTCAGTCCCCACTGACATTAAAACACACTTTATTAAACTGTGAGGATTTCATGGCCCTGCGCCAACAATTTTACACTGCAAACAACATGCATGATCTTTTTACTAAAGTAAAACAAGAAAACATTTGAGCCTTTTTGAGGGCAGCTGGTTTGTACCACCTCAAATAGGTTTTTAAACAAATCTCATCAGTTTAGAATTTTATTTAGCTTGACCAGAAACTATTATGATTGTGAGTTTACAAAATTCATGAGTGTCCATTGACACAAAATTGATTGTATGCTTTTACATGTAAAAGCGATGGTTTGAACAAAAACAAAAATTTCTCGCCGTGAATATGGCCTATGCTGCCGACACCGCTTAAAGCAACCACCAATCAAGCATTCTTATAGGAAGATTTTTTATTACCTACGACTACCCTTTGCTTTCTCTCAGACAGGAAGTCCTGTATCCATTCAAAAATTGATCCGGATATTCCCAGAGCTTTGATTTTGTTTATTAGTCTTTTGTGGGGCACACTATCAAAGGCTTTGGAGAAGTCCAGATAGATGGTGTCCCATGCCAGGCCATGATCCAGCCAGTCAGTCCAAATTTCCATCACTTCTAGTAATTGTCCTTAGCCGCTGCCGCTGCCGCTGCCGCATTGGCCACTCGTGGCTTACACATGCTTTTCTGCTCAAGGGGGAACCTCCGCCTGAATGTATTGGGTGTCATTTGCGGCATTCCTAGCGATAGTGTATTTTTCCCAATTTTCCAATGTCTTATTATTGAAGTAGACATTCCATGCTTTTTTTTTCAACTTTCTGGCAGTGGTAATATCCCTGGAGTACCAAGGAGGTTGTTTCCTGGTTGTGAATTTTCTTAGTGGTACATGCCTTTTGATAACACATGATAACACATTTTCAAACAGGCTCCAGCACTCTTGCACATTTTCCTCTTAAATTTATTTAGCAAGTATTAGGACATGATATCATTACTCATGGCAATGTAATCCCCTCTATTATATGAGTATTTTAGTGGGATGGTCTCATTTTCTGTTTCAACATCAATTTTGAAGGATATGACAGCATGGTCACTCTTTCCGATCGGGGCACCTATCCTGATGTTATCTATAAGATTATCCTGATGTTACCCATAAGATTATCCTTATTGGAAATGACCCAGTCCAAGGGAATTGGGGTCTCATTTCCTCGGAACCTGGCTGGTTCCTGAATATATTGTTGCAGGAAACAGTCATTTATGCAGTCGAAAATAATCTGTGCATAATGGTCATCACAGCAATCTAAGATGCCAGTGGCCCAGTCGATTTCTTTTAAGTTAAAATCTGCAATGATAACCAGGTTATCATGTTTCATTTCGTTTATCTCATTGACTAATTCTAGAAGAGCATTATTGTTTTGCTCACTGCTAGATGGGCTACGGTAAATACATCCTAAAATGGTTATGTCTCCATCAGTAAGAATTTTGCATCAAATTGATTCGTCAAAAACGTTTTTTGGTGTGAAATGAGTTGCTATCAAATGATTGTACCTCTTTTCTCTAATGAGTTGTTAAGTAGATAATATCCATTTATTTCAAAGCTTAATTTACTGATCTCGTATAATCTATTTTTCGGACATACTTCGTTGACGCATATAATGTCAGGTCTCAAAGAACTGATTTCAACTTCCAGTAATGACTTTTTAGTGCTAGTTAAGACATCTATGTTGGTGTACTTAACTTCTAAGGTTTTTATTTTGTTTACTTTATAGTCTATTCTATGATCTATTTTGCCTGACCTTGCTTTCTTATTTTTAACTCTTTTATGTTCCAGGGAGGACCCAAGACCTTGTATATCCAGTTTTTTGACCGATCAGTTTTTTCCTTAGCAGCTTGTACATGTTCGCTAAGAGCTTTATGATTTTCTTTGTTGAGATCGTAACATACTCCTAAGTTCTTTACTTTATCAGGAGTGTCCTTGAGTTTGTTCAAGTTGCTCATAACAGACTCCTGTGTTTCAACTGAGTCGAATATAACTTTGAGAGGTCTGTTTAATTTCTGACCCTCCTTATATTGGCCGAGTCGGAATACATTTTTCGGTCGTGCTTCTATGCCGATGGCTTGTAGCAAATCGTCTACCAACCCTAGATCATGGGTTTTCCTGGCTGTTGATTCAATACTGATTTTTTCAGGTGCCATGTGAATGATTACATTCATGGCCCTCTCTTGGCAATTTTTTCGGTCGCTTTCTCCATGACTTTTTGAGCCACAATGGCTTTTTTCACAACTGCCTCAATGAGGTTGGATTTGGCGATAGAACATCTCTTTTTGTTCCCCGGTTGTGTTGCTTCGAGCTACATCAGACCAGAGTTTTGTTATATTTTTCTCGACGGACATGTTTACATCCGTCTTCAGTTCGCCGAAGCACTGCTTTATTAGAGTCAGCAGTGCCTCTTCTATCGACTTAGATACTTGGGCTTGGATGGATCATTCCAAGTCCTCTATTTTCTTTGCCATTGTGTTTAGGTCAGGTTGGGGTTGTTTCTGGCCAACTAGACTTTCTTTAGCATTTAGCAGCAGTGTTTTTGCTGATTGCTCACAATATCTGCATGCCCAGAAAATGCTGTTTTTTTTAGGAACACTGGCTCTTCTTCGTTAAGTTTTGTGCAAGTGTTGCACATCCATTTAGAGCAGAAGTTGCATTCTACCCATGTTCCCTTTGATTTTGTTGTCCTGCACTCTCCACAGCAGGAAGACTGTGTAGAGTCGCATTTGTTTTGTATGTCACTGTTTGTGATGACATTTTCTTTGTCACTGTCAGTGACACTGATTTCAATGGCTTCCCTAGCAACGTTGTCATCTGGAGGTCCTTGCCACCCTAGTGGAGGCTGGCCTGGTCAGTAAAGAGTCCAAGTGTTCATTTGGGTTAGAGAGGTCAAACTATTAGGTTTTGTGGTGTGCTCGGAGGGTCTGAAAGCAGACCCCGATAAAGTTGCTGCTATCCGGGACATGGCCCCTCCTACTGACAAAAAGGGAGTGCGTCGTGTGTTGGGATCTGCCAACTATTATCAACAGCTGATTGTCAATTATGCAGATGTGGTGGCACCACTTACCCATCTGACCAAGCAATCCGTGAGATTTGAGTGGGGGCCTGCGTGCCAAAAGGCCTGGAGAGAGTTGAAAGAGCTTCTTTTGCAGTGTGTTATACTCAAATTTCCGGATCCCACAAAACCTTACAAGCTCTATACGGATGCCTCAGATTACAGTATCGGTGCGATATTGGTGCAGGAGGATGAGAATGGGTAGAAAGGCCGGTGCACCTGATTAGTGGAAGGTTGAACTCAGCACAGCTGAATTACCCCACCATTGAGAAGGAGGCATATGTGATGATCTTTGCGCTCATAAAGTTGAGGACATATCTATATGGTGCTGACTTTGTGATCTATACTGATCATAAGCCCCTAAAATGTCTATTTCAGAAGGAAATGAAGAACAGCTGCTTAAGGGGCTGTCACATTAGGGTTTTTTGCGGGAGCGTATGGCGGCGTAAGCGCGTTACGTCATATACGTCGGCATACGCCGTATACGCTACTCATACGCTACGCATACGCTACTCATACGCTACTCATACGCCACCAGATGCCGCCAGATGCCGGCGTATGTGAAGCGTATGAGGCATATGCCGCCATACGCTTTCATAAATCCGTCCGTCCAAATTTGTTTGTGCATGCTAAAAAGAACCCGACCTATGAGGGCGTATGGCCCATACTGTCAAAAAATGTCACAGCACGCTCCCATATGCTCCCATACGCTCCTCATACGCTCCTCGTACGCTCCTCGTAGGTTCCACATACGCTCAAAACCACCCGAAAGGTCACCAAATGTCATCATAGGCCGGCACGCGCAGGACCTACGTAGGTTTTCAATACGCTCCCGCCATACGCCGTAATGTGACAGGGCCTTTACAGCGATGGGCAGTATTGCTGGCTTAGTATTCAGCTCCCATACAGTATTTTGCAGGGGCTTCCAATGTATGGGCAGACATGCTGTCTAGGCTGAGACCAGTTGAAATAGCTGAGGAGCCAGAACAGATGTCGGTAGAGGAGATAGCGGGTATTGAGGAAATGGTCCCTTTTGAATATTATAAGTTGGACAGGGAATCCATCGGCAGGCTGCAGGCTGACAGTGCACAGGCAGTCATTGCAAGGGAAGATCAGGATGATTATATCCTGATGGATGGATTAATATATTCTCTGATCCCACAACCAGGGGAAAAAACTACCCCAGATTGATGTTGCCAATGGAGTGCGGGGAACAATAGTGGAGCGGGCTCATAAAGATGTGGGACATATGGCAATGGCCAAAACATTGCAGAGAGTACAGGAGCACTTTAGGTGGCTGGGCATGAGAGGCGATATTGCCAAATTTATAGCCAGATGCTCACCATGCTCCCTAAACCGGGATTATCCGCTCCCCACTGCAATGCCGCTCCCAGTGGCTTCGGGGCTGTTGGTGGCATCAGATCTGACAGGGCCATTCCCAGAAAGTAAAGAGGGAAACACATATCTGCTATCTATCATAGATCACTGCACAGGCTGGGTAGAGGTAAAACCCCTCCCAAGCAAGTCTGCGCAGGGAATCTATGATTATCTAGTAAGGGAGTATATGCCCAGATATTCGGCACCAGAAGTCTTCCTGACCGATAATGGTCTGGAGTTAAAAAATAAACTCATTGTGGGGTATTTGGAAGAATTGGGTGTGGAGGTGACACACTCCACCCCCTACCACCCACAATCAAACGGCATGGTGGAGCATTTTCACAGAACACTAAAAACCATGCTAGCCAAATTGGTGAACTCTAGAGCGGCTGAATGGGAGGAATATCTGGGGGATTCACTGTTAGCATACAGATGCATGTGCCTGGTGTAGCATAGCAGTGAATATATGGAGACTAACAGGTAGTTTGCCTTTTATAGTGGTTACAGCACATGTTTAGACCGTCCTACTTGTCCCATCTCTTCATTAGGACTGGCCTACCCAGCAACTACATAAGGAGCGTAGTCACACACTCTCGGGACTCTACTCCCAGACATCGAGGCATCAACATCTCCAAGTCAGTTAGGCCTGAAACCTAATCTGGCTAGTTACAGCTTTTGGGATGGATTCAACTTGCTGAGCTTCTACAGTATTGACCAATGGCTGTGAGGAGGATTGGTGACTGTGGTGTCTGCCTTTTCCCACATCACTGCTGCTTAGCCTGACATGTACATCCACCATCAACTGAGACTCTATACATATATGGTTGGCAACAGCTCACAGACAATGGATCATCAATATCCATCAACATCTCAAGGCAACTGAGACATAGAATAAGCACCAAGAGGACTGAGTATATCTATCATCCATATGGACTACACAGACAGTTGTGAGTGTAATATCATACCATTGAGAATTTATATGTAACTGTACACTTTGTAATTGAGAATATATGTTATAAGTACATATTTGTTTATCGTTATTTGTCTTCTTTACTAAGAATAGAAGATGTTCCAAATTCTCTTTTCTCCTCACTATATTAGCTAGTCTATAAGATTAGGCATTAGTTATTATATGTGACATGGGGTCCCACAGGGTTTTCACCTTTTTATTTGCAGTTTGGCAGGCAAGCAAATAAACCACAGTCCCAGCTGCTATACAGGCAGACTGGTGAGATATCATCGAATGCAGCCAGTCGAATTGATGAATTAGCAGACTCACTTCAGGAGGCAGTGAGAAACAGGGCCATTAGCAGGCAGTAAAATACAGCCAGGGCAATTAGCAGGACTAATGCTGTGCAGCTGGTTGTAGGGGATGCTGTGCTGCTGCTGGTTAACGAGCCAGGTCCGCTGGACAGGCAATTTGAGCCTGGATTCATCGTAACAGACGTTAGGGGGGGGCTGTAATTACTGTGGTGGGTTCTGGGAATTGTAAAAGGGTGGTAAACCGGGATCAGGTGAAATTGGCTGATGGGGAGATGGAATGGGATTTAATTAACTCCAGGCTGACCCGTGGACAGAGGAGGAAACAGAGTCTACGACAGAAGAAGGCCATAAACGAGGGGAGTGTCAGGCTGTAAAATTCTCCGATTAAGTGTATATTGAGTATCGAGATGGCTAAATAAGAAACAGTACTCCCTTTATAATGCTCACTCCAGGGGAGGGAAGCAGTGCCCCTTTAAGCAGAATCTCTCCCCCTCATCTCGTCCAGCCACACTGTATCTGTCATGTTAGGTAATCCCAAGATAGCTAGGTGGTGGCCAAAGCTGGGTGGGAGGGGGGTGAGTCCTGAAGGCAGCCAATGGTGAGCTGTGTTAGGGAATGATCATGCGGGCTAGGAGTGACTGGTGTGCATGAGTGTAAGAGCCAATAAGAATGTCTATAACATCCACTGTTGCATGTATCTGAAAACATAGATATACTGAATAAAACTAAGCAACCAGATATATTATCATCTACTCTTCTGCTGGTGCTGAACTCGGATTGCGTGTTGTGTCATGTGTGTATCTCTACTATGGGGTAAGCTCTAGCATGTAATTGATCTAATACAGATCTGAAAATGAGGAACTTTGAACCATATGCCTTCTGCAGGATCATATGCCTTATGCAGGATAGTATGACTTATGCAGGATATTATGCCTTATGCAGGATAGTATGCCTTATGCAGGATAGTATGCCTTATGCAGGATATTGGGGCAGTTTAGCCTTATTGAGCAGTACAGCGAATAACATGAGTGAACATAATGAGAGATAACCATAACCCTCACATACCACCTAACTGGATCGGCCATCAATAGCATTTAACGCCCGCATATACCATATGCGGGGACCCGCAAATACGGGATTTCATACTGGCGACCACATACTTGAGCAATCTACTGGGCAGGACACGTGGGATGTGGTTAAAGGGAAGTAAGACGAGTGACATGGCAGACACAACAGCGAGAGAACAGCACCAGCGAAGACGGAGTGGTGGGAGCTCGACGCGAAAGGAGACGTGTAAGGTTGGTGGAAAACAAGTACAAGTTGTATTGATGTATAATTGAACGCGTATTAACCTGCCAAATCAAACACAATTATGCCTTCCCGACGCTCCCACCAGACTCAACTCAAACAGGAGTTTGAGGACTCGTATGACCGATCCGCAGTAACTGGAGGGATCGATCAGACTAAAGATAGAGACAGCTATTGGCCAGAGTTCTGCGCATCAAAGATCGATGTAGTAGTAAATGAAGACACAGAGAGAAGGGAGGCCAGGGAGAGCCTGGATGAAAGGAGGGAGGAGAGAGAAGACATGGCCACAGCCGCGAGAGCCAGAGCGGACCGGGCGAAGATCCTCCGAGATTATGGGAAGTCAATAACGGCAATTAACGGGACAGATGTGGGAGCTCTCCACGAATGTCGAAGGCAGATCGAGCGCGCGGGGGACCTCACAGAAGCCACCGGGGAGGAGATCACGCAGTTCTCCCTGGACTTTGCGAGTGGCATGCTACAAGATATTATTTATGGTGTATTCAGGGAGGATAGAGAGGGAGAATGGAGTGCGGTGGCCAAGGCGGTCACCGAGGCACTCCTGTCGCAAGATGAGCGTGACCACCTGCGGAATGTTGTGAGTAAGACGAAGCAGGAATGGGGGTAAATGGAAGTAGTGTATTGCCAACATTTCCGACTGGCGGTAGAGAGGGGCTGGGACCTCACAGAAGCCAAACCAGGGTCAGACTAGGCGGGGATACTGCTAGGCTTGTTCACAGACTCGCTGAGAAATGAGGCTGTGATTACCGCGGTAGACTTCCGACGACCCGCAACCCTGGAGGAGGCTTTCGAAACAGCCATCGCACAGGGCCGCGCCGTCTCGGCCGTGCCCAGACTCGAGCTAGGCGGCGGAGGCCATGTTGTCTGTGTTCACGACCACAGTGATGCCGACAACGTCCTCAGGGAGGAGCGCTCGAAGGGCGACCACTAGGTTGACCGCCTCCAACTCGTGGATGCTGGCGAAGCGCGCCCGAAACGCCTCGGAGTACCCTGGGGCATAACACCTCGTAGGCGAGTAGGCCCCGCCACCGGTGAGGCAAGAGTCACACTCTATCACCAGGTGGCAGACCTCGGGGGCACAGAGGAGGTTGAAGCCGTTGGAGGCGCGGCCGTAGAGAGCAAACCACCTCAGGGCCAGGCAGGCCTCGTCCCCGAGGGTGAGCGAGGCGGCCCGTAGCAGCTGTGCAGGGTGGTGAGGAGCTGGCCCATAAACTTCCTCATGGGAAGTATGCAGCTGCCGACGTGGTTGAGGCGCCCCAGGACACTCTGGAGCTCACGACGACTGATGGTAGGGTGGGCTATGCGAGCCTCGCAGTTGACCACAAGGGTCTCAACTTTGTCGGGGCGATCCGTATGGTCATGGCTTCGGTGTCGATGGCGAAGCAGAGACAGGTAAGCCAGGTAAGCCGGATCGCCGGGGGGTGACACTTCCCGGCCACCAGGTCGATGAAGCACTTGAAGGCCTGGCGAGCCTGGAGGTAGGTCCGCTCGCACCCGACAAAGTCGTCGACGTACATGAGGGCGTGGAAGCCCTCGCGCCAGAGGATCCAAGCGACGGCCGTGGTGGCCTGGAGGCAGGCAGCCCCGGAGGATCGGCAGCCGAAGGGGAGGGGGCAGTCGACGTTTGTCGCCCCGTCCAGTGTGATCCCGTAGAGAGGGCAGGCTAGGGGGTCGGCCCGGAGCTGGTGGTAGGCCCGGGATATGTCGGCCATCCAGGTGTAGGAGCTGGGCCCTTCCCGGACGAGGTGGCGCCCCTTGTCGGCCACGCACGGGAGCCTGTAGGTGGGAGGCTTCCCCAGGTACTCGTGATGGGGGATGCGTTCACGCTGCCTCCGGGAGGGTAGGAAAGGTCGACGTTGACCTGCCTCTTCCTGGGATCGGACTTGGGCCAGGTCATCATCGGCGAGACCTGTGCCCAGGGGGTAAAGGGGGGAACGTGGAAGGGGTGGGCGAGGGCGGCGTGAGTGAGCTCCGTCTTCGCAAAGTCATGGAGGTGGACCTCGTGCTCCCGGGCTTCGTAGTGGTTGGTGTATGTGGGGCGAGGGGGGACGTCGGCCGGGTCGTTGGTCGGGAAGCCGAACTCGAGGAGGTCGACCACCTCGAGGTCATGGTACTCCTTGAGTCGGTCCCACCAAGCGAGGATGTGGAGGCCTGAATGCAGGGGGATGCGGGCGGCCAATAAAATAGGAAGGCCTGCATCCAGGAGCGCCGTGTATGCCTGTGTTAAGGTGGGGTAGCGGGCCCACGCCTTGCCTCTGGCGGCGGGTAGTGGCAACTCCAGCATCTGAGATGGGCTCTAACTGGCTATGCAATACCCAACCGTCGGCCAGGCGCAACGGCGAGATCTGACGAGGCGGAGGAGTCGGGGATTAGCACATGTGCTTTTTTCCGCGGCCCGCCGCAGTGTAAACCAAAACCAGCGAAACTACCAAAAGCTGGTAGATGAATGCATACTGGAGCTGAATGCCTTCATACACCACCTAAATAACAGCCGGAAGAGAGGCATAGCAATACCAAGGTATGCTAACTACATACACAAGACGAGGCATGGGAGGTGTTCGGCACGGTACGGCATCGGCATGACAGATGGCATTCACTACAATAAAAAATGTGCCCAATACGGCATGACCAGGATAGAAAAAAGCATAGCTGAAAACTGGGACTAAAACCACCAGGGCTGCAAAACCATGAGTAAAACTGCAAATACTGCAAAACAGAGCCCTAAAAACATGCCTTAAGGTGGACAAACTACACCCAAACTATGACATCCACAAAAAAAACTAAGTTAAATTATTAGAGAACAGAAGAGTAATACACCTAAAAACACTGTCATTTGGGTATAGACGAGAAAAAAGGTACCTAACCCAGCCCCACCAATACTTACGCAAACCAGAAGCCACATGAAAGCACACGAAAGAGGTACACTAGAAATGGCTGCCAAAGTCTGGCATGCCCAAATGTTAAAGGAAAGACAAATTCCTGACCTAAAAACATACAAAAAATATCTGTACAAGGTAAAACCAGGAAACCACCCCTGAACTGTGACCAAGTGGGGCATGTGATATGTCACGGCCCGCCAGCTGGACAGCTCTTGGGAGGTGCCCAGGCCAAAAAACTAAGCAGATACGAACAAAACCACACACCAAACACATACCAACCATTCTATTGCATACAAGCCTATAATATGTAAAAAGAGTGGGCTAGTCTAGGGATAAGAGTAGAAGGAAAGCAATTGTCAAGAAAACCCAAAAAAACTAACATAGATTTACTCACCATAAACACCAACTAATAAGAAAAAGAAAAAAGCCGAAAACTGCCCAGCATTGAAAACAAGCACGATCATCAGGGCTTACATGTTATGGACAGCATAAACAGCCCATCAAAAAAAGAAACACAAAAAAAACTCTTGAGAGAGACTCCAAGCTCGGCACTCTAGCAGGAGACACTCTTCTCTTGTCCAGGAACCCAGGCACTCTGTCTGAGGCTCCACTTTCTATACACAAACTAGCAGCAGCTATTCCAAAGGGACTGAGCTGTGTTCAACAACCATGGGACTCCGTGTAAAAATATACGGATTTTCGGTTTGGATTATATATTGGCAGAGAGCATGATTATTCTTGGGCGAAAGAATAGGTAAGGGATTATGTAATCTAGTGAGCTAGGAGGTTCCACTCTATTATGACATGATATGGGCAATGTGAAATATATGTGCATGCATGGTGCCTAGAGATTAATGAAGAGATGTGGTATGTCAGAAGAAGTTAAGGTTGAAGAAATGTTCCTCTATGTATTCATAAAGAATGCAATTGGAGAAAAAGAACATTTTAGTATATATATATATTTGTAACTGTTTGCAACTATCTGTCACCAGGGTACCGAATGGCCCAGCACACCAGCCTAATCAACATATGCATGAGGCACTGCCTGCAGCTGGGATGAGTCACCACCACCCTGACGGGGTGGTGCCACCCTCCCAGGCTGTGGGGGTGTTTTGATTGGCGGGCTGTGGGACGGCCAGTCGCTCTCTCCTCCCCAAGCCTTTGTTCACACTAGCAGCATAAGATTAATTATTAATGAAAAACTGACCGATGCTCCAGTCACACTGGACATTGGCACTCTTCTCCTGCCTCTCGAATGAGACAGACCTATTCGTGAGCAGGACCCCAGACACTCTGTCTGATGCTAGCAAAATTCAGCTATTCTAATTGAGAGTGTGTAACAACCCTGAGCCTTTGGTTCCATGGGCTGTAGGCACTGATTTTGGAGGTTAACTATGTAGATCCATGAGTTGCTGTGTGAACAGAACAGGAGGGGTGAGGGTGATAGGTCACTGATAGGTGAGCAGGAGTTGTTGCCAATAAAGCACAACATCCTCACTGTCTATCCTTGTCTTGTCTTCCTTTCTTCCTTAGTATGGTTAAGGTGTTAGTAATCTGGGTTTGAATGAGAGCATCACAGTTGATATGAAGGGGGAAGAGTCTGTTGGTATCATCTGGTGTCCAAAACGTGGCCGGGCATCCAGTAATATCACATCCGGTTCAATGGGCTGTAGGCACTAATTCCTATACGCACTAACAAGAGTAATGAGGATCTGCGTGGACAGTAGGTATGGAGTGAGGGTGATAGGTCGCTCGTAGGCGAACAGGAGTTGATGCCAATAAAGCACAACTTTTTCACTGTCAATCTTGCGTGACTTGTCTTCCCTTTCTTCCTTATGAGTTTGTTGGAGAGGGGCAACAGGTGGGAACTGACAGACAGCTGTCAGAACCTGGTATCTTGGGCCTCTGACGGCCGAGACTCAATATATTACACTTAGATGTTGCCAGGATGTAAAATTCCAACGCGAACATAGTGCATGTGGAAGCATAGTGCCTTGAAGGAACGTTTTTCACACACATCCTACACCCCCCCCCCCCACACACACACTACCAGAGAGAGCTTGGTGGAGGACAGTACTGACCTTCCAGCTTCATTAAAGGTGAGGTCACATGACCAATTGTAAAGATATACGGATTTTCGGTTCGGAATTATATATTGGCAGAAAGTATTATTCTCGGGTGACGGAGTGGGGACCAAGGTTATGTAATAGAAAAGCAATGGGTGCCCCACTCGCTGTGTGACATATTAGGCTATGTGAAATATATGTTAATACATAGTGCCCGAGATTGTGATGAGCTGTTCCTATATAACAGACAGTTAATGTTTGGTGAAATGTTCCTTCTAAGCACCAGTAAGGGTGCAAGTGGATGACATTTTTAATATATATATTTATTGTAACTGTCTGCAACTACCTGTTACCACAGGGCCGATGGGCAAGCACACCAGCCACTCTGCATACATTATGGACACCACCTACAGCTGGGTTGAGTGACAGCTGCCCATATTGGGGGCGTCGCCTCCCAGGCTGTGGAGGGTGCCTGATTGGCTGGCTGCGGGAGGCCCAGTCACCTGCACCCCTTTGCCCCACCTGACCACACAAGCCTCATTCTGATATTGATTATCCTATACACACTGCTCCAGACATGCTGGGCAACACACTTCTGGATGGACTCTTGAAGTGAACACTTTACTCCAGACACTCTCTCTTGGGCAGGAACCCAGACACTCTCTCTGATGGTCCATCATATATATACAAACTGAGCTGTGAGCAACAACCATGGGACTCCGGTTCAATGGGCTGTAGGCACTGATTCCTATACATACTAACGAGAGTAATGAGGCTCTGTGTGGACAGAAGGTAAGGGGTCAGGGTGATAGGTCACTAGTAGGTGAACAGGAGTTGATGCCAATAAAGCACAACCTCTTCACTGTCAATCTTGCATGACTTGTCTTCCCTTTCTTCCTTATGAGTTTGCTTGAGAGGGGCATCAGGTGTGAACTGACAGACAGTTGTCAGAATGCACCTGGGCAGAGTAAGTGGTATTTGTGGGGCTCAGACGGCTGGGCTTCCAGATATGTTCTAATAATAATATGAAATTAACGGGTGAACAATTATTCAAACACAAAGCAGCCGTTAGTTGTTTGTCCTCACTTTATTTGCAGTCACAGAAGCCGCTATGTCCAACACATTGCAATATTACACTGATCGAGCAAAGCATTCACAAAGTTGGCACCAATCTTACAAACTAATTAAACTAATTATGTTCCGACATGCACAGCAGTGGCTCACTCCAAAGTAGATGGGGAAAGGTTTAATAATAATAAATTAAAAACCACCTCTATTTTAGTGATAAATGTGTTAAAACTAAAATACAAGGAAAATCGTTCCAATATACACGAATTTGTTCATAATAGCCACCCTTAGTGCCATGTTGAGACCCTAGCGGGGATAACCTAAAAACATTACAGCCTTCTCTAGAAGTCTCCATGGTGATGGAAGTTAGTAAGGTTATCTGGAATACTGAGTGTAGAACATGATTTCATATAGCAGGTGGATAAATGTCTCCATTCCACTTATTAACATTACCATCCTTATTTACACAAATAAGTTAAATGATCATACCTTGCAATCTTAAAATATACAATGCTAATAATTCTTTTAAATTTAAGTGACTTAAATTTAAATAAGAAAAATCCAAAAACAACACTCCTATTATTGTGTCAAACATTCACTGTTATTATTTACAGATATAAATTCAAATCAATACCAGAAATATTAAAATGCATGACCGGGAGGAATTTGATCAGCGATTTAATGTAAAGATAACAATATTTAATAATAAAATCAAATAAATCCCAGTCTTACTGGATCAATGTGAATCAGAAGAAAAATCCTGGAAAGTAATGAAATTTGAGAATGACCTGTTATATTTAGTAATATATGTTCTCACTAAAATAACTTAGAATGCAACAACAAATAGAAGAATTATTTTCTTAAATATGTGACCCTATGATGAGACAATTTAAGATGCAGGTCTTGCATCCTTCGTATTACCGGGGGTTAAAGGCCTATGTAATAAGGTACATTAAACAGGTTCTGTCTCAGATAAAACAGAAAATTAACAATTGACTATAAATATATCACATTCTCTTTATTAACCAATAAAAAAAACCCAATGATTTAGTGCAACCACCCAGACTAATTGCTACGCAGTTTCAAGTCACAAAACAAACTTCTCAATTCCTTTTTCAAACTAAATACAAGTAAGTGAATATTAAGGCATTTAAGGTAATTATATAAATCACAAACCAACTTTAATCAAATTTAAATATTTATATATGAGACAATCATATCAACCAAGACATACTCTACAATTTAAAAATAAATCTCTTGCAGACTTGGTTGCAGAAATGGTAGTAAGTAATAAGGCAATTATGCAAATCAAAAACCTATTTTAAAATCTAAATATTTATGTATGAGACAATTAATGTTATACAAAACCAACTCAAAAATTTAAAAAAAATCTCTTGCAGACCTCAAGTGGTAAACCAATTATGTAGTGAAATCAAATTATGTAATTAAATCAAAAGCCTATTTAAAAAAAATTTAATAAAAAAACAAGTAGAGACATTATGTGAGTGTGAATGGTGGGAGTGGCCTAGTGGATCTGCAGCTGTGTGGGCGGCGAGTTGCGCACGACGCGGATCGGGGTGCCCGACTTCCGGGTCAAATTCGGCTGAGGCTGAGACATGGCCGTCTCGTAGGTTTTCTGGAACAATCACAAGGTCACAATGAGGTCATTATCAGGTCACGATGAGGTCAGTATCACGTCACTATCAGGTGACTATCAGATCACAATCAGGTCACTATCAGATCAGTATCAGGTCACTATAAGGTCACTATCAGATCAGTATTAGGTCACTATAAGGTCACAACCAGGTCACTAGCTCAGCTTACAAATACACTGATATGACCAATGATGTTGCTAGGACGTAAATACTGGAAAAAAAACAAAGCCTACAAAGAGTTGGCTGGTTGGTTGTTGGAGTTGTATGTCTTAGCAACAACTAAGGTCATATCATGACGGATACCGACTTGTGACAGCGCGCACGCATGGTGACTTCATACTGTCTCCTCATTGGGAGACCAGGCCTACTACCACCACCAGGACCTGATATTCCACTCAGTCACATTATCCTGACACTGAGTCAGCCAGTCCTTGCCCTATCCTAATAATGCCAAGCGCCTGGCTAGGAAGCGACAAGTATAAATTTTTAAGTCATTGGTTTGACTCGACCAACTCATTCGGCCACCCCGTCTGGTCCTATATAGGCGCGAAGGCCTCATAGCGGCTGGCATTCAGCTAATCAACAGAGTTGACGATAAACCTACACGACCCATAGCCGTAGCTAGGAATTTTTGTTTAGGTGGGGGCAGAGGGGGGTATACATTCTTGGAACAAACGAGTGCCGAAGGCACAAGATGGGGGCCAGGGGGGCTTGGGGGGTATACCCCCGTGTCCCAGGAAATCCTTGAATCTAGAGGCTGTAAAATGCCATTTCCAGCCGTTTCAGGGAGGTTTTTTGTTTGTTTGTTGTTTTACGTCCTAGCAATATCTAAGGTCATATCAGGACAGGTACCGACTTGTGACAGTGCGCACTCATAGCAACTTTATAGTGCTGCCCCGCTGGGAAACTAGGTTGCCGGCACCATGACCTGGACACTGAGCCAACCAGTCCTTGTCCTGTCCTAATAATGCCGAGCACCTGGCTAGGAAGCGACAAGTATACATTTTTAAGTCATTGGTTTGACTCGACCAGGGTTCTAACCCACGACCCCACGATCTGCCAACACGGGTGACGGACGCTCTAACTCATTCGGCCATCCCGTCTGGTCTATTTCAGGGAGGTTACATACTGGGTTGTTTCGGGTTTTTTGTGTGTGTGGAGAGGAGAGCTAGTATCCTAACCGTGAGGCTATCAAGGCTCCCTGATGGAACCAACCTGCCCACACCTGCCTGTGTATGTGGCATTTCACGTGGAGAGGTGAGTCCCCTCAGTTCCGCTATATAATCACATGAATCTGGTGAATAATAACAACCTACATATTAGCAAGGAGCTTTTCCTGTTTAAATATTCTTTATGTTCCCGTGTTTCTAGTCGTCTCAATATCAACCTGATCAGCGTCGACCCCAGCTTAAAGCTGCATAGTCCGATGAAACGTCAAATTGTCTAAACCAAAACAATTATCTACATTTGATTCTACATATCTGACTTAGATATCGTTGCACTTATTAAACATTTGTTGCCACATAGACGGGGATACTGAGTCAATTTAATAGAACCTGTTACTGCAGAAGACTATGGTGTCAGAGTTTTGGCATCCTTGCCAAAAATAATTCACATGACTACACTTCAAATCTCACAAAGAAATAGCCATTTAAAATAAAAGTTACTTCAAACTAGAGTAAGGTAGATTATAACAATCAACTGAATATATTTATCTTAGAAAAATGACAGAAGTTCAAAAGCATCGAACTATGCAACTTTTAATTATAAGGTAGTGAGTGATTAGCAAACATTACTTTGGTGGCTGACATGAAAAATATATATAGATATTACTGCTATTAAGTCGGTCCAAAATCCATTACAGAGCAATTCTAATATCTATTTAAGCCTTCTGTGTAATAAAATAAAATAAAATGCAAAAGCGACAACAGCAAGAAGAACATGGAAGACAAATTAGTTGCTATATATAGAGACAGAGAGATTTACATAGCTGTATGCTTATATATCGATAAATGTCCATATATTATCTATACCAATATATAGATATATATCGATATATATCTAGCAATATGTCTACATCTACATATATATATCTATATATATCTACATAGATATATCTCTACATCTCCTTAGATATATAGCTATATCTACATAGATATATATCTGTATGTATATCTACTTAGAAATATATCTATATATCTATACCCACTTAGATATATATTATTATAGATATATCTACATGGGTAAATCTATAGAATTATATATATACTTATATAAATATATATCTACATAGCTATATCTCTATCGACATATCTTTAAATAGATATATCTATAGTATATATATATATATGGCAGAATTGGTTTGCATTTCAGCCCTTCTGCACATCTATTATCAGAGGAATTAATGCTTTCAGCTGTTGCTGGTGAGGCGGTGTACTAGTGTTCGCTGTTGCCCACCACTGCTTACCCTGCGCGAAGTCTGCAGCTTAGCGTTGTAGAAGGCGATACCTTCGGGATTCTCCAGCAACAAGTTCATCTGGAGGCGGTTGAACTTCTCCTGCTCATCCTCCACCTGCGACAGATCCAAGCACATCACTCTGTGAACAGGCCTGCGAAACTACACCAGAAAACCCACAGGTCTCGTCAGCCATGGACTACATTCACACCGACCATTCGATAAAAGATTCACACCGTACTTGCAGCAGGGATGAATGACAACGTAGTCTAAATACGAGCGAAAATTGCTTTAGTATGGAACAGTAAGTGGAATTCATGGTCCCAGTATCCAATGGCTACTTATATTGGCACAGAGTTGGTGAAATGGGAGAGAATGCAAAAAGATAAAATGGCGACCACAGAATATGAACGATTTGACTTTTAAAGTCTATTAAACTACAAGTCTTATTATATTTTTCAAATCAAAAGTAGCCAGTAAATATTAATATATTTGGAAAGAATGTATTTAGCTTCATAAATTAAGAATGGATCTGCTCATTTCATTTATCCAGCATCTAGATACTTTTCGCCAGCTTTTATTTAGGGTCGTTCTTCACCCCTACTCAGGCTACTGCAGTATGTGGTGAATCTTTTATCTAACTGACACCCAACCAAAGCAGTTTCATCAATTCTTGTCTCATACTCATCTTTCATGGGCCGATATCTTTGGTGCGTTGAATTAGTGAATTCATGTAGATAAACAAGACGTTAAAAATTGAATGGAGTAAATCGACATATCCTCCGTAGCCACTATTTTGCTTAAAGTAGTGTTCTCTTACCAGTTCAACAACTCTGCGTCACTATAGATAAATACTGCTCCATGGAACCTGGGCCCGTATGCATGGAGCGGTGTTAGTGAGGCAAACCGTGGTTAGGGAGGGATTTCTGGTTTAGCGCCGAAAAGTTGTTATGCATGAATCAGTGTTATGCCTAACACCACACGTTTAAAGTTGAAGAATGTAAACCTACTCCCTAGCAGGTTTACAGCGGTGTTAGTGTTAGGTTAGTGTCAGGATGGAGACCAAACTATTCAATGCTGTCATATTTGACAGAATTAAATACGCAATAAGTGAAATTTGATCAATTTAACCCTAAATTCGAAGCAATATTAACGCTGCCGCCGCATTGGCGGCGTTATTCATATTGTCGAATCGAGGGATTTCCCAAATCTATAAATACATTCATGTTTAGCTAACACTCACCATTTAGGCCCCCATGCATATGGCGTGACATAGTTCTTGACGCCGCCGATAACCGGTGGTAGCTACCCGGTGTTAGAGGGATAACACCACACGCCGCTAACACTGCTCTATTCATACGGGCCCAGTACTTTCAAACGTTGTTTACAATGGACTATTACCGAAACAGGTTTTGCATGGATTTGAAAAGGGTCGTGGTTCGTCTCTACTGGCGGTGAATCTTGTACCTGGGTCGGTCTATGATTTTATGCTAATGTGAAAATTAACACATCGATACCATGCATCTACCCACACAGTTTTCTTGTAAGACTTAATCTTGTCTGCTTCAATAAAATGTTGCTTGAATTAGTTGCGTATGTTAAAATGATGTTCTGGATCTGTGTTTGATTTCCATGTTACACGAGTGATATTAACGTGTTGCTCAATTTGTATCAGATCTAAATCAAAAAGTCAAATACCTTTTCCCCAACTCTCACATATGCACACCATGTAAATCTTCACATGAACATGGATCGTACTATTAACTGCAATGTTTTCTGCTATTATTTGGAAGGTTTTCACTTTTGGTTTCCATGTCACACTTTAATGCCCAGTTTCAGAGAATGACCCAGTTACAACTCGGCTTCCTGTGAGCGCGTTGCCCAAAGCGCCACTTAGGGATACGTAAAGGACTTATGCAAATATTATTCATGTATGTGTCCTGGGGGGTATTGAAAATGGGAAATATTGCGCCTAGAGCGGGACTCGAACCCATATCTCTTTGCATTCCGGGCCAGTGTGCTAACCATTACACCACCAAGGCTCCCTGATGTCATCACACTACCCACACCTACCTGTCATGTGGCTCCGTGCCTGAGAGGTCAGTGCAGACCACTACATATGCAATTCTCCTTGTTTGTTATTAACTTGTTCTACTCGCTGCATCTACTCCTGTAACCTCCTTTAATATGTCCTTTGGTAGTTTGGGTTACTGGAGGTTGGGGTGCAGCCTGGAGAGAGATGGCTACCTACAGACTTGTGACAGTGTGCTTTCAAACAGCTCCCCTAATTCCCCTCTAGGTGGTGCCTCACCTCTCTACCATCGGCCCATTTCACCCGCGATTATACTCAATAAAATGTAACGTTAGATATTTAAGGACAGCCAGAGTCTTAGGCTCGTTCCATTACCTCTGTCTTGTCTTCTAATTTGTTATGAAAGAAATTAATTAGGAATTAATAATAGTTTAGGAATTAATAATACTGAACAAGTTGGGAATTAATAATGCTGAACACCTCAGGGAAAACACAGGACAGACACTGAAAACCACCGGATTGCGCAACTTTCACACAAACTGAGGACTTGCCCGCTAGGGGCGCTTCGTGACTCACCCCGGCATTGACGGCTTTCTGAGGGACGGCCACCCCAGCACGCACTCCGAAGCCGGCCGCAGCACTCGTCTGCGGATCGACATCGGACAGGAAGCTCTGTGCGTACCAGTTGTCAAACTCTGAAAACACAGGCAGACAAGTCTCACTGCTCTTTTCTTACAGACCGACCAGACAATAGTTCAGTGTCAAAACTCTTCAGTACAACAAAGTAGTCAGACGCGCTAAAGGATTTCAAATCTTTTAACCTAGATGGTTCATTGGTTGTTGGAGTTTTACGTCCTAGCACTATCTAAGGTCATATCAGGACAGATACAGACTTGTGACAGTGCACTCTTATGGTGACTTTATAGTGCTGCCCCACTGGGAGACCAGGCTGCCAGCACCATGACCTGATGTCCCACTCAGTCACATTATCCTGACATCGAACCAACCAGTCCTTGCCCTATTCTAATAATGCCGAGCGCTTGGCCAAGAAGCGACAAGTACCAATTTTGTTAGTCATTGGTTTGACTCGACCGGGAGTTCAATTCCCGATCTCCCACACAGGAGGCCTGCACCCTATTCGGCGACCGCATGCGGTAGAATTCTAGGGAGCGTTACTTTACATTTAAGTAGAATTTTAGATCGTTACATTACTTTCACTTAGTTACTTTTCTGGAGGACTTGTTGCGAAATTCATGGTCCATACAATTCAAGGCTTTTCAAGGCTCTCTTTGATAGGAATTCAAGACTATTTTCATTTGGATTCAGTCTGAAATCACCATTCTGAATGGCGATTTTGGACTAATTTAGATCAGTAGGGACAGTTTAATGGAATTCAAGGATTTTCAAGACTAATTATCCAAAATAGGTTAAATTCAAGGCTTTTCAAGGCCTTGAAATGGGAAAAATGGGGCAAGACTTTCCAGGCCCCGTACGGACCCTGGACATTGCACACACACCCTCCCTCCACCCCCTCCACCCACCCATCCCCCACACCCACCTGTGAGTGTGACGAACCTGTTCCGCGTCTGCTCGACCAGCTTCTGACAGTATGTAAAATATTTGGGAATTTTGGGGTGTCTTTTATTTAGTGCTATGCAGCCAACAGGCTGCCGGGTACCAGCTAACTAGGTCACCTGACTGGTACCCGGCCTCGTTGGTACTCTGTAGCTAATGGGCTGCCATCTACAAGCTAAGGTCACCTGACTGTTACCTGGATTTAAACCTATAAATAAAGGTGCAAGTCACATGCTCTCTCTCTTTTCCCACAGCCACCAGCCAGTCCAGACCTTGTACATATATGCCAGTAGCAACTATGTTGAGATTAAAGATACCATGCGAGTACAATGTTGTCTTCTTGTGAATGTTTCAGACACTGAGCCAACAAGGATAGGAGAAGTAGATACAGGATATAGAAAAAGATACACAAACATTTCAAGTACATCACTCCCTCCCCCCACGCCCCTCCCCCCACTCACCTGTGAGAAGCCTGCGCTGCGTCTGCTCGACCAGCTTCTGACAGTACATCACCCCCTCCTCCATCCTCCCCCCACACCCCACTCACCTGTGACAAGCCTGTGCTGCGTCTGCTCGAACAGCTTCTGACAGTACATCACCCCCTCCCCCATCCTCCCCTCCCCCCACACCCCACTCACCTGTGACGACCCTGCGCTGTGTCTGCTCGACCAGCTTCTGACAGTACATCACCCCCTCCCCCATCCTCCCCCCCCCCTCCCCTCACTCACCTGTGACGACGCTGCGCTGCGTCTGCTCGACCAGCTTATGACAGTACATCACCCCCTCCCTCATCCTCCCCACACCCCCCTCCCCCCACACCCCACTCACCTGTGACAAGCCTGTGCTGCGTCTGCTCGAACAGCTTCTGACAGTACATCACCCCCTCCCCCATCCTCCCCACACCCCCCTCCCCCCACACCCCACTCACCTGTGACGACCCTGCGCTGTGTCTGCTCGACCAGCTTCTGACAGTACGTCACCCCCTCCCCCATCCTCCCCCCCCCCCCCTCCCCTCACTCACCTGTGACGACGCTGCGCTGCGTCTGCTCGACCAGCTTCTGACAGTACATCACCCCCTCCCTCATCCTCCCCACACCCCCCTCCCCCCACACCCCACTCACCTGTGACAAGCCTGCGTCGCGTCTGCTCGACCAGCTTCTGACAGTACATCACTTCTGACTTGAGGTTCTTGAGTTCATCGAAGTCTGTCCTGTAGGCGACCTTGAGGTCCTTGAGACGCCGGATCTCCATGTACTCCTCCTCACTGATAATGAGGTCACCGTCCTCATTCAGTGCCTGGCCCTGTGTACAAATGATTTGGTCATTCTCTAAAACTGGGCACCACATATTTGGTCTCAACGTTACGATGCTGATAATTAAGTCTTTCTTTTATTGATAGCAAGTCAAATGGTGGCCTCTTTCTATTAGGTCGGTAAGCAGCTCTACATGTATTGATTCTATCCCATAAAAAATATCAAAATTATACTTTTCAGATTTTGTGCTGGAGCCAAAATGTGAAAGCTTACACATTGACACCATGCATTTAGCCAATTTCTCTTCACGTTTTTTTTGTGAGACATAACCTTGTTTGTTTAACTGTAATCAATCAAATCTTGTTTGACTTTGATGTGTATGCTAAAATGATGTTCTGGATGTGTCTTTGATTGTCATGTTACACGAGTGATATTAGCATATTTCTCAATTTGCATAAGATCTAAATCAATAAGTGAAATATATTTTTTTAACTCCGACATATGCACAACATGTAGACCTTCATAGAAATGTAGATTCTGTTATTATTTGAAATGTTTTTTGCTATTATTTGGAAGGTTTTCACTTTCGGTTTCCATGTCACACTTCAGTGCCCAGTATCAAGAGAATGACCCATATCCATTTAACCATCTAATTGATTAGTTTAACCAGATAGCTTGTTTGTTTGTTTGTTGTTGTTTTAC
This sequence comes from Branchipolynoe longqiensis, assembly GCA_030323885.1. Classification (NCBI taxonomy): domain Eukaryota; kingdom Metazoa; phylum Annelida; class Polychaeta; order Phyllodocida; family Polynoidae; genus Branchipolynoe; species Branchipolynoe longqiensis. Next base: position 47,067,434 of record CM059203.1, on the reverse strand, counting down.
GTCCTAGCAACATCTAAGGTCATATCAGGACGGGTACCGACTTGTGACAGTGCGCACTCATGGTGACTTTATAGTGCTGTCCCACTGGGAAACCAGGCCGCCGGCACCATGACCTGGTATCCCAGTCAGTCACATTATCCTGACACTGAGCACACCAGTCCTTGCCCTATCCTAATAATGCCGAGCGCCTGGCTAGGAAGCGACAAGTATCAATTTTAAAGTCATTGGTTTGACTCGACTGGGACTCGAACCCACGATCTACCAGCACAGGAGACGGATGCTCTAACTCATTCGGCCATCCCGTCTGGTCAACCAGATAGCTGAATCTGCAATTATTGATCATCACTTACAGAAGACACGTGCATGACATAAACAATCCTAATATGAATAAGCATAATAATATGTTTTATTTAACGATGCCTCTAGAGCGCATTGATTTCATCATCGGCTATTGGATGTCAAACAGATGGTCATCCACACATTTCTTTGAAGGAAATCCACTGCCGCCACATCAGCTAATCTTTCCGATAAGCAGCAAGGGGTCTTTTATATGCACTTTCCCACAGACAGGACAGCACATACCACAGCCTTTGATGAACCAGTTGTGGACCACTGGTTAATATGAATAAGCTTAGGACCGACCCCCCACATTGGTGATTGATATACGTACCATGTTCTCGCGGGTTAACGCCCATGTGTGGGTTAACGGCCACCCCCAACTTGGCCAATATTTCGTAAATGCCCACCCCTTAAACTCCCATGTGTGGGTAAACACCCACCTCCCAACTTCAGTGATTTGCCAATTTAAACGCCCAGGGCGTTAACCCGTGAGAATACAGTAGTTTTTTACCAGTATATCAGGGGCTGTGACTAACCATCAAGGTCAGTCACCCACCCACGTTATTACATTTAAGTAAAGTAACTGCATCCGGCCAAGCAGTTTGTTTGTTTGTTATTGTTTTACGTCCTAGCAACATCTAAGGTCATATCAGGACGGGTAACTACAGACTTGTGACAGTGCGCACTCATGGCGACTTAATAGTGCTGCTCCACTGGGAAATCAGGCCTACTGCTGGCACCATGACTCGATATCCCACCCAGTCAAATTATCCACCCTGGCACCGAACCAACCAGTCTTTGTCATATCCTATTAATGCCGAGTGCCGGGCTAGGAAGCGACAAGTATCAATTTGATAAGTCATTGGTTTGATTTGATCGGTAACCAAACTCATAACCTTCTGCACGCGAGGCCCGCGCTATTTTTACCTGGTTCTCCCGGGCTTTCCTCAGACTCTCCAGCCGGGCTCTCGACTCGTCCAACTCCTCCTTGGTGATGTTCAGTTGACGCGCCAGGTCTGCATATGCCTTCTTCTTGCCCGCGTGGATTTCTGGTGGCGAAAGGTTTTTTAAATTTTATTTGTAGTTATGTTCATTGATTAAGCAGGGTAAATTTCAATCACGGACAATTGGTCTTCCTCATTCCACTGCTCCTTGCCCTACCCTAGAAATGCCGAACGCATTTTAAATGGAGCAGAAAGCCAAAAGTATCAATTTATGCAAGTGTAGTAGTCCGTACATGAGCCTCACGACCCCGTGGTGGCGGCAGGGACTGCGCTGACCTCTGTTGCCCGTCTATGATGACAGGTGGCAGCACGCTAGCCAGAACAGGGGGGGGGGGCAGGGGGGTCCTTGGGTGGATGGACCCTTCCCCCCCCCTAACATTACTGGTTAGCGACCACGCCCACCATGAGAGGTTACTTGCGACCTGGCTGGTCAGGGGGCGGGTCACTTGGTTCTGTGACATCGCAGTGGCCGAAACAAAGGAATTAAACTTTGAAGCGTACATTTACTCTCTTTGTCTTCCCTTCCACAGGCAGCCTATCAGTATCACACAACTTTAATGTCATTAACTTTTACTTTGGAACACATGCTACTTAAGGACAACCATGGTCTCAATGCAGAGTTGTCCGTTGAAGAGGGGTACTATAACGAACACTAACCTTTATTCTCGTTGAGTATTCTGTTGATTTCGGTTCCGCCTAGTTTCTTAAAATCTTCGAACGCTTCGGTGCGTGGTGGTGGCGTGCTGAAAGAACCGAGTCACAATGTGTAATGGCCGACACTAGAAAACACGTAGCCAGGTCACCTAAAGAACCCGCTACGAGACAAAAAACAACCCATATGCGTGTAGGTATGCCTCTATTGTCACGGAACCGTGGTGACAGAAGAATATTCTAAAATCATGGTACCGTGACAGCAGTGCAGCAGTATAGCATCACCATACTATTGATATAGGTCAACAGTCTAGCATCACAGTACCATTGATATAGATCGGCAGTCTAGCATCACGCTACCATTGATATAGATTGGCAGTCTAGCCTCACGGTACCTTTGATATAGATCGGCAGTCTAGCATCACGGTACCATAGATATAGATTGGCAGTCTAGCATCACAGTACCATTGATATAGATTGGCAGTATAGCATCACCGTACCATTGATATAGATCAGCAGTATAGCATCACCATACCATTGATATAGATCGGCAGTCGAGCATCACTGTACCATTGATATAGATCGGCAGTATAGCATCACCATGCAATTGATATAGATCAACACTATAGCATCATGGTACCATTGATATAGATCGGCAGTCTAGCATCACCGTACCATTGATATAGATCGGCAGTATAGCACCACGGTACCATTGATATAGATCGGCAGTCTAGCATCACCATACCATTGATGTTTGTTTGTTGTTGTTTTACGTCCCAGCAACATCTAAGGCCATTGATATAGATCGGCAGTCTAGCATCACCGTACCATTGATATAGATCAGCAGTATAGCATCACGGTACCATTGATATAGATCGGCAGTCTAGCATCATGGTACCATTGATATAGGTCGGCAGTATAGCATCACGGTACCATTGATATAGATCGGCAGTATAGCATCACCGTACCATTGATATAGATCGGCAGTATAGCATCACTGTACCATTGATATAGATCGGCAGTATAGCATCACCATGCAATTGATATAGATCGACAGTATAGCATCATGGTACCATTGATATAGATCGGCAGTCTAGCATCACCATACCATTGATATAGATAGGCAGTATAGCATCACCATACCATTGATATAGATCGGCAGAATAGCATCACCATACCATTGATATAGATCGGCAGTCTAGCATCACCATACCATTGATATAGATTGGCAGTATAGCATCAGGGTACCATTGATATAGATTGGCAGTCTAGCATCACCGTACCATTGATATAGATCGGCAGTCTAGCATCACGGCACCATTGATATAGATCGGCAGTCTAGCATCACGGTACCATTCTTTTAGATCCGAAGGTTGCAGCATTCAGACCAATGGGGATGCCTCTATTGTCACGGTACCGTGGCGACAGAAGGATATTGTAAAAGCACGGTACCATGACAGCAGTCTAACGTCATGGTACTGTTGATATAGATCGGCAGTCTAACATCACTGTATCGTTCTTTTAGATCTGAAGTCTACGATAAATACCTACCCAAAATATCTAACCCTAACCATAAGCGGAACCATGATTGTAGAATAATCTACTGTTGTACTGTGACTATAGAATCTCGCGCTAGGGACATGGCACGTGACAACAGTTACTCCAGAATCTTTTACCTGCGTACTTGCAGTAGGGGTGAAAGACAATGTAGTCTAAATACGGGCGAAAATAGCTTTTATATGGAACAGGAAGTGGAATCACTGGTTCCAGTATCAAATTTCTACTTATATATGTACAGAGTTGGTGAAATGGGAGAGAATGCAAAAAGACAAGATGGCGACCATAGAATGCTGTCAATTTCACTTTTAAAGTCAAAAGTAGCTGGTAAATATTAAGATATGTGCGAAGAATATATTTTGCTTCTAAAATAAAGAATTTATCTGCTCATTTCATTATCCCAGCATGTAGATAATTGTTGCCACTTTTTCTAATGGGTTGGTTTTCACCCCTACTGCGAGTACAGGGTGATCTTTTATCTACCTGTATCTGTGTGTACTGCGCCTACCTGGGCCTGGTGGGTTGGGCCAGCTTGGACGGGGGTATCTACGTGTATCTGTGTGTACTGTGCCTACCTGGGCCTGGCGGGTTGGGCCAGCTTGGACGGGGGTATCTACGTGTATCTGTGTGTACTGTGCCTACCTGGGCCTGGCGGGTTGGGCCAGCTTGGACGGGGACCCGACGACGATGCTGCTCGGCGTGCCCATCTCCTCACGCTCCTGCTTCTCGTTAGAGGGCGTCCCGGAGGTGCTGCCGTCTAACACACCGCGCTGACTCTGAACTGGACTCCCCAGCTTCTGGACTGGGCTAAGGATAGAAGAGAGGTGAGCGATAAAAAGGGTGGCGGGAAGGGGAGGAGAGAGCGATCCGAGCGAGATTAAAAGGGGGATGAGGGTTGATGATGGGAGGGGGAGGGAGAGCGTGACGCGATAATGGGGGGGGGTGATGGGTTGGGTTAGGGGAGGAGAGACGGGTGGAGTGATAAAAGGGTGGATAGGAGGGGTGTGAGAGAGATCTGTTGAGCGAATAAAAGGGGTTGAATGGGAGGGGAGGGGGGAGGATGGAGATGAGGTGGAGTGATAAACGCGGGTGGTGCCGGAAGGTGGAGAGGGGGAGAGAGGATGAGCGATAAAAAAAGGCACTAGGTGTGTGGTGGGAGTCGGATGGAGTAGAGGTAACTGATCTAAAGTGATAGTGATGGGAGGGGATGAGAGGTGGGGGGGGGGGGGGGTGGGTGGGATTAAAAGGGGTGATGGGATGCGGGGAGTGAGAGTATGCACGCAGTGAGTGATAAGAAGGGGTGATGGGGTCGTAGTGGTAGAGGAGATAGAGGTGTGCGTAGTTTAAAAGGGGTGATGGGCAGGAGGACGAGGAGAGAGCTCCTAGATGCGTTCACGATAAAAGGGGTGATGATTGAGGGATGGAGCAGAAGATGTTATAAACGAGTGAGCGACCCCTACCCCTATAACACGTGCAGTGATGGTGAGGGGATGGGTGGAGAGAGGTGGCGTGAGAAATAGGGGTGAATGGCGCAGTGAGTGCGAGTGGTAGGAGACGGAGTAGTGGAGTCGATAAAAGGGGTGTATGGGAGGGATGAGACGCTAGAGGAAGGTGAGCGATAAAAGGGGTGATGGGAGGGGAAGGAGAGAGAGGTGAGCGATAAAGGAGTGATGGGAGGGAGGAGAGAGTGAGTGATAAAAGGGGGTGATGGCGGGGAGGAGAGGGAGGGGGTGTGGGAGGGTGAAGGGTGATAAAGGGGTGATAGTGAGGAGGGGAGGGAGAGAGTGTGAGTGATAAAGGGGTGATGGGAGGGAGGAGGAGAGAGGTGAGGGATAAAAGGGGTGATGGGAGGGGAGGAGAGAGGTGAGGATATAAAGGGGTGATGGGAGGGGGAGGAGAGAGGTGAGCGATAAAAGGGGTGATGGGAGGGGAGGAGGAGAGATGGTGAGCGATAAAAGGAGTGATGGGAGGGGAGGAGAGATGTGTGAGTGATAAATGGAGTGATTCGGAGGGGAGGAGGAGAGAGGTGAGTGATAAAAGGGGTGATGGGAGGGGGAGGAGGAGAGAGGTGAGTGATAAAAGGGGTGATGGGAGGGGGAGGAGGAGGTGAGTGATAAAGGGGTGATGGGAGGGAGGAGGGAGGTGAGCGATAAAAGGGGTGATAGGAGGGGGAGGAGAGAGGTGAGCGATAAAAAGGGGTGGTGGGAAGGGAGAGGAGAGAGGTGAGCGATAAAAGTGGGTGATGGGAGGGGAGGAGAGAGGTGGAGTGATAAAGGAGTGATGGGAGGGGAGGAGGAGAGAGGTGAGCGATAATAAAGGGGTGATGGGAGGGAGAGGAGGGAGGTGAGTGATAAAAGTGGTGATAGGAGGGGGAGGAGGAGAGGTGAGTGATAAAAGGAGTGATGGGAGGGGAGGAGGAGAGAGGTGAGCGATTAAAAGGGGGGGTGATGGGAGAGGGAGGAGGAGAGAGGAGGCAGTGTAGATGGTGAGGATAAAAGGAGTGATGGGAGGGGAGGAGAGAGGAGTGAGCGATAAAAGGGTGTGGGTGGAGGGGAGGGGGAGGAGAGAGGTGAGCGATAAAGAGGGGTGATGGGAGGGGGGGAGGAGAGGAGGTGAGCGATAAAAGGGGGTGATGGGAGGGGAGAGGAGGAGCGGTGAGCGATTAAAAGGAGGTGATGGGAGGGGGGAGGAGAGAGGTGAGCGATAAAAGGGGAGGAGGGGGGAGAGGTGCGAGGGGTGAAGGAGAGAGGTGAGTGATAAAAGGGGTGATGGGAGGGGAGGACGATAGAGGTGAGTGATAAAGGTGTGGATGGGAGGTGGTGGGGTGTAGGAGGAGAGGGTGAGGGAGGTAATAAATGCGGGTGATGGGTGAGGGGAGGTGAGAGAGGTAACTGATAAAAGGGGGTGATGGGAGGGGAGGAAGAGAGTTGAGCGAATAAAAGGGGTGATGGGAGGGGGAGTAGAGAGGTGAGTGATAAAAGGGGTGATGGGAGGGGAGGAGGAGAGAGGTGAGCGATAAAAGGGGTGATGGGAGGGGAGGAGGAGAGAGGTGAGCGATAAAAGGAGTGATGGAGGGGAGGAGAGAGGTGAGTGATAAAAGGGGTGATGGGAGGGAGAGGAGGGAGGTGAGTGATAAAAGGGGTGATAGGAGGGGAGGAGAGAGGTGAGTGATAAAAGGAGTGATGGGAGGGGAGGAGGAGAGAGGTGAGCGATAAAAGGAGTGATGGGAGGGGAGGAGAGAGGTGAGTGATAAAAGGGGTGATGGGAGGGGAGGAGAGAGGTGAGTGATAAAAGGGGTGATGGGAGGGGGAGGAGAGAGGTAACTGATAAAAGGAGTGATGGGAGGGGAGGAGAGAGGTGAGCGATAAAAGGGGTGATGGGAGGGGGAGGAGAGAGGTGAGTGATAAAAGGGGTGATGGGAGGGGAGGAGAGAGGTGAGCGATAAAAGGGGTGATGGGAGGGGAGGAGAGAGAGGTGAGCGATAAAAGGAGTGATGGGAGGGGAGGAGAGAGGTGAGTGATAAAAGGGGTGATGGGAGGGGGAGGAGAGAGGTGAGCGATAAAAGGGGTGATGGGAGGGGAGGAGAGAGAGGTGAGCGATAAAAGGAGTGATGGGAGGGGAGGAGAGAGTGAGTGATAAAAGGGGTGATGGGAGGGAGAGGAGGGAGGTGAGTGATAAAAGGGGTGATAGGAGGGGGAGGAGAGAGGTGAGTGATAAAAGGAGTGATGGGAGGGGAGGAGGAGAGGTGAGCGATAAAAGGAGCGATGGGAGGGGAGGAGAGAGGTGAGTGATAAAAGGGGTGATGGGAGGGGGAGGAGAGAGGTGAGCGATAAAAGGGGTGATGGGAGGGGAGGAGGAGAGAGGTGAGCGATAACAGGAGTGATGGGAGGGGAGGAGAGAGGTGAGTGATAAAAGGAGTGATGGGAGGGGAGGAGAGAGGTGAGTGATAAAAGGAGTGATGGGAGGGGGAGGAGAGAGAGGTGAGCGATAAAAGGGTGATGGGAGGGGGAGGAGAGAGGTGAGTGATAAAAGGGGTGATGGGAGGGGGAGGAGAGAGGTGAGCGATAAAAGGGGTGATAGGAGGGGGAGGAGAGAGGTGAGCGATAAAAAGGGTGGCGGGAAGGGGAGGAGAGAGGTGAGCGATAAAAGGGGTGATGGGAGGGAGGAGAGAGGTGAGTGATAAAAGGAGTGATGGGAGGGGAGGAGGAGAGAGGTAAGTGATAAAAGGGGTGATGGGAGGGGGAGGAGAGAGGTGAGTGATAAAAGGAGTGATGGGAGGGGAGGAGGAGAGAGGTGAGCGATAAAAGGGGTGATGGGAGGGGGAGGAGAGAGGTGAGCGATAAAAGGGGTGATGGGAGGGGAGGAGAGAGTGGTGAGCGATAAAAGGGGTGATGGGAGGGGAGGAGGAGAGAGGTGAGCGATAAAAGGAGTGATGGGAGGGGAGGAGAGAGGTGAGCGATAAAAGGGGTGATGGGAGGGGGAGGAGAGAGGTGAGCGATAAAAGGAGTGATGGGAGGGGGAGGAGAGAGGTGAGTGATAATAGGGGTGATGGGAGGGGAGGAGGAGAGAGGTGAGTGATAAAAGGAGTGATGGGAGGGGAGGAGAGAGGTGAGTGATAAAAGGGGTGATGGGAGGGGAGGAGAGAGGTGAGTGATAAAAGGGGTGATGGGAGGGGAGGAGAGAGGTGAGCGATAAAAGGGGTGATGGAGGGGGAGGAGAGAGGTGAGTGATAAAAGGGGTGATGGGAAGGGGAGGAGAGAGGTGAGCGATAATAGGAGTGATGGGTGGGGAGGAGAGAGGTGAGTGATACAAGGAGTGATCGGAGGGGAGGAGGAGAGAGGTGAGTGATAAAAGGAGTGATGGGAGGTGAGGAGGAGAGAGGTGAGCGATAAAAGGGGTGATGGGAGGGGAGGAGAGAGGTGACTGATAAAAGGGGTGATGGGAGGGGAGGAGAGAGGTGAGCGATAAAAGGGGTGATGGGAGGGGGAGGAGAGAGGTGAGCGATAAAAGGGGTGATGGGAGGGGGAGGAGAGAGGTGAGTGATAAAAGGGGTGATGGGAGGGGAGGAGGAGAGAGGTGAGCGATAAAAGGGAGTGATGGGAGGGGAGGAGAGAGGTGAGCGATAAAAAGGGTGGCGGGAAGGGGAGGAGAGAGGTGAGCGATAAAAGGGGTGATGGGAGGGGGAGGAGAGAGGTGAGCGATAAAAGGGGTGATGGGAGGGGAGGAGAGAGGTGAGTGATAAAAGGGGTGATGAGAGGGGGAGGAAGAGGTGAGCGATAAATGGGGTTATGGGAGGGGGAGGAGAGAGGTGAGCGATAAAAGGGGTGATGGGAGGGGAGGAGGAGAGAGGTGAGCGATAAAAGGGGTGATGGGAGGGGAGGAGGGTGGGAGGGTAACAAGAGAGGAGGGAGGCAGACGGGGGGGTAACACAAGGGGAGAGGGAGAGGGAGAGGGAGAGGGAGGGAAATGGGGGTAAACAAGAGGGGAGGGGAGAGGGAGGGAGGGAAAGTGAGGGAGATAAGGGGACAAAGGGGAGGGGGTAAGGAGGGAGACGGTGGGAGGAACAAGGTGGGAGGTTAGTTCAATAGTTAGTGGTGATTGTTTAACGCCGTGTCGGCAGCAACGGCCATAATCATGGTGAGAAGTGTTCAAATCGTATGCTGTTGTATTATCGATCCATCAGTTTTACACAGAATTTAGTAAAAAAAAGCACACCATCAACTATGTGTCAAGAGACACTTTTGAAGTTAAAAGCTCACAATTACAAAAAAAACATTTGATGCCAGATAAACTTCTAGATAACTTGTAATGTTGAGCACCAGACTAGCTAGTGTCAAGCATCAACTTTGTCTGTGCATGTGTGTCTGTGCATGTGTCTGTGCATGTGTCTATGCACATGTGTGCACACATGTTTGCATGTGTTTGTGTACAAAGGTGACATGTTTCTGTGCGCGTGTTTGTGCAGATATGTGTTGCTATATGTAGGTTTGCATGCACATGTCTGCGTTTATCTGTACATGTGCATGCATGGGTGTCTGTGCATGTATCTGTTTGTGTGTGTATCTGTCTGTGTGCATGTCAGTCTGCCTGTGTGCATGTCAGTCTGTCTGTGTGCATGTCAGTCTGTCTGTGCACATGTTTTTGTGTGCTTTTGTGTGTTTTTATGTCCGTCTGTGCGTGAGTGTCAGTCTATCTGTACATGTGTCTGTCTGAGTGTGTATCAGTGCGCGTGTCTGTGATCACAGTGCGCATGCACACTCACCTGAGGCGTTCCTTGGACTTGCCGCGCTTCTCCTTGTCCTTCTTCTTGACGTTGACGAGTGAAGACAGGACGGGTTTGGCCGTGCTTGGTGCCGGCCCGATCCCGAACGTCGCCCGGTCAGACTCCCCGACCAGCTCCTGGTCCTCCACCAACATGGTAGCTGCAAAAACAGACGCACAATTAGCAAACTCCGCCACAACCCGACCAGCTCCTGGTCCTCCACCAACATGGTAGCTGCAAAACCAGACGCGCAATTAGCAAACTCCGCCACACCCCGACCAGCTCCTGGTCCTCCGCCAACATGGTAGCCTCAAAAACAGATGCGCGATTAGCAAACTGCACCACACCCCGACCAGCTCCTGGTCCTCCACCAACATGGTGGCTGCAAAAACAGACACGCGATTAGCAAACTGCACCACACCCCGACCAGCTCCTGGTCCTTCACCAACATGGTGGCTACAAACACAGACGAACGATTAGCAAACTCCACCACACCCTGACCAGCTCCTGCTCCTCCACCAACATGGTAGCTGCAAAACCAGACGCACGATTAGCAAACTGCGCCACACCCTGACCAGCTCCTGGCCCTCCACCAACATGGTGGCTGCAGAAACAGACGCGCGATTAGCAAACTGCGCCACACCCTGACCAGCTCCTGGTCCTCCACCAACATGGTGGCTGCAAAAACAGACGCGCGATTAGCAAACTGCGCTACACCCCAACCAGCTCCTGGTCCTCCACCAACATGGTGGCTGCAAAACCAGACACGCGATTAGCAAACTCCGCCACACCACACCACTGCGATACATCTTCCACACGGGACGTTTTCACTCTACCGATTCGGCCACCAAGTCCGGTGAACTATTTATGGATGAGATGGTATGAACAATATAGACAATCAGGCATTACAAATATTATGGGGGATCTTATTGTGTACACATAGACTGGAGAATAGCCATTTACCTTTAGACTATATCATTGCGTTGATGATCATACCCGTGACGAGACATTAATACAATGGGGGATGACTAGCTGTTACAGGTACAGTATAACCCCGTTAAACCAAACTTGAAGGGATCCTAGAAATTTATTTAGATTAACCAATCATTGGTTTGACCGAGCTTTGGCTTTGGCTTTGACTTTGACCCCCCCCCCCCTCCCCCAACACACACACACACACTTTCCCCGTCCGGCTCGCCACCCTACTCCCCCCCCCCCCCCTCCCTCCCTCCACACACACTATTGCTAACACTTGTCCAAACAAGCGTGTTGTAAGAGGCGGTGGGGTCTCAGGTGACCAGATGACACATAAAAGTTTGGTTTAACCATACCGGAAGTGGCCTGGGACTGACACTTTTGTTTGGATTAACCGATCATTTGGATTAACCGACTTTGGTTTAACCAACCTTTTTTTATATGATAAATGGTAGTATTTTGACGGGCCGTGGAAAAAGGTTTGGATGAACCGCTGGTTTGGTTTAACCGAGCTTGGTTTAACGGGGTTATACTGTAGTAGACGATTTGGGATTGTGCAGATAATGGTTGCATGAATTATTTACGTGATCTTGGTCAACTATAGCTTCGTTCTTAGTATGCACTTTATTAGTTCAGGCAGGTGTTATAGGGTGGGCGGTTATACTTTGGTAGTTATTTATTTTACTCTTTTTTTCCCAGGGGGGGCAGAGGGGAGTTGAGATGGGGGGAGAAGGGAGAAGGGAGGGTGTGGGGTGGGGAGAAGGGAGAGGGGAGGGTGGGGAGTGTTTTGGGACTGTTTTTATTTCTGTTCTCATCTCTGAACTAGGTTTTGTATAATTTTTCTTTTTTTTGGTGATTGTTTGTTTATTCTGCTGTCGTGGGGGTGATGAAAATGGGAAATACTGTGCCTAGAGCGGGACTCGAACCCACATCTCTTTGCATTCCGGGCCAGTGTGCTAACCATTACACCACCTAGGCTCCCTGATATCAATACACTCCCCACGCCTACCTGTCTATGTGGTTACTTGCCTGAGAGGTCAGTGCAGACCACTACACTCGTCCCCCTGGAATTGTAAGTCTTGTAATGCTTACAATTACATACATACAGGCAATGCACTAACACATACATACACAGGGTAGGTTCAACAACCATACAGCGCAAAGCTTGTACAGGATCCTGATCACGGCAACCAGTGTCATGGGGGTGATGAAAATGGGAAATACTGTGCCTAGAGCGGGACTCGAACCCACATCTCTTTGCATTCCGGGCCAGTGTGCTAACCATTACACCACCTAGGCTCCCTGATATCAATACACTCCCCACGCCTACCTGTCTATGTGGTTACTTGCCTGAGAGGTCAGTGCAGACCACTACACTGCTAATGACGGTTAAGTGCATGCACTTGTTGTCGCCGCTGTGCAGTAGCGGTCATAATCCATATTGCTTAATTTACTTTATCGACAATTTCTGTAAACATGTTATAAAATCGGGGAGTTTCCAATTTGTTTGTTTTTAAAAATAAATCTTTTGTGCAAAAGTGTGGTGTCTCCTATTGGTTTTTAATGTTTTATGGCTTACTTACTGTTTGCCCCTGATCTATTACCGGGTACTTAGTACAAATTTCTTTATTTATATCTCGCTTCCAACTTTTCTTAATTTTCTTTTTGTATTCTTTTAGTGTTTTGGTGTTTCTGAGAATCATCAGACGTTGGTTCTGAATACCGGCTTAACCGTGGAGACAAACTGTCCGGTTGATCAGAACACAGCAATTATTCAAATATCTGCTGGGAAAATAATGCACACCTGTCCATTGTCTCCCATATGCAAAAGTAGAGCTTGTTTTATTTAACGATGCCTCTAGAGCATATTGATTTTCATATCATCGGCTATTGGACATCAAACATATAGTAATTCTGCCACCACGTAGGCTACGCTTTCCGATAAACAGCAAAGGGTCTTTTATATGCACTCTCCCACAGACAGGACAGCACATACCACAGCCTTTGATGAATCAGTTGTGGACCACTGGTTGGAATGAAAAATAGCCCAAACTGCAAATGGGTCCACTGAGCAGGATCGATAGGATGACCAACACCTTCACAGGTGGACACTCTACCGCCTGAGCTATGTCCCGCTCCTGCCTCTCCTATATGCAGACCTTTAAATCACGAAAATAACAGAACACATGAAGCTTGTTTTATTTAACGACGCCTCTAGAGCGCATTGATTTTTTTTTACCATCGGCTATTGGATGTCTAAAACAGAAGACAAGAGTGAAATAAAGACTGACAGAAGCATTCAAAGAAGTGACTGCACTCAGTGCACTGTGATTGGTTGGTTGATTATTGGAGTTTTACCGACAGACTTGTGACAGTGTGCACTCATGGTGACTTTATAGTCTGGGAAATTAGGCCACTGGCACCATGACCCGATATCCCACTCAGTCACATTATCCTGACACTGAGCCAACCAGTCCTTGCCTTATCCTAATAATGCAGAATGCCAAGCCAGGAAGCGACAAATATCAATTTGTATAAGTCATTGGTTTGACTCGACCGGGAACCGAACTCCCGACCTTCCGCACGTGAGGCCCGCACTCTCCAGATTCGGCCACTGCGCCAGGTGACCTCGTGTGTTATTTACATTAAGAAGATTGATGGCACAAGGCCATGAAAGCCACACATTCAAGTTTACAGAGAGTGGACATTGATTTGATAAAATCACACTAAAATGCTGAAATAAATAAATAGCTCAGGTGGAGAACTCATGCTTCCACTCACATCTAATCAAAATATAAAACTAGAACTACAAATGCTGCTCATCAAAAGTGCAAACTCCATCAGCATGGGTGAGGCTTGTCGCCAATAAATACAACACAAATCGGACTTCCGGTTGATTTTCTGCGAGGCTCTGAACAAAAACCAAGAACAAAATTGGAAATGCAGCAAAAATTTCAAATATCTCATCTCTGCATTACCCCCTTCTTCTTGAGGATTTATACCGCCTATCATGGATAAGTCTGAATAGACTTGTTTTCACCATTAGACAGTTGCTCAATAGAAAGCCAGAGCCTACACTTTTACCGACCTAAGGGTTTTTTAACCTCCCAAACCACATAGACATGGTATGAGAGCAACTGGCCTTTGATGACGCTGTAAGTTATACACAGTGGTGGAAATCCAAATTGGCAGAGGTGATGGCATGGGGAATTGAACCACCAACCTTCAGATTAGGAGTTCGACCTAGAAAATAGTCGGACACTCTAACCACTCTGCCACAGAGAACACCCTTCGCGAATCAGTTGAGTGCTTAAATTAAGGCATTAAACCCAATTCCTCAATTTGCTAAACCATTATTTTTTTTAATTCAAATCAAATTGTCTTTCTTGAGCTTTTATTTTATTTATGAAGAAGAAAAATCACACAGGTGCTTTACAAATGTGCTGCCACGCAAAAAGAATTGTTGGAACACCCATGCAAGTGATGACGTCATTGGAGATGACGTCACACCTCACCTTCCTCAGAGTTGACAGTGACGTCATCAGCTATATCCCCGTCTGTGACAGCTAGCTCAGGTTGAACTAGGCAAAACAGTTACGCGTTAGTCAAAGTCTCCACAGTGACAGTTCAAGTTGAACTAGGCAAAACAGTTATGCATTAGTCAAAGTCTCCATAGTGACAGTTCAAGTTGAACTAGGCAAAACAGTTACGCGTTAGTCAAAGTCTCCACAGTGACAGTTCAAGTTGAACTAAGCAAAACAGTTATGCGTTAGTCAAAGTCTCCACAATAACAGCTAGTTCATGTTGAACTAGGCAAAACAGTTACACATTAGTCAAAGTGCCCATAGTGACAGCTAGTTCACATTGAACTAGGCAAAACAGTTACGCGATAGTCAAAGTCTCCACAATAACAGCTAGTTCACGTTGAACTAGGCAAAACAGTTATGCATTAGTCAGTCTCCACAGTGACAGCTAGTTCACGTTGAACTAGGCAAAACAGTTATGCATTAGTCAGTCTCCACAGTGACAGCTAGTTCACGTTGAACTAGGCAAAACAGTTATGCATTAGTCAAAGTCTCCCACAGTGACAGCCAGTTCACGTTGAACTAGGCAAAACAGTTATGCATGAGTCAAAGTCCCCACAGTGACAGCTAGTTCACGTTGAACTAAGCAAAACAGTTACGCATTAGTCAAAGTCTCCCACAGTGACAGCCAGTTCACGTTGAACTAAGCAAAACAGTTAGGCATTTTGATTTTGATTTTGTTGGTGATGAATTTATTTACCCTGCTCAGATGAATTTATTTACCCTGCTCACTTTACGGATAAGTGTGTTAACACTTGTTTTCACTGCTGGGCAGCACTAATCCAATTTGATTTAAATATTTTGAATGTTGTCTTAGTAATAATTTTGGGTTTCTTACTTCTTGTTTATGGCATGTTTGTAGATTGCAAACAGCCCAAAATCCAGCTTTTACTATACTCTGTGTTCGTCCATTTAAACATCATTTGCTTTTCTAGGTTACATTATTTTTTTAATAGTTTCTTAAACACTGCTACATTTTCTGCATTTCGTCTTGCAGTTGGCAGTTTATTCCAAATATTGTCACTCATGTTAGCTCCACTGCAATCATGTGCACTGCATTTTGATTTTGCCATTGCTAGTAACGGACAATTGTTGCTTCTTGTGCACCTTGTTTAAAACCTGTTTTTTTTTTTTTGAGATTTGTTGTATGCATACAATTTTAGGTGATCCCATTGCCTATTTGTGATAAATTTTACTTGTGCTATCTTATGCAGCTCTTGCATCGGGAAGAGTTTACTTTTCCCTAGGGATATTTTTAGTGCTCTATTTTGAAGCCTCTGCAGCTTATGTAGTCACACCTTACTACCTTCCATGAAGATTATATCCCCAGTCAAAATATGGTGCCACGATAGATTTGAAGACCTTGTTATACCCTTCTGTTTCAGTTTTTGCTTTAATATGGCATGGTCAACCGTATCAAAGGCTTTGCTGAAATCTATTAATCTTGCTCCTGTTACGTACTTATCATTTATGTTATTAAATATGTTGTCTGTTAGTTCTGCAATTGTTTTTACTGTATAGTGGTATTTGCGAAAACCCAGGGGCGTAGCTAGGCGTACGCGCGTACGCCAAAACGTCCACATCGTTTTGTCCACACAAAAAGAAAAATTAAAGAGAAAGAGAGAGACAGAGAGAGAGAGAGAGAGAGAGAGAGAGAGAGAGAGAGAGAGAGAGAGAGAGAGAGAGAGAGAGAGAGAGAGAGAGAGAAGGCATGTAGTAGTCCGGAGTGTCAAAAACTCAAGTCTAAAATGTGTAAAATCCACCAGCTTAAGCTTAAGCGGCCCCCTAAACCCCCTGCCGAAATTAGGAGTACACATCATTGAAGGTCTAGCTACGCCCCTAAAACCACCTTGCCTTGTGTTCAGTATGTTGTGTAGCTCTAGATACTCATTGAGATGTCGGTGATCTATTTCCTCTATAACCTTCCCTGGTATTGGTAGTATGGATATTGGTCTATAGTCCCCTACATCCTGTCTATCTCCACTTTTGAACACTGGTGTTATGTTCACATTAGTCAAAGCCTCCACAGTTCCACGTCCGCTTGAAAGCTATCAATAAATCTTGTAACTAAAAACGATCAAGGTAATTTGTAAATGTTATTGGGTCATGCAAAGTTTACCACATTCCCACAGTGGTACAGAGTGCTTCACAGGGGCAGTGGTGCGTGCACAGACGGGTGGCGCCCCCCAACGGATCTGAGTAGATGAGGGAGGAGATGGAAGCTTCCGGCCTTATTAGCGAATGGTAGACAGGAAGTGTCTCATTTTTGTCGTCATTTTTTTTTTTTTAAGTACATTAGTTGTCCCAAGCAGGGGAAATCCCAGTCACAGACGACTGGTCTTCCCCACTCCATTGCTGGTCGATAGAAAGCCCAAGCCTACACTTTTACTGACCCAAGGGATTTTTAACCTCCCACACCACATAGACATGGTATGAGAGCAACTGGCCTTTGATGACCCTGTAAGTTATACACAGCGGTGGAAATCCAAATTGGCAGAGCTGGGGGCACAGGGAATCAAACCGCCGACCCTCAGATTACGAGTCTGATCTAGAAAAAAGTCAGACACTCTCACCACTCCGCCACAGAGAACTGGTATAATGGCTTATACAGCATATATATATATATGGATAGTGATAAACCCGTTATCACATGTAATAAGCTCTGGAGCGGCTTGCACTCCCCCCCCCCCCTCTCTCCCCGGGGTGGAGGCTCCACTAGCTCGGAGGAATATATATATATAAAAACAATTCTGCGAGCACCGATGTGGTCTCGGTGCCGGTCAGGCAGACAGTGACGCCTACAGCCCGCGTTCAGCGAGGCGGCGGTTCCGCTGCAGCGCCCACTGGCGGATCGAACCCGAACCTGCCGGGTTAGTCCGATAGTGGCGCCGGCTGGTAGCACTGTGCTCACACGCTCGCCCGCAAGATCAGCGGGTGCCTACCGGGGCTGTGTTCAGGGGGAAGCCAGTTGCAATGGAAAAGAAGAACTCTGATTGGCTGAAACCCCTAAATACGGCTGCCATTTTCGAGGCGCTTTTTGTCTCTACTCTGAAATTGGGTTCATGGGAGTGCAAACAGAAAGGAAGGGTCCATTCGCAGATGGGGGTGGAGGGTTACACGGGCCACTCACGGTTATTATAGGCGATAATATACAGTAAACCCTCTCTAACCGACCACCTCCATGGATCGACCACTCCCCTATATCGATCGCTTTATTTGGGTCCCAACAGTACTATTGTAACTATTTTCTAACTCCCTAAACCGACCACCTCCCTAAGTGGACCACGTAAAGTCGGTCCCAAGGTCAGTCGATTTAGAGAGGTTCTACTGTATATTTATGTTTGTTTGTTTTACGTCCCAGCAACATCTAAGGTCATCGCAGGACGGGCGCGATATGATTATATTTATGTATGTATAAATTTATATCTGAAGTATAAGTATTATACCAATATAAATGTACGATAGGATTAGGTTGTATTCATTATTATTATTATTATATATATTTCGCCTATAATATATATAATATATACAGAATATTTATAATATATGTAGAATATATATAATTTTTAAAAAAAATATCAGATATATATAAGATATACAATATATATATAATATATATAACATAAATATAATATATATATACACACATAAGAGTTAAGACGGCCTGCACAAAGTGTCTCTGGTATTCTCTACCTTCCTGTCATACCTTCTGACCATGAATACCATGGCTAGTTTTCTTCTTCCTGTACACCGCCATTTGACACACAACATACAAAATATAAATAAAAAACCTCCCACTCGACCTGAAAAATTGAAATGGGTGGACACTAAACAAGTATTGTTTTTATGTGGCCTAATGTAAAATAAAGCACAATTTCACAGCAACCAATCAGCGACCACTTTGGGCTCGTGACCAATCAGAACACAGGAAATAAGCACCCAGAGGTTCTATCGCTTCTATCCAGGTAATGGAATGCTTCATCCTTAATATAGTATAAATTATCAAACTAAAAATCCTGTGATGGATCAAGTAACGAGAATTAAATTTTTGTTAGCATTTTGCAAACTTGGAATTTTGATTGCCTGCTGACAAATAACATGCAGGCAATAACGGTGGAATGTGAATGGGTAACAACAAACTCCTTATGGCAACGTCGGTGCTTGCCTTCGAATTGGTCCTTAGCTTGCTTGCTGACATTAAGTTGCGCGCGCACACCTTTCCCCCGCCGGGCGACATTTAACTTGTTGGCAGTAGAGATTAGAGAGTTGCGATGAGAGGAAGATCTCTGCATTTTGCCATCCACGTCCTCCTTCGAATAGAAACTCGGGTCGCCATACCTAACAGTATTGACAGATGAGATATGTGTGGCTGTGAGCATGCGCGCCCAGATCGCCAAGTTTCTACTTCCGGTTACAGATCACTATGGCAACTGCCAGGTGTTTCTGCTAGTATATATATAATTTATGCACATATATATATTAATATTTATATATATATATGATATATAATTTATTATATAGATATAAATATAAACATGCTGTGATTCGATTGTAAATTTAAAGTTGCATAGTCCGATGGTTTTGAGTTTCTGTCATATATTAATATAATATATTAATTTGATTGTTATAACCTACCTTACCTTAGTTTGAAGTAAATTTGATTATAAATGGATAACTTTGGATATAGTTGTGGTGTAAACATGTAAAATTAGTTTTGGCAAGCATGCCAAAACTCTGCCAACCATAGGCTTCTGCAGTAACAGGTTCTATTAAAATGACTCAGTATTTCCGTCTATGTGGCAACAAATGTTTAATAAGTGCATCCGTATCTAAGTTAGATATGGAGAATTAAAGCTGCATAGTCCGGTTAAAGCATCACATTTTCAAAAGCAAAACACTGATCTAGATTTGAACCTACGTATCTAACTTAGACGCTGACATACTTATTAAGGATTTGTTGCTACACAGAACGCGACACTGAATCAATTTAAAGCTGCACAGTCCGATGAAAACATGATATTTTCTAAACCAAAACACTGATGTAGATTTGAACCTACATATTTAACTTAGATACTGGTGCACTTATTAAACACTTGCCGCCGCATAGAAGGGAAAAGAACCTGTTACTGCAGAAGTCCATGGTGTCCGACTTTTGGCTTGCGTGCCAAAATAAATTTGATATGTTTGCACTTCAAATAAATCAGAAGTTAGCTACTTAAAATAAAAGTTACTTCAAACTAAAGTAAGGTAGATTATAACGATCAACCTAATATGTTTATCTCAGAAAAATTGCAGAAACTCAAAACCACCGGACTATGCAACTTTAATAGAACCCGTTACTGCTGAAACCTGTGGGGCCATAGTTATAACAGGCACGCCAAAATTAACTTTGCATGTTTACACTTCAAATATTTCCTAAGTTAGTAATTTTATAGCAAAGTTACTCCAAACTAAAGTAAGGTAGACTACAATGATCAACCCAATATTTTTATTTCAGAAAATGACAGAAACTCAAAACCATTGAACTATGCAACTTCAACAACTGCTCAATTAAGTAGCGGACAGTTGACTGTGGCTCAAATAGTTGACTCCATTAACAACTGCTCAATTAAGTAGCGGTCAGTTGACTGTGGCTCAAATAGTTGACTCCATTAACAACTGCTCAATTAAGTAGCGGACAGTTGACTGTGGCTCAAATAGTTGACTCCATTAACAACTGCTCAATTAAGTAGTGGTCAGTTGACTGTGGCTCAAATAGTTGACTCCATTAACAACTGCTCAATTAAGTAGTGGTCAGTTGACTGCGGATCGAATAGTTGACTCTGGCTCAAATAGTTGACTCCATTAACAACTGCTCAATTAAGTAGCGGTCAGTTAACTGAGACTCAATTAGTTGACTCCGTTAACAACTGCTCAATTAAGTAGCGGTCAATTAAGTAGCTCAGTTAGCCTGCAGCTCAGTTAGCCCTCAACCATGGAACCTGATCCAGCCACCAAGCAGTGTGGTGTGTTTACAGCTCAGTTAGCTTTCAACCAAGGAACCTGATCCAGGCACCAAGCAGTGTGGTGTGTATCTACAGCTCAGTTCGCCTTAACCAAGGAACCTGATCCAGCCACCAAGCAGTGTGGTGTGTATCTACAGCTCAGTTAGCCTTAACCAAGGAACCTGATCCAGCCACCAACTAGTGTGCTGTGTCTACAGCTCAGTTAGCCTTAACCAAGGAACCTAATCCAGCCACCAAGTAGTGTGATGTGCATCTACAGCTCAGTTAGCCTTAACCAAGAAACCTGATCCAGCCACCAAGCAGTGTGATGTGACTACAGCTCAGTTAGTCCGTAACGAAGGAACCTGATCCAGCCACCCAGCAGTGTGATGTGCTTACAGCTCAGTTAGCCCTTAATGAAGGAACCTGATCCAGCCACCAAGCAGTGTGATGCGCGTCTACAACTCAATTAGCCCGTCAGCAAGGAACCTGATCCAGCCACCAAGCAGTGTGATACACGTCTATTCTCACCGAGCCCCTGCCACCTCCCACACCCCAACAACTTGGAGATCTCTTTCTCTCACATGCCAAGTGTCCTACCCATGCACCTGCCTAGCAGAACTACCTTTCACACGAACCAATGAGAAGTAAGGAGAACCTACACAGCAATCTCAGCCTACTGACTTAGGACTTGCACCCACCACCTGCAACTTCTATCTACCCTAAGGACCAGCAGATTAACCAATAGGATACAAGCTCACTATCACCGTAACACTAAACTTCTCTGACCTCATGGTGTCAGGTGTCAGTGAGCCAGGTGTCACTATCAGTGTACAATGTGTCACTGTCAGTGCACCATGTGTCACTGTCAGTGCACCATGTGTCACTGTTAGTGCACCATGTGTCACTGTCAGTGCACCAGATGTCACTGACAGTGACACCTGGTGCACTGACAGTGATCCAGGTGTCAGTGTACCAGGTGTCACTGTCAGTGAACCAGGTGTCACTGTCAGTGTACCAGGTGTCAGTGTACCAGGTGTCAGTGAACCAGGTGTCAATGAACCATGTGTCAGTGTACCAGGTTCATGGAAGCAAAGGAATGCACTGCACTGGGAGTAGAAGAAAGAAGTACAGCGACAATAGAAACAACAAATTAACCAAAAGGGAGCTAAATGAATGCTAGACTAACAACTAATCAAATAAATTTTTTAAATTGATAGATAATTAAAAAAAAAAAAATACTGATAATTCAAGCAAACTCTTAGAGGGTATAAATGATAGGTATGATATATACAGGAGGTAAACGTTAAACTAAAAAAACTAATGACCATTAATACAGCGAGGTGAAGGCAGTCAGGGAAAGTCACTATTGGTAACCGAACAACTATCCAATTGTAGAACCTAACAAACTCACAGAGAGTTGGGGTATGTGGGAGATTGTTTACAAACAGAGAACGAATCCATGCAGTAGATAGCTACACAACTGAAAGTAAAAAAAACAAGGGGAACCACGAGACTATTACTGTCTAGCGGTGAAAACAAGTCATTAGACTTAACCGTTAGGGGCAGCATAAATACACCCATCACACACACACACACAAATTTGTCTTAAATAACGTGATAGTCTTCATCACCTTTATAACATCAAAAGCTGTTGCATTAACACCACTGAGTCCTTAAGGTTGTGCCACCGAATGGCCATCCTCTCTCTTAGTACCATGTTTGAACAACAGAGTTATAATCCTATGCAAAACAATCCTGCGATCAGTAACAATTCAAATATTTATCTCCATTTTCCAGTTGCTGCCTGCGCCTTAATTTCGACTAGGTCCATTAACATTCCACACCATAAAAAAAACTTTAAAAACACAGATGGTGGATTGGTTTGGTTTTTAAAGCCGGAATCCCGAATTGCCTGCTGACAAATTACATGCAGACAATAACGGCGGATTGCGAACGGGCAATACCACAAACAAACTGCTTATTGCTGCTATCTCGCTTGCCTTCTGTCCGACTTCCTGCCGCTTCTTAATAGACCTGGCATTGGTTTGCAGGGTACGGAGAGGGGAGATATGAGAGAGGTGGGCAGGTAGCTGCACACAGCAACTCAAAGCTCATCTTGTCAACTGAGCATCCTCCAAAAAAATAGCAATTACCAGAACATCTTGTAAGTGAGATGTAATGAATGTTGCTGACGACGCCATTGGCATGAGAACTAGGTTCTGATTGGTTCGCTGATTGAATTACATTTAAAGCTGCATAGTCCGATGACAAAAAACATTGTTTTATTTAATGACGCCTGTAGAGCACATTGATTTTCATATCATCGGCTATTGGACGTCAAACATATGGTCATTCTGACATATTTCTTTGGAGGAAACCCGCTGCCGCCGCATAGGTTACTCTTTCCGATAAACAGCAAGGGGTCATTTATATGCACTTTCGCACAGATGGGACAGCACACACCAGTCTTTGATGAACCAGTTGTGGACAACTGGTTCGAACGGAAAATAGCCCAAAATGCAAATGTGTCCACTGAGCAGGATCGATCGGATGGCCCACACCTTCACAGGTGGACACTCTGCCTGAGCTACGTCCCGCTTCCCCCATAGTCTGATGAAAGCATAACATTTTCCAAAACGCATCTAGATTTGAACCTAGATATCTGACCTCATTAAGCATCTGTTACTGCATGGAAGGCGATACTAAATCAATTTAACAGAACCTGTTCATCCTGAAGTCTAAGTCTATGAAGTACGCCATTTTGGAGTGCACACTAAAAATGACCTAGCTTCCCCCCCCCCCCATATCAAACATCTCCAAACCTGTCAGTCCTGAAGTTTATGAAGTCCAGCATTTTGGAGTGCACACTAAAATTGATTAAGCTTTTGTTTTAATTTTTAATAATTATTTTATATATCCAACATCTCCAAAGTTAGCCATTTACAATCAAAATTACTTCAAACTAAGTAAGGATAATTATAACGATCAACATAATATATTTATGTAAAGAAATGACAGAAACTCAAAACCATCAGACTATGCAACTTTAAAAAACACAAATTGAAGGCTACAATCAGCAGGATTTGCCTGACGGGGCACGCCTCCTACCGGTGACCCCTGCGGAGGTCCACGCCTATTGAGGAGTCACAACCATTAATTAATTAATTATCAGTGATTAATACAGGCAGATAAGGTACAAGCAGGGCGTCAAGTGAGGCAGTGGGTCAAAAAATAGGAAAATAGGGATTTCTATGTCAGAAAAATAGGGATAAAATACGGATGACTGTTTAAGTAAATTAGGGATTTCTATGTAATAAAAATAGGGATAAAATAGGGATTTACCCCACAAAATAGGAAGAAATAGGAATTTTGTATAAGAGCAAATGTACCAAAATAGTGTATAGAGGCCATCAAATGATCAGTCACCTAAAAAAAGTAGGAAAAAAGGAAACAAATGATTGAAGTTAAAATTTTAATGAATGGTATGATCATACTGTGTTACCTGTTCAAGTCTCAGTCTATTTGTTTTGTGGTCTACCACATTACCCAGATTCGTAGGCAACCCCCGCTTAGTCGGTGTCCCCCTATTTTTCTTTAAAAATAGACATTTCCTGACAAAAATGTTGCAAAAGTGACATTCTCAAAACCTGGTTTGTAATAATCCAGAACAAATAGTGTGCAGAGCAAAGACAAATTATGGCGCTTCGGGAAAAAATTGGAATTCTAAATGAAAATAGGGCTAAATAGGGCCTCATGAAAAAACTAAGAAAAAGTAGGACACTTGACGGCCTGTACAAGGCATTAAACAAGGACAAAAGAAGTTGCTTACTGAATAAACAGTTTTCATCAAATAAAGAAAGAAGAGTAAGGCTTGTGTTATTTAATGACGCCTCTAGAGCATATTGATTTTTATCATCGGCTATTGAACGTCAAACATATGGTCATTCTGACATATTTCATTGGAGAAAACCTGCTGTGCCACCACATAGGCTACTCTTCCCGATAAGCAGCAAGGGGTTTTCATATGCACTTTCCCACAGACAGGACAGCACATATCAGAGTCTTTGATGAACCAGTTGTGGATCACTGGTTGGAACGGAAAATAACCCAAACTGCAAATGTGTCCACTGAGCAGGATCGATCGGATGACCGACACCTTCACTGCTGGACACGCTACCGCCTGAGCTACGTCCCACTCTCTTTTCATTAAATAAAAGACAATCTTAGTAGATATAAATAGACTTGAAAGAGGGCAAGGCACCAGGTTAGTTAGTGATTTCTTAAAGCTGCATAGTCCGATGAAGAATCAAATTTTCCAAACCAAAATAATTATCTAGATTTGACTCGACATATCTAACTTAGATGCCGATGCACTTATTAAGTATTTGTTGCCAAATAGAAGGGAATAGTGAATCAATTCTCTGTGGTGGAGTGGTTAGAGTGTCTGACTTTTTTCTAGGTGAGACTCCTAATCTGAAGGTAGGTGGTTCGATTCCCCGTGCCCCCACCTCTGCCAATTTGGATTTCAACCGCTGTGGATAACTTACAGCGTCATCAAAGGCCAGTTGCTCTGATACCATGTCTATGTGGTGTGGGAGGTTAAAAATCCATTGGGTCGGTAAAATTGTAGGCCTGGGCTTTCTATCGACAAACTGTCTAATGGTGAAAACAAGTCTATTCAGGCTTATCCATGATAGGCAGTAAGAAAAAAACCTGTTACCGCAGAAACCTATGGTGGAAGAGTTTTGGCATGCTTGCCAAAATTAATTTGGCATGTTTGCACTTCAAATATCTCAAAAGCTAACCATTTAAAACAAAAGCCGCTTCAAACTAAAGTAAGGTGGATTATATCGAACAATTTAATACATTTATCTCTGAAAATGACTGAAACTCAAAACCATCGGACCATGCAACTTTAACATCGTGTTTGGCAACAAAGGCCATAATCATGGTGAGAAGTGCTAAAATCTTATTCTGTCATATTATTATCGTGTCATGGCTTTTACACAGACGGTACAAGCACACAATCAACTATGTGTCAAGAGACACTGTTGAAGTTAATAACTCACAATGACAAAAGATTGCGGACAGGTAAAATTCTAGATAAAAATTGAAATTATTGTTCTTCATGAAATGGTAAAAATTGTCTTAATGAACTATATATACGAGTATATAGTCCTGCCACCCGCAAAAAGGCTAGGATCGCTTCTTGCTTTACATTAGCTAAAAGATCACACATGTTGCGATGTTGGCATAAGGCCGTAAAATCTACGCAGTTTAAGATGGTAGATGTAGAAGCTATCTTATTGGTAAGTATTAGATAATTATACAGGAATAGCAGCTGACAGAAATATGACTTCATTATTATTGTTATGGAGTGGGGGCGGGGTGTGTGATGAAAATGGGAAATATCACGCGTGTGCATAATTAGAACTGACAACTCTTGCATTCCGGGATAGTGCTAACCATTACACCACCTCGGCTCCGTGATGTCATCACCTTATCCACCCCCTCCTGTCTATGTGACTCCTTGCATGAGGTCAGTGCAGCCCTCTGCATTATTATTATTATTCAATTACTTTCAGTCTGAAATTTTACATTTGACCCCAAAAAACCAAACCTAATGTCTTGAAGCTAGAAGAATACAACATATGTGTGTAGTGATTACACAACACCATTTGGTGATGTGTATAATGAATGCATCATTGTTTATAAAACATTGTAATAATTCAGGATTTTGAATGTGTGGACATGTCATCACACGAGCCATACAATTATTTGGTTCACTGCACAATAATCTCAATATGTTATCGTAAAAAGCTTGTTTTATTTAATGATTCCCCTAAAGCACATTTATTTTTATCATCGGCTATTGGAGCAAGGATGAAAGTGGTCTCTGGCTAAAATCGCGGAAATCAGGCCGCGATTATTACACCGACGGCAAATGTCCGTGATAACGCGGATCTTCTCCCATAGACTTAACACTGTCAGGGAATCGCAGAAAAATGCCGGAAGTCAGGTTTCAACTAACCTTGTTGTGACTGTATTATCGCCCATACCAGACCCGCTCTTGATAATTTGGTTCGTGTTGGAGTTTTAGGTTCCTGGCAACATCTAAGGTCATATCAGGACGGATACGGACTTGTGACAGTGCGCACTCATGGCAACTTTATAGTGCTACATATTAAAGCTGCATAGTCCGATAAAGGCATCAGGTTTTCAAACCCAAAGAAATTATCTGGATTTCATCCTACATATCTAACTTAGACACTAATGCACTTATTAAGCATATGTTGCTACATAGGGAATGCCGAGCCAATTGGTACTGCTGAAGCCTATAGTGTCAAGAGTTTTGGTGTGCATGCCACAATTAATTTAGCATGTTTCCACTTCAAATATCTCCAAAGTTAGCCATTTAAAATCAAAGTTGCTTCAAACTAAAGTAGGGTTGATTATAACCATCAAATTCATATATTTATCTCAGAAAATGACAGAAACTTAAAACCATCGGACTATGCAACTTTAAATACTAACCATGCTTCACTGTCTTCCTGCTCTACGTCACTCTAACTGCTGAGAAGGGTTGTTAGGGCTGAGAGAGTCTAGTAGTCACAGCCGGGCCACAGTGGCCCGCAGTTTGTGCTATAAATAACTTCCAGAGGGTTGCTTCAAGATACACAAACTGGGACATGTGATAATCACTCCTCACTGAATGGCAACATTGTAATCATGTTAATGTTACTGCCCCTTTAAGGCTGTTAGTGAGTAGCATGGTGTCTTACACGGCTGTATTGGTCATGTTACTGCTCCTATAAAGCCGTTAGTGAGTAGCGTGTTGCCTTACACAGCTGTATTGGTCATGTTTCTGCTCCTATAAAGCCGTTAGTGAGTAGCATGGTGCCTTACACTGCTGTATGGGTCATGTTACTGCTCCTATAAAGCCGTTAGTGAGTAGCGTGTTGCCTTACACTGCTGTATTGGTCATGTTTCTGCTCCTATAAAGCCGTTAGTGAGTAGCATGGTGCCTTACACTGCTGTATTGGTCATGTTACTGCTCCTATAAAGCCATTAGTGAGTAGCATTGTGCCTTACACTGCTGTATTGGTCATGTTACTGCTCCTATAAAGCCGCTAGTGAGTAGCATGGTGCCTTACACTGCTGTATTGGTCATGTTACTGCTCCTTATAAAGCTCGTTAGTGAGTATGCATGGTGTCTTACACTGCTGTATTGGTCATGTTACTGCTCCTATAAAGCCGTTAGTGAGTAGCATGGTGCCTTACACTGCTGTATTGGTCATGTTACTGCTCCTATAAAGCCGTTAGTGAGTAGCGTGTTGCCTTACACTGCTGTATTGGTCATGTTACTGCTCCTATAAAGCCGTTAGTGAGTAGCATGTTGCCTTACACTGCTGTATTGGTCATGTTACTGCTCCTATAAAGCCGTTAGTGAGTAGCGTGTTGCCTTACACTGCTGTATTGGTCATGTTACTGCCCCTTTAAGGCTGTTAGTGAGTAGCATGGTGTCTTACACGGCTGTATTGGTCATGTTACTGCTCCTATAAAGCCGTTAGTGAGGAGCGTGTTGCCTTACACGGCTGTATTGGTCATGTTACTGCTCCTATAAAGCTGTTAGTGAGTAGAGTGTTGTCTTACACGGCTGTATTGGTCATGTTACTGCTCCTATAAAGCCGTTAGTGAGTAGCATGGTGCCTTACACTGCTGTATTGGTCATGTTACTGCTCCTATAAAGCCGTTAGTGAGTAGCATGGTGCCTTACACTGCTGTGTTGATCATGTTACTGCTCCTATAAAGCTGTCAGTGAGTAGCGTGTTGCCTTACGTTGTGTTGGTCATGCTGCTACCCCTATAAAGCCATTAGTAGTGAGTAGCATGGCACGTTACATTACGTTGGTTATGTTAATGGTACTGCCCCTTTAAAGAGGTTAGTAGTGAGTAGAGTGGCACCTTACGTTACGTTGGTCATGTTAATGGTACTGCCCTTTAAAGAGGTTAGTAGTGAGTAGAGTGGCACCTTACGTTATGTTGGTCATGTTAATGTTACTGCCCCTTTAAAGCCGTTAGTAGTGAGTAGAGTGGCACCTTACGTTATGTTGGTCATGTTAATGTTACTGCCCCTATAAAGCCGTTAGTGGGTAGAGTGGCACCTTAGGTTACGTTGGTCATGTTAATGTTACTGCCCCTTTAAAGCCGTTAGTAGTGAGTAGAGTGGCACCTTACGTTACGTTGGTCATGTTACTACCCCTATAAAGCCGTTAGTGGGTAGAGTGGCACCTTACGTTATGTTGGTCATGTTAATGTTACTGCCCCTATAGATTCGCTATCGAGTAGCACGGTGCTTACCTGACTGTTGCGCGATGGCCATTGAAGTGTGGTCTGACTTGTCAATCAGCATGAACTTGGCCCGAATCCGGTCCTCAACATCGCGTTCCAGTTCACTGCACAAAGAAAGGCGCGTAATTAAAGGGGCCTGGTATGGGCAGCGAACATCCGGTAGGTGCTGTGTAAAACACGCTACCGCATTGCATACACAGGCGGCTTTCCTCACAACACAGCTTCAAAGACACTACTGTACTGATGACAAGCGCCAGGATAGGGAGCGACAAGTACAGTCAAATCTCTCTAAATCGACCGACCATGGGACCGACTTCAAGTGGTCCATTTAGGGAAGTGGTCGGTTTAGAGTTAGAATATCCTGACAATGGTATTGTTGGGGCCCAAATAAAGCGATCGATATAGGGCAGTGGTCGATCTGTGGAGGGGTCGGTATAGAAAGGTTTTACTGTATCAGTGTTTAAGTCATTGCTTTGACTCGACCGGGAACCGAACTCCACGTTTCCCGCACGCGAGGCCCGCGCTCTACCGATAGGCCACCGCGTCCGGGTTTGTGTCTGTGTACACTGTATCTTGGATAAGTCTGTCACTCACAATCATATCAGTCACGTGACAAACATTTGACCACTTCTAAATGTGCATTTCATATAAACCCTCACTTGGCCTGGTTAGGAAATGCATACAGCCTTTTTCGGGCCGTTTAATCTCAAAGCGTTAGCTTCAAATTAAACAGCCACTTGTCGTTGTTGTTGTTGGGTCATTCTCGAAAACTGGGCACCACATTAAGATGGTGATAATTAATTCTTTCTTTCTTTTTATTTGTAGCAAGTTAAATAATTATTGTTGCCTCGGTGTATTAAGTATGTTAGCAATACTACATGTATTTACTGTATCCCACAAAATGTATCAAAAGTATGCTTGTATGATTGTTATCTAAAGTGAAAATGGAAAAGTTTACACGTTGACACCATGCATTCACGCAAATTTTGTTAAAACCTTTTTCTCATAAGACATAATCTTGTTGCTATTAATATATTACTCAAATTTGTCTCAGATCAAAATCAAAAAGTGAAATACCTTTTTTTCCATCCCTGTGTGGTGGTTTCAGCCGTGTCCCGTACTCAGCCGTGTACCTATACTCAAACTCAAGGCATTGTCAATGGTCTTAAGTCACTAACCTTATAAATTTAATATAATCTTTTTGGTAAAGATGTTTTCTATATGTGTACCAAGCGATTTGTTTCTAGGTGGTATGGTTTTAGAGATATTTCACTTTTCCTGGATTTTCTGTATGAAGATTGATCACCACCATTGACAATGCCTTGAGTTTGACGGTACGCGCAGTGCAAAACATTAGTTTTATTCAAAATTGATAGAAATCAAGAACCCTAACCTTATAAATTTAATATAATCTTTTTGGTGAAGATGTTTTCTATATGTGTACCAAGCGATTTGTTAATAGGTGGTGTGCTTTTAGAGATATTTCACTTGTTCTGTATTTTCTGTATGAAAATTACTCACGACCATTGACAATGCCTTGAGTTTGAGTATAGGTACACGGCTGATCACGGGACACGGCTGAAACCGCCACACCGGTTTTAACTAATAATACTTACTCATGTATGTCTTTAAACGAATCGTACACTCCTTGTATTTGACGGACATTCAAAATCTGGATTGAGAGAAAAGCAGAGCGGAGTAAATGGTTAGTAAAAGTTTCATCGCAATTACATGCAATAAATGTGACCAGGGATGCAATCCAAAGACCCTATAATACTAAGACGGCTCACTCCCTATCTCTCCCATGGTAATGTAAATTTTGCAGTGCCACCTTGTGGTGGGTTTGATCAGCCGGCTACTGGTTGGTGTTTCACATGTAAACACATACAATTATATTATACATGAGATAGGTAGGTATGAATACACATCAATATGAAATTGTTATGAACAAATACACATCATCATCATCATCGCCATCATCACACATCTTTCACATTCATATATACATTTATACATATAATATAGCAACTGTTTAAACACGAGAATAGCCAGCGCACCAAGTTGTGGGTTTGATCATTTTGATTACAAAGTACAGGCTGAGTGAGCCGTCTTAGTATTATAGGGTCTTTGTGAAATCTCATCTCATTCTAAGAATCCATTGCTTTAAGCACGAGTTAGCTGCATATTCCAATCGTTTTGAGTTTCTACCAAATTAAAAAATATAAATATATTAATTTGATCATTAATATATACTTTACTTTGGTTTAAAGTAACTTATTTTAACAGATTAAAACATGCACAATAAATTTGAGTGCGCATGCCAACATGCAGGTAATATACAGGTAATATAAATATAATAACATTATCTAACTCTGGGAATTGTCTAACTATGACAACTATGGCATAACAATGTATCATTCAAAAAGATATGGTAGACATAAATACAAAAAGCCTCACAGTCAATACAAAATCTGCGGGAAGGAAGTCTTTCTCCGAGGAGCCCAGCTCTTCAATACAATGCCAGCTTACATAAGAAACCTATCAAACTGCAGCGTACAATCGTTCAAAAGGCAGCCGAACAAGGTGTTTACAGCAATATCAGATGAACCTCAGATTCCAGGATGCACCCAGCTAACAAATTCAAATTCATCGCTGCATATGACAAAACTGAAAAGAGCATCCTCACCACACGTAGTGGGCCCTGATGGTGTAGTCACTAATTTAGCCTGAGCATACAGCTCAAACACTCTAATCTTAATCTTAACATACAGACATAAGGTAGCATACAGGTAGCATACATGTAACATAAGGTAACATACAGGTAAAACCCAGGCCCGTGTTCAGGGTACGCCTCTGAGTCGATGCTGAGACGACTCCGCGACATCTTTTTTGTTGTTGCCAATTTGCGTTCAATGTGCACCTCAGAGTTGACTCTGACGTCGTGCTTTTTCAAGTAGGGGGCAAAAACGCCTCCAAAATGGCTGTGTGTCAGCCAATCAGAGCTGTTCTTTCAATTGCAAATGGCTGCACAATATGGAGGCCGCCATTTTCGAGGCACCCGACAGCTAAATATTGTTCAGACTAGCACGACGTCTGGAATTTCTATGAGGAGCACACTTGAACGCATCCCAGGTAACACACAGGTAGCATATAGATGAGATACAGGGAACATACTGGTAACATTTTCATTTTCTTGAAGATTTATACTGCCTGTCATGGATAAGTCTGAATAGACTTGTTTTCACCATTAGACAGTTTGTCGACAGAAAGCCCAAGCCTACACTTTTACCGACCCAAGGGATTTTTAACCGCCCACACCACATAAACATGGTATGAGAGCAACTGGACTTTGATGACGCTGTAAGTTATACACAGCGGTGGAAATCCAAATTGGCAGAGGTGGGGAGGGCACCGGGAATCGAACCCCTGACCTTCAGATTAGGAGTCAGACATTCTAACCACTCCGCCACAGAGAACATAATGTAACAATGTAACATACAGGTATCATACGGGTAACACAAGGTAACACAATCAACATGAGGTAACAGCGCCACCACACGGCTCCACCTGCAGTTATAACTAACTAAACTCACATCTATTTCGTCCAAGTCGCCATCCAGGAACTTCTGCACCTGCTGCCTCACCTCGTATCGCTGCTGGGCCGACAGGGCATCGTACGACATCTGCGACCGGTTCACCTGCACGACAAGCACACGTCAACAGGGCTTCAAGGGAGGCCATGGGTCAAAGAAATAGGAAAATAGGGATTTCTTTGTCAGAAAAATAGGGATGAAATAGGGATTTTACCCACAAAATAGTAAGAAAATAGGAGTTTTGTATAAGAGGAAATTTACCAAAATAGTGCACAGAGGCTGTCAAATGAGCAGCCACCTCAAACAGTAGGAAAACAGGAAAGAACTGGTCGAAGTTCAAATTTTAATGTATGGTATGATCATACTGTGCTACTTGTTCAAGAATCATTCTATTTGATTCGTAGTCTACTGCATTACCCAGCTTAGTAGGCAACCCCCCACTTAGTCGGTGCCCCTCTATCTTTTTTCAAAATACACATTTCCTGACAAAAGTGTTGCAAAAGTGACATTCTCAACACCTGGTTTCTAATAATCGAGAACAAATAGTTTGAAAAAGTAGGACACTTGACAGCCTGCGTCACTCAGTGGTGTCCTCTGTAGGCGGAGTAGTTAGTTTTCTAGGTAGGATTCCTAATCTGAAGGTCAGTGGTTCGATTTCCCATGCAATCACCTCTGCCAATTTGGATTTCCACCGCTGTGTATAACTTACAGCGTCATCAAAGGCCAGTTCCTCTCATACCACGTCTATGTGGTTGTGGGAGGTTAAGAATCCCATGGGTCGGTAAAAGTGTAGGCTCGGGCTTTCTATCGACCAACTGTCTAATGGTGAAAAAAAAATCGATTCAGACTTATCCATGATAGGCGGTATAAAACTTTAAGAAAAAAAGTTTGTTGGTTGTTGGAGTTTTACATCCTGGCAACATCTAAGGTTATATCATGACGGGTACCGACTTGTGACAGTGCGCACCCATTTTTTTTACTAAATGTATTTTATTCAGCAAATAATGTCTTTTGTCAGCGCCAGAGCATGGCAACTTTATAGTGCTGTCCCACTGGGAGACCAGGCCGCTGGTACCATGACCCGATATCCCACTCAGTCACATTACCCCGATACTTTGCTAACCAGTCCTTGCCCTATCTTATTAATGGAGACCAGGCTAGGTAGCGGCAAGTATACTTTTTTAGTCATTGGTTTGACTCAATCCGGATTCGAACACGTGGGTTTGAATCCCACAGTCTACAAAAACGGGAGACGCTGCTCAACTCATTCGGTCATCCTGTCTGGTCACTTCGCCAAGTTCAAAATTAGTTCTCAGTGCTGGTATTTACTTATTAGATGGCTATTTCTGCTGTAAAAAGTTTGCTTTATTTAACAACGCATGTAGAGCGAATTGATTTTTTGTTTCATCGGCTATTGGAGGTCAAACATATGGTCATTCTGATATATTTCTTTGAGGAAACCGGCTGCTGCCACATAGGCTACTCTTTCCAATAAGTAGCAAGGGGTCTTTTATATGCACTTTCCAACAGACAGGACAGCACATACCACAGCCTTTGATGGACCAGTTGTGGATCACTGGTTGGAACAGAAAATAGCCCAAAATGGAAATGGGTCAACTGAGCAGGATCGATCGGATGACACCTTCACAGGTGGACACGCTACCGCCTGAGTTACGTCCCACTCCTATTTCTGCTGTACGTCAATATGATCCCGAAGTTGCTCACTTGACATATATATCTATCAGGATTGTTCCTGACGAATTACATGGCTTTATAGTGTTGGACCACTGAGATACAGTGGTGCCAGAACTATGACCCAACATCCCAGTCGGGCCCATTATCCTGACACTAGTCGCTGCTCTGTCATAGTAATGCCAAGCCCCAGACGCGATACAGACAAATGATTTGGGTGTGTGCTTTAACTCGGCCGGGGATCAAACCCAAGCCCTCTCATGCGGAGCGGGCGCCCTAACCGCTAGCCCGCCCGCCCGGTGCGTGACGTGGCGAGTAGTTCCTGCGGTACTCACCAGTGTGTCGTGCATGGCGAGTTCCCGCTTCAGAATCTTGATTTCACGCTCCAGCTTGCCAACCATTATCTGTCAACGGAGCAAGGCAGGGTTTGTACACAGATACATACAAGATATGGAATTCAACGCTATTTCAAGGCTTTTCAAGGCTGTTTTTGATACGAATTCAAGACTATTTTCATTTGGATTTCAGGGAGAAAAAACCAACAACGGCGAATGGCGATTTCAGACTAATTTAGATCAGTGGGGAAAGTTTAACTTTAATGGAATTCAAGGCTTTTCAATACTAATTACCCAAAACAGGTTAAATTCAAGGCTTTTCAAGGCCTTGAAATATGGCAAATGAAGCTACAAGACTTTTCAAGACTTTTCGCGCCCCATAAGGACACCGGTCACCTGATGTTCTGTAACATCAAACAGAGGGGGCTGGGGTGGGGGGGGGGTGGAGTGGACTTTAGTTGAAGGACGAAAGGGGGTGATGAATATGGGAAATATTGCGCCGAAAGCAGGATTAGAACCAAAACCTGCTGCAATCCAGGCTAGTATGTTAACCATTACACCACTTAAGCTCCCTGATGTCATCACCCTATCCATGTACACCTGCCTATGTGGTGCCTTGCCCGACAGGTCAGTGCAGACCACTACACTACCCTACATTGTTGAACTTTGCGATTTTTCAGGTTGGTTGTTTTACATCCTGACAACATCTAAGGTCATATCAGGACGGGTACCAACTTGTGACAGTGCGCACCCATGGTGACTTTATAGTGCAGGGATGAAAGTGGTCTCCAGGAAAAAAAGCGGAAATGCGGATATTCTCCCATAGGTTTAGCATTGTCAGGGAATCCCGGAAAAAATACCGGAAGTCAGGTCTCAACTAGTCCCGTTGTGATTGTATCTAACAGTTTCTTGCTTAGGTTTTATGTTCTAACTACATCTAAGGTCATATAAGAACGGGATTTGAAACCACCCAACTGTTGTCATACATCCCATCTTTTGGAATCTTGTTTAACGTTAATCGGTGAATATAAGAAATCCCAGAAATCCGTGAAACCGCGGAGGTTTTTCATCTCTGAATCTGATAATCCCACTGGAAGACTAAGCCATCAGCACCATAACCTGATATCCCACTCAGTCAAATTATCCTGACACTGAGCCGACCATTCCTTGACCTATCCTAATAATGCAGAGCGCCTGGCTAGGAAGCGACAAGTATAACATTTTAATTCATTGGTTTGACTCGACCACGGTTCGAACCCGTGGGTTCTAATCCCACAATCTACCAAAACGGGAAGTGGACGCTCAATGGAAGGTAACCATACCAAAAGCACCCAGATAAGACACCTCACAGCTGCGTACAAGCCTATGATATGTAAATAGGAGTAGGCTAGTCTAGAAATAAGAGTAGAAAAAATAAAGCACATATATGCCAAGAAAATCCAAAAAAAAAATTAACATAGACTACTATAGTACTAACCAGACCAACCAACTATCTATCTGCTACTGAAATACAGGCAATCAAATACCTTATCAGCAGCTACTGTGTGATAAGACAACACCAACACTACAGCTGGCCAGCATTGAAAACAAGCCTGAATACCCAGGCTTATATGCTATGGACAGTATAAATACAGCCTCAATAAAAAAAAAAATTTTAAACAAAATTCGGCCATCCCGTCTGGTGGCTTTGTAAGGAGATGTTGCCCTGGTAACCTATTCCACCAAGTGGGACCCGCCACACAGAAGGCACAATCGACAAACCACTTGAGTCTAGACACAGGGACACGCAATAATATCCGCCCGATTGATCTGAGGGACAGAAGATTGTGCAGATATTCTGGTGCTTTACCGTTGATAGCTTTATAGGCAGTTAGCGAAATCTTGAACTCAATAAGGTTTTATGGGAAGTCAGTTCACTTTCTGAAGAACTGGGGTGACATAATTATATTTTCGAGTACTAGTCACTTTTATTGTGAATAAAGAAAGTAAAGCTTTTAAGGCTAATTAATGGGAGCATGCATTTCTTTTTTAAGCAATCGAAAACAAACTAAACAAACTAAACAACTAGTGACCACGTAAGTGCCAGGCAAGACATGCAGGTGAAATAATGCGGTGTCTCTCAAGCAAAATGAGCTGAAAACAACAGAGAAAATGGAGTCTGAAACCTGTACAAATTATCCACAAATCTAACCTTCAAAGGTGTGACAAAAATACCCCCAAAAAACTAACATAGTATATACAGTATAACCCCGTTAAATCAAACTTGAAGGGAACCTAGAAATTTGTTTGGATAAACCGATCATTGGTGTAACCGAGCTTTGGCTTTGACTTTGACTTGGCTTTGGCAAAAATACGAGTCATTATGAGTGTATGTGGACATTTTGATTGTTTTTTTTATGTATATACAGCATAACCCTGTTAAACCAAGCTCGGTTAAACCAAACGATCGGTTAATCCAAACGTTTTTCGGCGGCCCGGCAAAATACTACCATTTATCATATAAAAAAGTCGGTAGGGTCTCAGATGAGCTTATAAACACATGAAAGTTTGGTTTAACTGAACTGGAAGTGGCCTGGGGTCCGAAAATTTTGTTTGGATTAACCGATAGTTTGAATTAACCGACTTTGGTTTAACCAACTTTTTTATATGATCAATGGTAGTATTTTCCTGAGCCGCCGAAAAAAGTTTGGATTAACCGATCGTTTGGTTTAACCGAGCTTGGTTTAACGGGGTTATACTGTATCTAGATTAAAACACTACCGCATTCTTGTGGGTTAACGCCCATCCCCCACTTGGCCAATATTTCGTAAACGCCCACCCATTAAAAGCCCATGTGAGAGTAAACGGCCACCCCACCCCCGCTCAGTGATTTGCCAATTGAAACGCCCAGGGCATTAAACCACGAGAATACCGTAACTGAATGGGCGCAAGGTATTACAAATTTGAACTAAGTACAAAAATATAATTAAAAACCAAATTTTTTTTAAAGGAATTCAATCCGTATGGAAAAACAATTGCACACACTTAACCGTTATGAGCAGAATAAACAAACAATCACTAAAAAATATAACAAAATTAAATAAAAAAAGAAATCCTACAAAAAGCGGTGAGCAATTCACGTGAGTTTATTCATCAATTAATAATACTTTTATCTAGAATTGTATTTACCGTGACCACATATCATATGATTGTGAATTAAAAAAATTCATGAGGGTCTATTGACACATAATTGATTTTGTACTTTTACATGTAAAAGCTACGGTTGAATAAAAAACAAACAATTCTCGCCGTGAATATGGCCTATGCTGCCGACACGGCATAAATAAACCATCAATCAATCAATCAATCAATCAGCAATTCACAGTGAACTCACGGTGGGGTCGAAGTGCTGCTGGACCATAGGCTCCATCTTCACTCTCATCATGCGGGAAGCGAAGCGCAGTGTTGAGATCTGCAAGTAAAGGCGTGCCTACATTTAATTTTAAATCTCTAACTTAGATAATGGCATGCTAACTAATGATTTGGGACAGCATCGACAGAATACTCAGTGAATTTGTGACCCCATCTTTTTCGACACCTACTTTGAGACAGCCATTAGGCAGGGCTGTCACCAACCAATTATATACCAAAATGTTGCACCAAAACCCCACAAACTAACATAACTACTAACAGCTAAGATCACAAGGCTACTACCAAATTGAGACTATTACTGTTCAGCGATGAAAACAAGCCGTGATGCGATTTAATTGAGACAATTGCTGTTCAGCGATGAAAACAAGCTGCGATGTGACTTACCCGTTATGGGCAGGGTAAATAAAACATCACAAAAAAAATTTATAAAAGATTATGTAGTGCCCAGTTTTAGAGAATGACCCATATATAGCGATATAGCGAATGGTAGACAGGAAGTGTGAACACTTATTTGTTTTTTTTTGGTACATTAGTTGTCCCAAGCAGGGGAAATCCCAGTCGCAGAGGACTGGTCTTCCCCACTGCACTGCTGGTCGATAGAAAGCCCGAGCCTACACTTTTACCGACCCAAGGGATTTTTAACCTCCCACACCACATAGACATGGTATGAGAGCAACCAGCCTTTGATGACGCTGTAAGTTATACACAGCGGTGGAAATCCAAATTGGCAGAGCTGGGGGCACGGGGAATCGAACCGCCGACCCTCAGATTAGGAGTCTGACCTAGAAAAAAGTCAGACACTCTAACCACTCCGCCACAGAGAATAAAATTCATTTACCCCCAAAAAACACAAAAAGCACTCACCGTCTCCTCAATCTGTGTCGCCTCTCCCCAGATGTTGGCAATGAGTAGCGTGTTGGACGTGCCCCCGATCGAGTCCTTCAGGCAGTGCGTCAGTTTAGATTGTCTAAAAGGCACGTGGTCTCGGTTTTTCTCGGCCAGCGCGATAACAATCTGCTCCAGGAAGGTGAGCGATTTGTTGATGTACATGGCCTCCTTCTGAACTCTGCCCTCCGACTGGGTGGTCCGAGAAACAAAAAGTAGGCTTCAGTTGGTTGGTTGTTGGAGGTTTACGTCCTGGCAACATCTAAGGTCATATCAGGCACGGCGTGCCACGTCCAGGTTCAGTTTTACCAAGGGACCAGCGAAACTAGGAATGCTCGTGTATACTGGATGTTTGTTTAACCGTTACAACAATTCTACAACTAGCTTTCAGGTTTGATCAACTGACACTTCGTGGATTATTATACTTCTGCAATAAGTAACTAAGAGATCATCCAAGTTTTTTAAAAAGAAAAAACATTTTCACAGTCTTACAAACGAAAGCTTGTTTTATTTAACGACACCTCTAGAGCACCATGATTTGCATCATCGGCTATTGGACGTCAAACATGTGGTCATTCTGACATATTTCTTTGGAGGAAACCCTCTGCCGGCTACTCTTTCCGACAAACAGCAAGGGGTCTTTTATATGCCCTTTCCCAGACAGTACAGGACATACCGCAGCCTTTGATGAACCAGTCGTGGACCACTGGTTGAAGAAAAAAAATAGAAAAAAAAGAAGCCCCCCCCCTAGAAGTTGTGATTAAAAAAATATATATATATAAAAATGGCCAACACAAAGCGCCCCCTACGTGAGTCTTGCTGAGTCGCTCGGATCCTGCCAGGTCAACAAAGTGTAGCTTGGATCTCGTGAAGCGCGCGTTCGACTCGACTCGGGACCGATTCTGAAAGAGCAGACGACATTCAGTCAAACCGACAGCACGCCACTCTCCTGCCATAATCTGTCGTTAAAGTTGCATAGTCCGATGGTTTTTGTCATTTTCTGAGACAAGTATATTAAATTGATTGTTATAATCTACCTTACTTTAGTTTGAACTAGTTTTTATTTTAAATGGTTAACTTTTAAGATATTTGAAGTGCAAACATGCTAAATTAATTTTGGCAAGCACGCCAAAACTCTGACACGATAGGTTTTTACAGTAGGCGCTATTTGAGGTGCTACTCAAGGCGTTATTTGAGGTGCTATTGGAGGCGCTACTCAAGGTGCTATTGGAGGTGCTACTCAAGGCACTATTGGAGGCGCTACTCAAGGCACTATGAGGCATTATTTGAGGTGCTACTCAAGGCACTATTGGAGGTGCTACTCAAGGCATTATTTAGGGTGCTTTTGGAGGCACTACTCAAGGCACTATTGGAGGTGCTACTCAAGGCGTTATTTGAGGTGCTTTTGGAGGCGCTACTCAAGGCGCTATTGGAGGCATTATTTGAGGTGCTACTCAAGGTGCTTATTTGAGGTGCTATTGGAGGCACTACTCAAGGCGCTATTGGAGATGCTACTAAAGGCATTATTTGAGGCGCTATTGGAGGTGCTACTCAAGGTGCTATTGGAGGTGCTACTCAAGGCGTTATTTGAGGTGCTATTGGAGGCGCTACTCAAGGCATTATTTGAGGTGCTTTTGGAGGTGCTACTCAGGCGCTATTGGAGGCATTGTTTGAGGTGCTACTCAAGGTGCTATTGGAGGTGCTACTCAAGGCGTTATTTGAGGTGCTATTAGAGGCACTACTCAAGGCGCTATTGGAGGTGCTACTAAAGGCGTTATTTGAGGTGCTATTGGAGGCGCTACTCAAGGCGCTATTGGAGGCGCTACTCAAGGCGCTATTGGAGGTGCTACTCAAGGCATTATTTGAGGTGTTATTGGAGGCGCTACTCAAGGCATTATTTGAGGTGCTATTTGAGGTGCCATCTGAGTCACTAATTGAGGTAGTTAAAGGCGACACTACCTCGATGTAGACGGTGAAGATGCAGTGTGAGCGGGAGGAGTTGTTGTTGAGCTGGTGTTCGGCGATGGCACGGTTTGTTTCACCCTGAAAACAAAATGAAGCAAATCATCACACTCACAGTCACACCCGCGTCCAATCACTCCACGAACAAACATCTAAAGAGCACAAAGAAAACAAACTGAAAAAACCCAATAACAACCCTTTTGCTTTTAGGGACACATCTTCTGCAAATAATTTAAAACTAAATTTTTTTAAAGTTGGTGATCGTCCCTTTAAAATATAAATTTGGGTCGGGCGGGCGGTATTTTGTGTCCTCCCCCCCCTCCACTCTCGACCGTGATCTCTCCCCCTCCCAGTTCCCTCCCAACCACCCCTCAAATCCCTCTCCATTCCTTTTCCACCACTGCAAATACCATGTAAATACTGACATTGATCTGACTAATATTGATCTAGTCATGTGATACTACTGTTGCCATATTGCTAATGGAACTTGTGGGTTACAGACTGTCATTATATGCTACAAATTCTGTATTCAACAGTTATTGTATAGCTTACTCCAGAAGCCATTTGTGTGTAAATAAACCTGAATTGAAAAAATGGTTAGAACATAAGCGTTTTGGTGCCGAGAAAAGACTTATTCAGCAGAATAAGCATATTTACCAGCAACACAAAAAGTAATGTAACCCCCTAAAATTATACTTTTTTTTTTTGGTCCATTAGTTGTTTAAGCAGGGGAAATCCCAGTCGCAGAGGACTGGTCTTCCCCACTCCACTGCTGGTTAATAGAAAGCCCGAGCCTACACTTTTACCGACCCAAGGGATTTTTAACCTCCCACACCACATAGGCATGGTATGAGAGCAACCGGCCTTTGATGACGCTGTAAGTTATACACAGCGGTGGAAATCTAAATTGGCAGAGCTGGGGGCACGGGGAATCGAACCGCCGACCCTCAGATTAGGAGTCTGACCTAGAAAAAAGTCAGACACTCTAACCACTCCGCCACAGAGAACTAAGTGAAAGTAAAATAAGTCCCTCAAATTCTACCGGACATGGTGGCCGAATCGGTTCAGCGCAGGCATCCCGTGCTTTGGCGCTGACATAAGACTTATTCAGCAGAATAAAAATATTAAAAAATGTAATTTAAATTTTTGTTTTTTTATATAACGGTGTTTACTGACCTCGAAGAGCAGGTTCAACGCTTCCTCCTCGTTCTGCGCCAGGTGGCAGGACAAGCCTTTCACGTGCACGGCGCCCCCCTCCTCCACCACGTTCAGGTGCGGCACCCCCACAGACGCGCGCGTCTCCGGAAGTGCCGCAAGTAGGTCAAACATGGCCTCGTTGTAAATCTCCAGGTACGAGATCCTGCAAGACAATTTTCAATTAATTAAAAAAAAAAAATTAAACGTCCGGCCGTTTTACATGACATTGTAAATACAGTAAACCCTCTCTAAATCGACCGACCATGGGACCGACGTGAAGTGGTCCATTTAGGGAAGTGGTCGGTTTAGGGAGTTAGAATATGGTTACAATGGTATTGTTGGGACCTAAATAAAGCTATCGATAGTTGTCGATCAGTGGAGGTGGTCGGTTAGGGAGGTATTACTGTAGGTAGTTTAGCGGGTACTCAGGTTTTGTTTGTGCGTTGGAGCTATTCGTCCTGACAACATCTACGGTCATATCAGGTACCGACTTGTGGCAGTGCGCACTTATGGCAACCTTTATAGTGCTGCCCCACTGGAGACCAGGCAGTCGGCACCATGGCCGTTGGTTATATATGTAAAAAAATGTGTTCATCGCATTTATGTTTACATTAGAATTTACACAAAAATCGGAAATAGGCAAATTTGGGTAAAATGATGGCAACATTTCCATTTTTTAGTGAATAATTTATTCACATGATAGGTTTTATTCTCAGTATTGGGGCACTGTTCTCCAGAAAATTACAGCTGATTGTGATGACTGAGTCAGCCCACTGTTCTACGTTACCTGATTGTGACTG
Source organism: Branchipolynoe longqiensis (assembly GCA_030323885.1). Lineage (NCBI taxonomy): Eukaryota > Metazoa > Annelida > Polychaeta > Phyllodocida > Polynoidae > Branchipolynoe > Branchipolynoe longqiensis. Next base: position 47,024,849 of record CM059203.1, on the reverse strand, counting down.
ATTCAGCCCACTGTTCTACATTACCTGATTGTGACTGAGTCAGCCCACTGTTCTACATTACCTGATTGTGACTGAGTCCGTCCACTGTTTTACATTACCTGATTGTGACTGAGTCCGTCCACTGTTTTACATTACCTGATTGTGACTGAGTCAGCCCACTGTTCTACATTACCTGATTGTGACTGAGTCAGCCCACTGTTTTACATTACCTGATTGTGACTGAGTCAGCCCACTGTTCTACATTAACTGATTGTGACTGAGTCAGCCCACTGTTCTACATTACCTGATTGTGACTGAGTCAGCCCACTGTTTTACATTACCTGATTGTGACTGAGTCAGTCCACTGTTCTACATTACCTGATTGTGACTGAGTCAGCCCACTGTTCTACATTACCTGATTGTGACTGAGTCAACGTCACACTACTGTTAGCCCGCTACATTACCTGATTGTGACTGAGTCAGCCCACTGTTCTACATTACCTGATTGTGACTGAGTCAGCCCACTGTTCTACATTACCTGATTGTGACTGAGTCAGCCCACTGTTCTACATTACCTGATTGTGTGACTGAGTCAGCCCACTGTTCTACATTACCTGATTGTGACTGAGTCAGCCCACTGTTCTACATTACCTGATTGTGACTGAGTCAGCCCACTGTTTTACATTACCTGATTGTGACTGAGTCAGCCCACTGTTTTACATTACCTGATTGTGACTGAGTCAGCCCACTGTTCTACATTACCTGATTGTGACTGAGTCAGCCCACTGTTCTACATTACCTGATTGTGATGGCGGAGTCTGCCCACTGTTCTACATTACCTGATTGTGATGGCGGAGTCTGCCCGTTGCTCTATCTCCTGGTAGATCTGTGAGATGGAGTGGGGAATGATGCCGCGGTGTTTGTAAATCTCGGCCACACCTGTCATTGTGTAGGTCTTCCCTGCCCCCGTCTGGCCGTAACATAGTAGTGTGCCTGCGAGTGGAATTCCCAGACATCTAAAGTTGCACAGTCCAATGGTTTTGCGTTTCTGCCTTTTTCCCCCCGAGATAAATATACTAAATTGATTGTCATAGCCTACCTTACTTTAGTTTGAAGTAACTTTTATTTTAAACTGCTAAGTTTTTAGATATATGAAGTGTGATGTCATATTAGTTTTGTCAAGCTTGCCAAAACTCTGACACCATAGGCTTCAGCAGTAACAGATTATATTAAATAAACTCAGTATTCCCCTCTATATGGCAACAAATGTTTAATAAGTACATGATTATCTAAATTAGATATGTAGGATCAATTTTAGATAATTGTTTTTTTGTTTTTGAAAATTTGATGCATCATCGGACTAAGTTAGTAAACTAGTCAATAGTAAACTACAAAAGATAAGAAAATAAAGAAAACTTGTTAAATCCGTTGCTCTTAAAAGTTAAATAGATCAGGTTGAATGATTGGTTGTTGGAGTTTTACATCTTGGCAACATCTAAGGTCATATCAGGACAGGTACTGACTTGTGATAGTGCTCGCTCATGTCGACTTACTAGTGCTGCCCCAGTGGGAGACCAGGCCTACCGCCGGCACCATGACCCAATATCCCACTCTGTCACATTATCCTGCCACTGAGACAACCAGTCCTTGCCCTATCCCAATAATGCTGAGCGCCTGGCTAGGAAGGGACAAGAATACATTTTTAATTCATTGGTTTGATTCGACCAGTGTTTGAATGGGAGACGTACGCTCAACTCATTCGGACATCCAGTCTGGTCGGATCTCTAAGAGGTGTTCTCTGTGGGGGAGTGGTTAGAGTGTCTGACTTTTTTCTAAGTCGGACTCCTAATCTGAAGGTTGGTGGTTTGATTCCCCATGCCATTACCTCTGTCACTTTGGAGTTCCACCACTGTGTATAACTTACACCATCATCAAACTTCAAAGGCCAGTTGCTCTCCTACCATGTCTATGTGGTGTGGGAGGCTAAAAAATCCCTTGGATCGGTTAAAGTGTAGGCTCGGGCTTTGAATCGACCAAGTGTCTAATGGTGAAAACCAGTCTATTCAGACTTATCCATGATAGGCAGTACGATATAAATCTTCAAGAAAAATCTGTAAGTTAAAGAAAGGCGACTCACCGTTGTAGCCGTCCAGAGCGTTGGTGACAAAGTCTTTGGAGACGGTTTGGTGCACATAGTCCTGGGTGGCATTGTGCAGGATTCCGTCAAGTTGGAACGACCAGTCGAGAACCTGGTTATTTACGTAGCCTCCCTTAGAATCGCGCTTACAATGTACGTCAATGATCTACAAACAAAGACAGGAAAGTTGTTCAAAATAAGATAAAAGTAATGGCAGTAATGATTTTAATGGAGGTAATGATTTTTCTTAAAGCTGCATAATCCGATGAAAACATCAAATTTCCAAAGCCAAAACAATTATCGACATTTGATTCTACACATGAAACTTAGATACTGGTGTACTTATTAAATATTTGTTGCCATAGAGAAGGGAATACTAAGGCAATTGAATAGAATCTGTTACTGCAGAAGACTACAGTGTCGAGAGTCTTGGCGTGCTTGCCAAAATTCATTTGGCATGTGTGCACTTCAAATATCTCAAAACTTAGCCATGTAAAATAAAAGTTATTGTAGGTTATAATGATCAATCTAATATATTTATCTGAGAAAATGACAGAAATTCAAAACCATCGGACTATGCAACTTAAGTAACCCACTATATGCGATGGTGAAGGTGTCCATACCTGTCACAGACCGTAGACTGGGACTTCAAGGTCATACAGACCAAACAGCTCAAGGTAATGAGCACCATGTAGCAATGAAGCCAATAATGAGACTAATAATAGTAATAATGAGTAATAATGACTAAAAATTACACTGACAATGACACTAAATGATATAATAATAATACTAATAATGATATTGTCGTGGGGGGTGATGAAAATGGGGAAATATTGCACCTAGAGCGGGACTCGAACCAACATCTCTTTGCATTCCGGGCCAGTGTGCTAACCATTACACCACATAGGCTCCGTGATATCAACACTACCCACGCCGCCATGTTTATGCGGCTCCTTGCCTGAGAGGTCAGTGCAGACCACTACAATATCATAATAATACTAATAGTAATATTGATATAATAATACTATTATTGATATAATAATACTGTAGTGGTCTGCACTGACCTCTCAGGCAAGGAGCCGCATAGACAGGTAGGCGTGGGTAGTGTGGTGATATCAGGGAGCCTAGGTGGTGTAATGGTTAGCACACTGGCCCGGAATGCAAAGAGATGTGGGTTCGAGTCCCGCTCTAGGCACAATATTTCCAATTTTCATCACCCCCATGACAATACTATTATTGATTTAATAACACTATTATTGATATAATAATACTATTATTGATATAATAATACTATTATTGATATAATAATACTATTATTGATATAATAATACTATTATTGATACAATAATACATATAATGAGACTAAAATGATATATTAATGATATTATGACACCAATAATGATACTAGTAATATTGACACTAATAATGACATTATAATTAAACCAATAATAACACTAATAACATTACTAATGATAACACTGATAATGACACTAATAATGACATAATAATTAAACCAATAATGACACTAATAACATTACTAATGATGACACTAATAATGACAATAATAATGTCACTAATAATGTCACCGATAACGTCACAAATAATGTCACCAATAATATCACCAATAATGTCACTAATATTACAAGCTGACCTTGCCACCGGCCTCCAGGTTGATCATGTCGTGTGCGAACTTGGCGGTTGGCCTGGTGCGGACCAACACCCGCACTTTGTTGTTACTCATCCCGCACTGAGGGAAGAAAATAACAGCGCACTGTAAGTAACACATACAATGAAGGTGTGTCATGCCAGGGCCGTCTTCAACTGTACGCCTCGGAGAAATTCCAAATGTCGCGATACTCCAAAAGGCGTTTTAGCTGTCGGATGTCTCGAAAATGGTGTCCTCCAAAGCGTTCACTTAATGCTGCTAGGTGCACATGCGCAACCAGATATTTTGAACACACAACTTTCCACTATTTATTCTAAGACATGCATACCACTACAGTAATTTGCGCCAAATCAAAACAAAAAAGTAGGAAAATGTAGGTATTTTGAAGAAAAAGTATGAAAAATAAAATTCTGCTAACCGCGCATGGCCATTTTGGAGGTGGAATTGTTTGTTTTCGCCTCCTACTCGAAAAGCGCAATGCCTCGGAGATGATGCCTCGGCACACGTTGAATGCAAATTGGCAAAGATATACACGCCGCGGAGTCAACTCTGACTCTGAGGCATACCCTGAACGCAGCCGGCCCTGGTGACACTTCCTAGTCATGTTCACTGCCAAATGCTGCCCAGCAGACCGTTAGTGGAGTATAAAGTTTTATACAAATATTGCTTGAATAGGATCGTTGTGCCTTTTGCCCTTTTACGATATGGTCTTTGGCATTGTGGTGTTGATTGCTTAGGGATGAAAGCAGTCTGTGGCAAAAAAAGCGGAAACACAGAAATTCTCCCATAGGCTCAGCATTGTCAGGGAATCGTGGAAAATTCCCGGAAGTCAGGTCTCATACATATTGATATATGCTGATAGTGCTGCAGCATTTAAAGCATGTATTAGTAGATGCTGACCGTGTTGTGGCGTTTGAAGCATGTATAAGTAGTATAAGCTGATAGTGCTGCAGTGTCTGCACCACATATTAGTATACGCTGATAGTCCTGCGGCGTTTAACAGCGTATTAGTATACACTGATAGTGCTGCAGTATTGCAGTAGGGGGCCAACAGGAAAAATCCCGGAAATCCGCGAAATCGCGGAGATCTTTCATGCCTGATTGCTGTTGGAGCGACCTGGGTAATGCGTAATCTGCACCAATGTAGGTTATGTAGGGATGTGGGACTGCGAGATCATGGTTGACAAAAACAAGCTGAACTCTGTTCCGGAATTCACCTACCTCGGAAGCACTATATCAAGTGATGGACACATTGATGCTGAAATACAGAGGAGGATGGCCAAGGCTAGCGCATCTTTCGGCCGACTACGCCAGAGACTCTGGAACAACCACCATGTGTCCATTCGGGTCAAAGGCAAGATCTACCGTGCAATCATGCTATCCACCCTACTATACGGAGCCAAGGCCTGGACAGTGTACAGACGACAGGCGAAAAAGCTGCATGCCTTCATGATGCGACATCTGCGTTCAATCATGAGGTTAACCTGGAAGGACAAAGTGACAAATAAGGAAATACTCGAACGGACGGGGCTGCCCTCTATGGAAGATCTTCTGATCAAAAAGAATCTCCGGTGGACTGGACACCTCATGAGGATGTCATCAGACAGGCTACCAAAGCAGATCCTCTATTCTCAACTGTCTGCTGGTTACAGAAAGAGAGGGCGCCCTGGTCTCCGGTTCAAGGATACCATCAAGAGAAACCTGAAGCTGAGAGACATTAAGACCGACTCATGGACGCAACTCTCACAGCAGAGAGCTAAATGGAGCGCGGCAGTCAAGTAATGAAAGCAGTCTTTGTCGCATCGCGACCGACAGCATGATGATGATGATGATGGGACTGCGGGCAGCCTGATTCCAGTCATTTAGTGGCTATTTATGCCTTGAATTTTGTTTTAAATCAGTGTTTTAGTCCGTACACGAGCCTCACCACCAGGGACTGAGCTAACCAATGTTGTCGTTACTTACATTTAGTAACTCCATGGTTACGGCAATAAAACTACACAAATAAATCAGAACAACAAAACAAATGTCAGAAATCATGTAAATTTTCACTTGTCCAATGGAAAAACTCAAGCCATATTCTTGGCTCGGACAAGCTCTTATTTCGAACGCTGTTCAGGTATGTGAAAAGTCCTTCCACTCCGATCAACATCTCATTATTTGTTGGTAGATCGTGGGTTCGAACCTTGGTTGAGTCAAACCAATGACTTGAAAATTGGTGCTTGTTGCTTCCTAGCCAGGCGCTCTGCATTATTAGGACAGGGCAAGGGCTGGTGTGCTCAGTGTCAGGATAATGTGACTGAGTGGGATACCAGGTCATGGTGCCGGCAGCCTGGTTTCCCAGTGGGACAGCACTATAAAGTCGCCATGAGTGCGCACTGTCGCAAGTCGGTACCCGTCCTGATATGACCTTAGATGTTGCTAGGATGTAAAACAACAAACAAACAATCTCATTATTTGTTCTCACAAAGATCTTGAATGCTGATGTAATCCCAAATTATGGTGAATGGTGATTTCGGACTAATTTAGATCAGTGCGGACAGTTTAATAGAATTCAGGGGTTTTGAAGACTAATGACCCCAAATGCCTTGAAATGGGGCAAATGAAGTTTAAGACTTTTCAAGACCTTTCAAGACTTTCCAGGCAAGTAAGAAAATACTGTTACAAGTGTTAGTTCCTGCCAACTTAGATGTCAGATTGTCAAGCGTTGGGAAAATGTATTACCATTATTTCCAAACACAGATTCAGCTTTTTCATATCTACCAGAGAGCGTGTATATAGATGAGAGGGACAACTCTCATACTAAACCGTGTAACAGCTGCCGACTGTGGCGCTCCAAGTGGTGGTTGTTGAACAGCTGTCAAACTCAAGGCATTGTCAATGGCCGTGAGCAATCTTCGTACAGAAAAAGTGAAATATCTCTAAAACCGCACAATTTAGAAACAAACTGTTTGGCAGACCAACAGAACAAATGTTTAATAAACAGATTATATTAAATTTATATGCTTAGTATTCTGCATTTATATTAATTTTGAATAAAACTGACGTTTTGCCCTGTGTGTACCGGCAAACTCAATGAATTGTCAATGGCCGTGAGCAATCTTGGGACAGAAAAAGTGCAATATCTCTAAAACCACACCGCATAGAAACAAACTGACTAGAATACATATAGAGAACATATTCAATGAATAGATTATATTAAATTGATAAGGTTAGGCTTCTGCATTTCTATTAATTTTGAATAAAACTAATGTTTTGCACTGCACGTACCGTCAAACTCAAAGCTTGTTCAACAATAACCGTGAGAGGCACCACTGTAGCCTGTGTTACCGATTTTCGCGGGAGTTGTCCCTCTCATCTATATACACGCTCTCTGTATCTACACAAATCCTAATCTTTCCAGATTTCTTCATAACAGGAAAGATGGAAGCACACCACTGTGTTGGGGTTGTAACCACGTGACTTTCTACACAGATTCATCGTCTTCTCTACATGTGTATCTTGTCCTATTTTATTCAACGTATAGTCTGAGTATGGGTTTGGCTGCATTATGATGCAACCTTTTGGTGTGGTTGAACACAATGTCTTCAACTTTTCAAGGCTATGGTCAGTGCACTTTTCCCAGGTTAAACACTGAATCAGATTCTCTTGATATAGATAGGACAGCTTCAATCCAAAATGAAGTCCCAGCTCAAGAAGACTTCCTGTAACACATCTCTAACATCTTTGGTCTGGTGGTGACTGGTTTAGAGAAAGCACAGAAACTCGTGTTTGTGCACAGAATACTTAGGTAGAGACCTGCAGAAAAAATGTCAAATACCAGATAGCACTACAAAACAGATATATTCTGTTAAAGTACACCAATCCCTTTAATTTAACATGCAGATGGACTTTATAGGCCTAGCAGAAGCACATTTATTACAGTTTATGTATCAGGAATACAGGCTAATGTGGTACCGAGGGTACTCAAATTCCAGGGGGCGCTACGACGCAAGTTGGGCCTTCATGGGCGATAATAGAGTGAAAAGAGGAGCATCAGTATTAGTTTGACAGGTGTGTGGTTTGGGTTTAGGGGTTATAGTTGTGTGTGGTGGGGTAGGGGTTTAGGGTATGTGTGGTTTGGGTGTAGGCGTGTGTGGTGGGGGTGTGTGGTTGGGGTGTAGGTGTCAGTGGTCGAGGGCATAGGTTTGTGTGGTGTGTGTGTAGTGGAGGTGTAGTGAGAATGTTGGTGGGTGTGGGGTTTTAGGGGTGTGTGGTGACAATGCGTGACCATGTAAACAGACGTCGGTACTTCACTTCAGTGGCCTGAATTGCGTTGCAGCGCCACCTATCGATTACAGTGTCTTTGTCTAACCCCATTATCATGCCACACATACAGACTATTGGTTTTCAGCTGCAGATTTTTGATCTGAGTAAAATAGTAAATATACACCACAAATTAATAATGAAAAGTCCCAAAGTCATATAGAAAACTATCTTTTTAATGTATGTGCACTATTTGTGATAAATAACTGACAAATATTAGTTTAGAAATGCACAAGACAACATAATCAACAGTACATGGCCTGCATCATGTAAATGTAAACAAAAGCACATAACAAACCAATCAAAATGCTTCATTCTGGTCAGGTGATCCAGCTGCCAAGTGAAGTACATCACTTTGAGATTAAAATATCTCGAAAACTGCACAAGATACAATAACATCGCCTTGCACACAAAGCAACAACAAGTTATAAATCTATTTGATGATGATAGTTTCATCAGAGGGCCATTTGCCAGGGCTGAGCTATGAAATGTTAGTCCCTTAGACATAACATTGGTCATGCAACCAACTTTTCCCAATAGGCTCCGTTCACGCGGATTTGCAAGTGCTTAAGTACTTAGGGGACCATCAGAGCTGGACCACTAAAGTGAACTGATCAAAGGGACTATAGTTACAAAGGGACTATAGTTACACCAAAAACATGGAAATAGACGAAAATTCAATAGTGTGTAGTTAGCTCCAGTGACCTTTGTTATGTTTCAAGATGCGAGCATAAAATACATGATACATCACACATGAAATAAACTTAGAGAAAGTTAAGTTAAAACTAACACAACAAAGTCTAAAGCCATGTTCACACACACAACTTTAGGCCGAACTAGATAAGGCAAACTAGATGAAGCGAACTAGTGTCGTGTCCACACATGCAGTATGCTCAGGGCGGTTTAAGGCGAAAATCGATATCTGCGCATGAGCAAGTCCATACTAACCAGCGCCAGTTTCGGTTAGTCGACGGCGCCACAAGAGAGTGTGGGTTCGACCTAGATATGTATGGACTGAATCGTATTTGTTTGGAACGGTCAAAACTTCTGCTGGGCAGTGAAAACCTTAAAATAAATCATGAAACAATCTGTGCACAGCTAGCAGTTTCATAGAGCAAATTTACCGGAAAGTCAGCAAACTCAGGTCTCGACTGTGACGTCCTTAATCTGCCTCATCTAAACCGCTACCTTCCACACAGGCAATATGGGCTGACTTAAGCTAGTTCGGTTCATCTGGACTACCTCGCGACGTGGTTTACTTGAAGCGACCTAGATGAGGCGAATCCGCCTCAGCGTCGCATCCACATGGCGAATGTGAGCCGAACTAAACAAGGCGAAATAGTTGAGGCGACTTAACGCCCGTGTGTGAACACGGCTAAAGACTCAAAACAAGATTAGACTTCACGGGTGTGGTGGTGGTGGGGCTCTAGATCTCTATTACACCTTTACAGTATTAGTATTCGGCCTACTACTGGTATCACCCAGAGCCCGAGACTCTACTACTTATTTAAGTTATTAGTAGTACTATCAAGTAGGCCTACCAACATTAAATACTACTACGAGTACGAAGTACTATTACTAGACTAGTATTAAAAACATAGGCTGGATCTTCCACCTGCATTGGATATTTGGCATTGCCAACCCCTTTGAAGCAGCACTTTTAATTAATAAATAAAGACAAAAAAAGGCCTCGCACAAACATCTTTACTTAAAATAAAAACAAATGAAAGTACAGCTGCGTGAGCTGGACATACCTGGCATGTGTCGGCAGTGTTAGGACGTTGCAGGTCCCCCCAGGCACGGTCGTTCCCCAACTCGGTCACACTTACAGTGAAAGAGTTATTTCCACTGTTACGAGTGTTAGTCCCCTTTAGGCTGTTACTGGTACTAGTGTTAGTGACTAAGTTAGTGCCTGTTAGCGAATGTGGCTGTGCTCTCATCTTCGTTAACTTTAAGGGTGGCCCTGTACTGACCGTCCAAATGGTCCCACAATCCCCGATCTGTTTCTAAATACAATGCGACACGTCTATTTTTTTATAGTTATTTTCTTTTTGTTAACTCACCGCTGCTGTGACTCCAAAAAAATGTATATACAAATTTGCGCAAGCACAAGCGCCCACACTCGCCACTGTTGTCGTTGTTGTCAGGACCGGTGCGCATGCGTCGCCCCAGTCTCGCCGGAAGTCACCGGGAGTCTCGCCGGCCGAGACTTCCGGCGAGACTTCCACATTCAAAATGGTGGCGATGAAAACAAATGTTCGTCTGCGAGCCGATTGAAGAACAATTGCGATGTCCAACACCGAGTGCAGGTAGGTCTGCGAGCTATTGCACTTGTTAGGTGCGTCCGGACTGCTGAGCAGATATATTAATTGGTACATGTGGATTTTGTATCTAGTGTTTCGGAGAAAACTGTTAAGATATGGTCCGCAAATGAGGCGATGACAATGTAACGTTGGTCCAATCGCAGACTCGGCGGAACTTCTATGTGACGGGCCGACATGTCACATAGAAGTAACACTGTTACTTAACTTATCTAGTCTCGGTCCTGTCAATGTTTGTTAATTTGTTACATATGTGCAATAATATTGCCAATATCTATTCAATAAAATGCCACCTATCTCGGGATCTGGATCGCGGGGGTCTTGCAAGCACCTAGTCTAGTCCTAGTCCTAGAATAAGTCTTATTCACAGCCACATGTCAAACTCAAACAGGCTTTAATTTCTTATTATAAGAAATTAAAGCCTGCTTGAGTTTGACATGTGGCTGTGCTGCCTGTGTCTGTGACTGTGTTGACTGACACTGCTAGGTAGAATAAGAAATTAAAGCCTGTTTCATGTTTGAGTGTGACATGTGACTGTGTTGACTGACACTGCTAGGTAGAATAAGAAATTAAAGCCTGTTTGAGTTTGACATGTGGCTGTGCTGCCTCTGACTGTGTTGACTGACACTGCTAGGTAGAATAAGAAATTAAATCCTGTTTGAGTTTGACGTGTGGCTGTGCTCCCTGTGACTGTTGACTGACACTGCTAGGTAGAATAAGAAATTAAAGCCTGTTTGAGTTTGACATGTGGCTGTGCTGCCTGTGACTGTGTTGACTGACACTGCTGACGCCACGTTGTTGACAATGGAGGCATTCGACTGGGCCCTTTCTATCCGCAAGATTTCCAGATGGATCGGATGGAGCCACAACACACATCCGAATCATACGTATATAAACCCACTTCCGGTCCCAGTCGAATAGGAATTTGTAAGGAAATAGTTTGACATTCGCATAGAGAGGCCCAGTCAAATGCCCCCAATGTTCCATCTGGACCCTGGTTTATATCCCACATTTATTTGATTATATCTGGTTTTGCTTTTGGTGTGAAATCATGAATGACACGCCCGCTCTTCTGGGCTAACGAATCGAGTATGAACCCAGCGCTGTGCCTGTGGTTAGTTGACATTTAGTAAAGTCTTTAGCTTAGTTTAGGCTAGATAAAGGATTCATCCTGTACTCGCAGTACACCAACCCTATATAAAAGCTGTCGAAAAAGCGGGGAAATGAAATGAGAGCCTAAATCCACAATCTAAAAAGCATTACTTATTCTTTATATAGGTCTTAATATTTACCCGCTACCTTTGAGTTGAAAAATATATTAAAACATAGTTTAATAGAATTTAAAGGTGAAATTGACGGCGTTCTATGGCCGCCATCTTGTCTTTTTGCATTCTCTCCCATTTCATCAACTCTGTGCTGATATAAGTACCCATTTGATACTGGAGGCAGGCATTCTACTTCGTGTTCCATACTAAAGCTATTTTCTCCCGTATTTAGACTACATTGTTGTTCACCCATGTACTGCAAGTACAGGGTGAATCTGTTATCTAAGTTTAGGCTAAAGTTTTGATTTTCAACCGACTTTAAGTTTAACCGTTGATTCAGTTTTCCGACACCAGACTGTTGGAATTTTGGTGGTGCAAGGTTGAAGGTGTCAGACTTACTTCACTTACACTAACTGAGATATTTAAAACAGTGTGTAATTTTATTTTATTTAACTAGTTGCCAATTTGGAGTGCGGTGACGATGTGGATTCCAAGCACTGGTATAACTGTTTCAGAATTGTAGTTTATCGGTGTATTCTATTATGAATAAGCAATGTTTAGCGACGCTAGCCTTAGCTCAGAGCGGGAGACTGACCCCCACTCGGAGATTTATTTATTTAATTATTATTATGTGATTCAACACAAGTATATTAATTATTATTAACCAATCACGGTCGTCCACCCTGTTTGCTGTGGACCAGCACAGTTCTGCAGAAACAGCTGTTTCCGGTTGCTGGATTCTGGTGAATTCATTTTCCACATCTATGAGTATGCATATTGTTGTATATATATATGTATATATATATATGTTAGTCTTTAACCTCCCCCCTGGGTGGGAGGGGTCGGTATTAATATATGATAAAATATTTCGTGATGTACGTCATTGACGTGATTGTCAATTGAGTGGATTAATTCACAACTCGCTCGCTGTGGACGCTGTGATTTTTATTTCACGTTTGATTTACAACTAACACCTAATTAATTCAGCTTGTAATGGTATTGGCCTAGATATTGATCTCATGAAAATTGAAATAGGTAGGACTGTGAATAAGATTTTGATGGGGTAGGTGTGGGGGGGGGGGGGGGGGGGGGGGAGAGGCCAGCATTTAGTCACACGACGTGTTTACGGTCATTGAAGAGTTAGTGTGACATTGGGGTCCTCCGCCACCAGCATGGTTTGGTGTTAAGGTCACGTCATGGCCTCTTTGTGTGAAGCATCGTTTTATGTGTGTGTGGGATGAATTTATTTACCTTGCCTATAACGGATAAGTGTGTTAACACTTGTTTTCACAGCCTGGTAGCACTAATCCAATCTGATTCAAATCTTTTTTTAGTAATATTAGTACTAGATCTTTATTGAATTTATTTGTGGGGCCATAATCACCTATTTGTGTAATAAATATCGGCCAATTTCGCCCCAATTCATGCTGATTTAATCCCAACTTAAGTTCTAGTTTCATTTTGAAAATGTTTGACAAAAATCATTTAGTGCACCTGAGCCAGCTCAGAATTATATATATATTCATAAAATTGTGTGGTACAGTGAGTGAGCGTATCGGCTGCTGAGGTGTGGGTGAGTAAGTGGTGCCATGTGGGGAAGTGACGTCGTATCAGTAGATGACTTAAAGTTGCATGGTCCGATGAAATATAATTTTGTCAAAATTAAAACAACTACTTACATTTGATCCTATATATCCAACTTAAGGGCGCATTCCATATACGCGTAATGCGTTATGCGTTATGCGAATGCCAGCATTCCATATACGCGTAATGCGTTATGTGGCGCACGACTGGCTATATTTAAAAAATTAAAATAAACAATTATTCTCCATACTGCTCTGTATGTGACCAAATATTGCATGTATATCTATGTAACTTTTTGTATGTCACATGGGGGTTCCTACCTTTATTATAACCAAATTATAGATAAGTATTCATATTTCTGTGCATATGGTAGCATTTTTAGCTTTCCCCTAACCCTATGTCTCCGTGGTGCCCAGCTCACCATGTGTTTCCAATTAGCACCCCTCTGACTCAGGTTTCTATTCACATCCAGCTTGACGCATAACGCATTACGCACCGATCGCTACAGGGACCGATCGGGATAATGAATTTCTGACGCATTCGCATTCGCATTACGCGTGTATGGAATGTAGCGCATAGGTTTCAAGGCGTTTCGATTTTTTGTTGCATTCGCATTCGCATTACGCGTATATGGAATGCGCCCTTTAGGTACTGGTGTATTAGCTAATGATTTGGGACAGCATATACAGAATAACCAGTGAGTTTATAACCTCACCCCTTTGAACACTCAGTTTGAAACACCCATTATGCAGGAAGGCCATTAACCAATTAGGCCAATCTCGTGACCTCATTAGCCCCCCCAACCAAGTAGGCCTGCTGTGCAGGGTCACAGAGGGGATGGGGAAATGAGGTGGATGTTGCCCCCCCCCCCCACCTCCAGGTTGGATATTCAATGCTGTTTGGTCAATTCTATAAATATAATTATTCAATTTGGGTAATTTAAATTGTGAAATTTATATATATATATATATATTAGTATTGGCCGATCAATATATATATATATTTTTGGGTCCATATATATATAACGATAACACATGATCAGAACAGTTGCTGCCATCATAGCATTAAACCTGGAAATCTGCATTGCTATCTAATGAATTTGCATTTCTTATATATTGGTCACTCTCCTGAAAACTGGTTAGCATGGGATGGGATTTTAAAATATCAATAACAAAAAATCCTACTTATTTTTTTCCTTATACTTTTCATATTCATATTCAGATTTGATGTAAGAAATAAGGGAAATAAAATAAACCACATGCAACTTTGGTCTTTATGGTTATGAAGTGTTTTTGTACAAAAAAAAACCCATTTTACAGTCAGCCATTTGTAACATGACATACGGGACATGGTTGGATCCTTACTAACATCTTGTATTGCATTGATATATCAAACAAAACAGTTCCCAAATGAGAAGGAAATATTTTGTAACATGTATGCATGTTTAATTTTTTTTTTAATTATTTGGTGTCTTCAGAAATAACATTACAAATTTCCATCACAGATGTAACCAGTGGTGCTGGATGCAACACAAATATTGTAACCTAATTATTCAGTGAATAAAGCATGGCTGGGAATTACTTTTCTTAATCAATATAAGCACTACATATTTCTGTATATTATGAAATTATTTAATTCTGCTTAGATTTATATTAAGCAGACTGTGCACCCCTAAACAGAAATACCTACCTACAGCCCTGTCAGGTTCCAGGATTACTAGGTCATCTCATATCACGTGGTGTCCGCGAGATGACCATCTGGGTCATAGCAACAGGAGTTTTGACAAGCTTGTCGAAATTATTTTGGGTTCTTTCAGCTCAAATTGCTTCAAAACTAATCATCTTTAATCAAAATCACTCCGGACTAATGATTAGTAGCTCGTAACAATCAATTTGATGTATTTATCTAAAAAATTAAGACAAAAATTCAAATGCCATCGGACCATGCAACTTTAATGAATAGAGGTAACCAGCCGATGGCTTAGTGGCTGGGGATTAGATGGCATCTTCCGGCTTATTATACTTGTATAATGGCTTATTCAGCATATATGTATATAAATATATGTATAGCGGGTATGTGTTGGCAGGGGTAGGAGAGGAGTTGGACAAGAAGTTATCTCAGCTTAAGCTAAGATTCCTTGTATGCGGCATGCGAATGCGAATAAAAATGGAAAACCATGTAAATGAATAGTGGTGCTTCCATACGTCCGCATGCGAATGCGGCAAATGGATCGATCGGTGCGGCATGCGAATACTGTTGCACAAATTTGGAGGAATAACCATATCTATGCCGCATATACGACATTCGCATGCCGCATATAAGGAATCTTAGCTTTATGTCTTCAGACTGGGTTCCACCGCAAGCAGAAATTCATATGTAATTAAATATTTAACCAGCTATATAATTTATGCAAAACACCAATTAGCGCTATCATTATCAAACTAGCCACTCTGTTACCAGTTCTTATCAGCCTGGGAAGGCATATCAGCATTGCAATGGAAGCTGTGTTGTCAACACCAGATAACAATTTATGATTTATTGATCTGATCCATACAGGCATAAAACAATTTATTTATGATATAATATATTGCAATGCGTCATAAGATAAGATGTGCAGGTGAGCGGTGTCTGAGTAGCTAGGCTGTATACCATTTTAATGTGTATGCTCTGTCGTATACTATTCACGACGTATAGTGTTCACGGCATAATTTGACATGATGTGTGGGTGTCCCTGTGAGAATACACAGTGTGCTGATAGTTGAACCGTGTGTGTGTGTGTCCCTGTGAGAATACACAGTGTGCTGATAGTTGAACCGTGTGTGTGTGTGTCCCTGTGAGAATACACAGTGTGCTGATAGTTGAACTGTGTGTGCGTGTGTCCCTGTGAGAATACACAGTGTGCTGATAGTTGAACTCTTGTGTGTGTATCCCTGTGAGAATACATAGTGTGCTGATAGTTGAACTGTGTGTGTGTGTCCCTGTGAGAATACACAGTGTGCTGATAGTTGAACTCGTGTGTGTGTGCTGTCCCTGTGAGAATTACACAGTGTGCTGATAGTTGAACCGTGTGTGTGTGTGTCCCTGTGAGAATACACAGTGTGCTGATAGTTGAACTGTGTGTGCGTGTGTCCCTGTGAGAATACACAGTGTGCTGATAGTTGAACTCTTGTGTGTGTATCCCTGTGAGAATACATAGTGTGCTGATAGTTGAACTGTGTGTGTGTGTCCCTGTGAGAATACACAGTGTGCTGATAGTTGAACCGTGTGTGTGTGTGTCCCTGTGAGAATACACAGTGTGCTGATAGTTGAACCGTGTGTGTGTGTCTCCCTGTGAGAATACACAGTGTGCTGATAGTTGAACTGTGTGTGCGTGTGTCCCTGTGAGAATACACAGTGTGCTGATAGTTGAACCGTGTGTGTGTGTATCCCTGTGAGAATACATAGTGTGCTGATAGTTGAACTGTGTGTGTGTGTCCCTGTGAGAATACACAGTGTGCTGATAGTTTAACCGTGTGTGTGTCCCTGTGAGAATACACAGTGTGCTGATAGTTGAACCGTGTGTGTGCATGTCCCTGTGAGAATACACAGTGTGCTGATAGTTGAACTGTGTGTGTGTATCCCTGTGAGAATACATAGTGTGCTGATAGTTGAACCGTGTGTGTGTGTGTCCCTGTGAGAATACACAGTGTGCTGATAGTTGAACCATGTGTGTGCATGTCCCTGTGAGAATACACAGTGTGCTCATAGTTGAACTGTGTGTGTGTGTGTTCCCGTGAGAATACACAGTCTGCTGATAGTTGAACTGTGTGTGTGTGCGTGTCCCTGTGAGAATACACAGTGTGCTGATAGTTGAACCGTGTGTGTGTGTGTCCGCGTGAGAATACACAGTGTGCTGATAGTTGAACCGTGTGTGTGTGTGTGTGTGTGTGTGTGTGTGTGTGTATCCCTGTGAGAATACACAGTGTGCTGATAGTTGAACCGTGTGTGTGTGTCTGTGTGTGTGTCCCTTTGAGAATACAAGGTGTGCTGATAGTTGAACCCTGGGCTTCCATCCCAGTGTCCTACCAACTGAACCCGCTAATCCTCTTTGTGCGTAGATGACTTTATTTTGCCGCTAAGCAGAGAAGGAACGTGCCTTCGGGAGTTGACAGTTGATAATCTAACAATCAACACGCTATGCCTTTCCTTTTATGACTGACAGTTGATATTTTAACATTGATAATCTAACAGTAACAATCAACACACTATGCCTTTCCCTTTATGACTTTACAGTTGATGATATTTCACTTCAAATATCTTCGAAGTTAACCATTTTATTGCCTCCAAGTCCAACGTAATGACCAATCAAATATATTTATCTAAACGAAACAAAATAGAGCAAAACTTTTTTTTTTTTTAATCCAAAAGACTAATCGGATTGTGCAGGTAAATTATGTTGTTGTTGGCTGTAGTTTTACATCCTAGCAACATCTACGGTCATATCAGGACAGGTACCGACTTGTGACAGTGCGCACTCATGGTGACTATAATGCTGCCCCACTGGGAGACCAGGTGGCCGGCACCATGACCCGATGTCCCACACAGTCACATTACCCTGACACTGTCACTGAACCAACCAGTCCTTGTCCTATCCTTGTAATGCCGAGTGCCAGGATAGGTAGTGACAAATATCAATTTTAGAAGTAGTCAGTTGGACTCGACGGGGATTCGAACTCCCAACCTTCCACACGGGAAGCCTTTACCCATTCGGCGCGACCTTTAAGTTTTGAGTGTGAAGGTGAGCTGCCTGGTCAGCTGTTTGTTTGTTTGGTGTTGTTTTACGTCCTAGCAACATCTAAGGTCATATCAGGACGGGGCCTGGTCAGCTGATTACACTACACATTCGTCACCTTCATTATTGTGATGTCGGTCTCTGAAGGTGAACTGTGAGTGGGTACCGCCAGGTGGCAGCACCGTGTTTAGCTCGCCTCTGTCTGATTAACTAAATGGCACCCTTTTGCAGGCAGGTCACACCAGGTGGCAGCACCATGTTTAGGCCGCCTCTGTCTGATTAACTAAATGGCACCCTGTTGCAGGCAGGTCACACCAGGTGGCAGC
This sequence comes from Branchipolynoe longqiensis, assembly GCA_030323885.1. Classification (NCBI taxonomy): domain Eukaryota; kingdom Metazoa; phylum Annelida; class Polychaeta; order Phyllodocida; family Polynoidae; genus Branchipolynoe; species Branchipolynoe longqiensis. The sequence goes on along the minus strand of CM059203.1, from coordinate 47,006,495 downwards.
ACCATGTTTAGCCCGCCTCTGTCTGATTAACTAAATGGCACCCTGTTGCAGGCAGGTCACACCAGGTGGCAGCACCATGTTTAGCCCGCCTCTGTCTGATTAACTAAATGGCACCCTGTTGCAGGCAGGTCACACCAGGTGGCAGCACCATGTTTAGCCCGCCTCTGTCTGATTAACTAAATGGCACCCTGTTGCAGGCAGGTCACACCAGGTGGCAGCACCATGTTTAGCCCACCTCTGTCTGATTAACTAAGTGACACCAGAGAGCGTGTATATAAACAGATGAGAGGGACAACTCCCGCGAAAATCGGTAACACAGGCTACAGTGGCGTTCCTCGCGGTTAGTGTTGAACAAGCTTTGAGTTTGCCGGTATGCGCAGTGCAAAACATTTGTTTTTATTCAAAATTAATAGAAATACAGAAGCCTAACCTTATCAATTTAATATGATCCTTTTGGTAAACATGTTTTCTATATGTGTTCCAAGCGGTTTGTTTCTATGTGGTGTAGTTTTAGAGATATTTAACGGTTTCTGTATGAAGATTGCTCACCGCCATTGACAATGCCTTGAGTTTGCCGTACGTGTAGTGCAAAACGTGTATTTTATTCAAAATTAATAGAAATTCAGAACCCTAGCCATGTAAATTTAATATAGTCTCATTGTTAAATATGTTTTCTATATGTGTTCCAAACAGTTTGTTTCTATGTAGTGTAGTTTTAGAGATATTTCACGTTTTCTGTACGAAGATTGCTCAAGGTCATTGACAATGCCTTGAGTTTGCTGTACGCGTAGAGAAATCCAGAACCCTAACCATATCAATTTAATATAATCTTTTTGGTAAACATGTTTTCTATGTGTATTCCAATCAGTTTGTTTCTAGGTGTTGTAGTTTTAGAGATATTTAACTTTTTCTGTATGAAGATTGCTCACTGCCATTGAAAATACCTTGAGCTGTTCAACAACCACCACTTGGAGCGCCTCAGTCGGCAGCTGTTACACGGTCTAGTATGAGAGTTGTCCCTCTCATCTGTTTATATACACGCTCTCTGGTGACACCCTATTGCAGGCAGGTCACACCAGGTGGCAGCACCATGTTTAGCCATATAGCCACCTACAGGTTTCAATCACCCAGTTCTGTTACTCAGTGGGTGATTGCGGTTTTTATGTCCTCGTGGTTGGTTTGTTATTGGAGTTTTACATCCGGGCAGCATCTAAGGTCATGTCAGGATGTGTACCGACTTGTGTCAATGCGCCCTCATGGCGACTGTATAGTGCTGCTATCATCAGGACCTGATATCACACTCCGTCACATTATCCGGACAATGAGCCAATCGGTCCATGTCCTATCCTAATAATGCACAGCACCTGGCTAGGAAGCAACAAGATTTGTTCTTAATCCTAGACATCCAACTTAGAGATTGGGTCACTTAGTTAGCATTTGTTGCTGCATAGAAGGGGATATTAACCCAATTGAATAGAAACTGTTATTACTGAAGCCTATGATGTGCTTGCCAAAATTATTTTAATATGTTTGCACTTCAAAATCTCCAAAATCAGCATTTTAAAATGAAAGTAATTAAATTATAGGACATTATTAGGATTAATTTAAATTCTAATGTGTTTATCTCAAGGGGGCGGGACATAGCTCAGGCGGTAGAGGGTCCATCTGTGATGTGAAGGTGTCAGTCATCCTATCAATCCTGCTCAGTGGACACATTTGCAGATTGAGCTATTTTCCGTTCCAACCAGTGGTCCACAACTGGTTCATCAAATGCTGTTGTATGTGCTCTCCTGTCTGTGGGAAAGTACATATAAAAGACACCTGGCTGCTTATCGGAATGAGTAGCATATGTGGCGGTGCCGGCAGGTTTCCTCCAAAGAAATATGTCGTGTTTGACGTCCAATAGTCGATGATATGAAAATCAATGTGCTCTAGAGGTGTCTTAAAGTTGCATAGTCCAATGTTTCTGAGTTTTTGCTATGTTCTGAGATCAATATATTATACTAATTGTTATAATCTACTTTACTATAGTTTTAAGTAACTAATTTTAAATGGCTAAGTTTGGAGATATTTGACATCAAAACATGCCAAAATAATTTTGGCAAGCACGCCAAAACTCTGACACCATATACTTCAGTAGTAACGGTTTCTATTAATTAACTTATTATGCCCTTCTATGCAGCAACAAATGCTTAAAAAGTGCACCAGTGTCTAAGTTGGATATGTAGAATCAAATCTAGATAAGTGTTTTGGTTTTGAAAATTTGATGTTTTCATCGGATTATGCAACTTTAAATAAAACAAGCTAAAAAAAAAAAAAAAAATGGCAGAACCTCAAAAGCATCAGAGTGTGCAGCTGTAATGCTCTGATCAGATTGTGTGACTTGTGTAGACGTGACCGGGGCATATTTATAGTAGAGGTTCTAGTGTTCCGGCTCACTTGTTAGGGGTCGTTAAAAGTTGACTACATTTTCACACTTGTACAACGCGTACGGCAGGAGTTGTTGTTAACGTACAACTCTGATCAGATTGTATGACTTGTGTAGACGTGACCGGGGCGTATTTATAGTAGAGGTTCTAGTGTTCCGGCTCACTTGTTAGGGGTCGTTAAAAGTTGACTACATTTTCACGCTTGTACAACGCGTACGGCAGGAGTTGTTGTTAACGTACAACTCTGATCAGATTGTGTGACTTGTGTAGACGTGACCGGGGCGTATTTATAGTAGAGGTTCTAGTGTTCCGGCTCACTTGTTAGGGGTCGTTCAAAGTTGACTACATTTTCACGCTTGTACAACGCGTACGGTAGGAGTTGTTGTTAACGTACGACTTTTATCGTGTAATAAAATGATGTTTAAAAAAAACAAAAAAAACACGTTAAATTGATCACTATTGCGTACCCTACTTTATTTTAAAATATCTTTTATTTTACATGGCTAAGTTTTGAGCTACTTGAAGTGCAAACATATAGAAATAATTTTTGCAAGCATGCCAAAACTCTGACACTATAGGCTTTAGCTATAGCTAAGCAGGTTCTATTGAATTGTAGTATGTGGCAACAAATGCTTAATAAGTGCATCACTATCTAAGTTAGATATGTAGAATCAATTCTAGATGATTGTTTTGGTTTTTAAAAGTTGATGCTTCATCAGACTATGCAGCGTTAAGTAATGGGGTCACTCTCCTGAAAACTGGCCAGAAGTGTCACATGGAGAGTTAAAATTTAATATTTGAATTTTTTACATTTTTTGGTTGCAAATGAAAGCTGGAAATCTCCCCTTTACATCTATGTAAAATATAAATTGATGAGATAAAAAATAAAGGTGTAGTCCATGAATAAGATATCTCTTATGGAGGTATAACATGTGTGTCACACGTGTAACACATGTTTAGGACACCACACAGTCTGCTTAATAAATATCTAATCAGAATTAAATAATATCATACCTAGAAGCATATTAATCATGGCATAATATACAGAAATATCTAGTGCTTATATTGATACAAAAAAGTAATTCCCAGCCATGCTTTATTCACTGAATAATTAGTGTACAATATTTGTGTGGCATCCAGACACCACGGTTACACGTGTGACGGAAATTTGTAATGTTATTTCTGAAGACATTAAATTATATTTTTTTTAAATTTAAGCATGCATACATGTTAATAAATACTTCCTCTTTGATTTGGGAACTGTTTTGTTTGATATATCAATGCAATACAAGATGTTAATAAGGATTCAACCACGTCCCATATGTCATGTTACATATGGCTGACTGTAAAATGAGGTTTTTTGGTACAAAAACAGTTCATAACTAAAAAGACCAAAGTTGCACACAGTTTTATTTTATTTCCCTTATTTCTTTCATCAAATCTGAACATGAATATGAAAAGTATAAGGACAAACATAAGTAGGAAGGTTTGTATTGATGTTTTAAAATCCCATCTCATGCTGACCAGTTTTCAGGAGAGTGACCCGTTACATATATAGATTTTGATAGGTTTTACTTGTTTGTGTTGTACTATGGAAATATATACATCGTCAGCCAGCATGTTGCCTGTGAACATTGGAGTCATGTCGTGCACATTGTGCGCGTGCAGAAGGTCAGGAGTTCGAGTCTATCTAATGACTTATAAAATTGACACTTGTCGATTCCTAGCCTGGCGCTCTGCATTAATACGATATGGCAAGGACTGGTTAGCTCAGTGTCAGGATAATGTGACTGAGTGGGATATCATATCATGGTGCTGGTGGCCTGATTTCCCCATGGGGCAGCATTATAAAGTCGCCGTGAGTGCACACTGTCACAACTCGGTACATGTCCTGATGTGACCTTAGATGTTGCTAGGACGTAAACTCCCAACAACCATTGTGTGGCTGGAGAAGGAAGTCGGAGAAAGGAATTCAGAACAAAGATAGTGAATGGTTGAGGGTGGGGGGACCTCAGGGGTTGTCAGGTGTGGAGTGTCTAGGCAGGGGAGAGGGGGGGCGGGGGTCGACGTGACAAGGCTCTCAGGTGGAATGGAAACCTGGCGTAACTTGGAGAAAAAACCTGGGTGTGTGGTTAAGAGTTAACAAGCTCTCGCTCTTAGTCTTAGGCCTGTCAGGTGTGTGTGTGTGTGTGTGTGTGGCTCTCAGGTTGGTTAGTTGTTGGAGTTTGACATCCTGGCAACATCTAAGGTCATATCAGGATGGTACCGAGTTGTGACAGTGCACACTCATGGTGACTTTATAGTGCTTCCCCACTGCGAAATCAGGCCGTTGGCACCATGACCCAATATCCCACTCAATCGCGTTATCCTGCCATTGAATTAACCAGTCCTTACCCTTTCCTATTATGCCGAGACTGGTCCACTCTTAGTTACAGTGTCACGTGTAACCTGGGTGGAGTGGTCCGCTCTTAGTTACAGTGTAACATGGGTGGGGTGGCCCACTCTTAGTTACAGTGTCACATGTAGCCTGGGTGGTGTGGTCCATTCTTGGTTACAGTGTCACATTAGCCTGGGTGGTGTGGCCCATTCTTGGTTAGTGTCACATGTGACCTGTGTGGGCTGGTCCACTCTTAGTTACAGTGTCACGTGTAACCTGTGTGGGCTGGTCCACTCTTAGTTACAGTGTCACGTGTAACCTGGGGGTGGCCCGCTCTTAGTTACAGTGTCAGGTGTATCCTGGGTGTGGTGGCCCGCTCTTAGTTACAGTGTCAGGTGTAACCTATGTGGGTGGCCCACTCTTAGTTACAGTGTCATGTGTAACCTGACTGGCATGGTCCACTCTTAGTTACAGTGTCACGTGTAACCTGGGTGGGGTGGTGCACTCTTAGTTACAGTGGCCAGTGTAACCTGACTGGTATGGTCCACTCTTAGTTACAGTGTCACATGCAACATGGGTGGTGTGGCCCATTCTTGGTTACAGTGTCACATGCAACATGGGTGGTGTGGCCCATTCTTGGTTACAGTGTCACATTAGCCTGGGTGGTGTGGCCCGTACTTGGTTACAGTGTCACATGTGACCTGTGTGGGCTGGTCCACTCTTAGTTACAGTGTCAGGTGTAACCTGGGTGGTGTGATCCACTCTTAGTTACAGTGTCACATGTAGCCTGGGTGGCATGGTCCACTCTTAGTTACAGTGTCACATGTAACCTGGGTGGGCTGGTCCACTCTTAGTTACAGTGTCACGTGTAACCTGGGTGGGCTGGTCCACTCTTAGTTACAGTGTCACGTGTAACCTGGGTGGGCTGGTCCACTCTTAGTTACAGTGTCAGGTGTAACCTGGGTGGGGTTGAGTTGGAACAATGGCTGTTGTTTACTGCCATGGCAACAACAAAGGCCTTCATCACGGCAGGAAGGAGCAGCCTCGTCCAACTTTACTAATTAAATGTAATTTAAAACCAACAAAAATACACCAAAACAGACCCTGCTGTGTAGAGTGACAATATGGCATTTATAGTCAGGTGGAGAGGAGCTGTGTGTCTGTGTGCCATACAGCCTACCGCCATCAAAGACGCTACACATTTGGAAGATCCGGCACTAACCCTACCATCATCGAAGACGCGACACTCCCTGGCTGTCATTGTGGTCACGCTAACCCTACCGCCATCAAATACACGACACATTTGGAAGAGGGTCATTCTTGGAAACTGTACCACAATTTTGGTTTCCATGTTACATTGTTAATGATTTTGCCTTCTTTTTAAGTCAAATAGTATTGGTTTACAGTTAAACTAAAACAATTGTTTCTTACAAGAAAAATAGCTTTAAAAAACGTTTGTGTAGATGTACGGTGTCGATATGCAAATTTTCATATTTTCACTTTCGGACAAAATTATACAAGCATATATGTGGTGTTCTCTGTGACAGAGTGGTTAGAGTGTCTGACTTTTTTCTAGGTCGGACTCCTAATCTGAAGGTCAGTGGTTCGATTCCCTGTGCCCCCAGCTCTGCCAATTTGGATTTCCACCGCTGTGTATAACTTACAGCGTCATCAAAGGCCGGTTGCTCTCATACCATGTCTATGTGGTGTGGGAGGTTAAAAATCCCTTGGGTCGGTAAAAGTGTAGGCTCAGGCTTTCTATCGACACACTGTCTTGTGGTGAAAACAAGTCTATTCAGACTTATCCATGATAGGCAGTATAAATATTCAGGATATTTTGGATACATTTTGTGGGATAGATACATGTAGTGTTGCTAACATAATTAAAACACAGAGTCAACTATAACTATTTGACTTACTACTCCCCAAAAGTAGGCAATGTCATTAACAATGTAACATGGAAACACATGTAAAAATATACAGATTTTCGGTTCAGATTTATATATTGGCAGAGCGCATTACTATTCTCGGGCGACGGAGTGGGGACCAAGGTTATGTAACAGAGAAGCAATGGATGCCCCACTCGCTGTGTGACATAATAGACTATTTGGAAAATGTGATAACACATGGTGCCCGAGATTATGACGTGATGTTCATATGTAAGAGACAGTTAATGTTTAGTTAAATGTTCCATCTATGCACCAGTAAGTGTGCAAGTGGAGGGGGATGACATTTTTAATATATGTTTCTTGTAACTGTCTGCAACTACCTGTTATCACGGGGCCGATGGGCAAGCACACCCAGCCATCCTGTATACATTATGGACACCACCTGCAGCTGGATGTAAAGTCGTCGGCTGGCAGCTGTAGTTGTTTAGGCAGGCTAATAGGAAATCACTACAGGCAAGTATAAGAAAGGCAGAGTATAAAGTGTGCAGGAAGACAGAGAGCTTGCACCCTCAGGTTTATTATTATATAGTGGTTTTAGAAATCAAGATGGTGGTGGTGGTGGAGAGTTGTGTGTACTAAGTCCGTATGTATATTCTGGGTGTGGTGGTGGTGGTGGAGAGTTGCGTGTACCAAGTACGTATTTATATTCTGGGTGTGGTGGTGGAGTTGCGTGTACCAAGTACGTATTTATATTCTGGGTGTGGTGGTGGAGTTGCGTGTACTAAGTACGTATGTATATTCTGGGTGTGGTGGTGGTGGAGTTGCGTGTACCAAGTACGTATGTATATTCTGGGTGTGGTGGTGGAGTTGCATGTACCAAGTACGTATTTATATTCTGGGTGTGGTGGTGGAGTTGCGTGTACTAAGTGCGTATGTATATTCTGGGTGTGGTGGTGGTGGAGAGTTGGGTGTACTAAGTACATATGTATATTCTGGGTGTGTTGGTGGTGGAGAGTTGCGTGTACTAAGTGCGTATGGGTGTAGGGTGCGTGTAATGAGTGCCTATAGTATAACCCCGTCTGGCATACCTGCCGTTTCTACAGTGTCTTTGCATGCACAGTGTTATGGTTAAAGCGTAAAGGTAATAGTTTCCCAGAAGGTACACATTGTGCTCCCAATATAGGACTGGCACAGGCAGCCGAGTCTACTAGTGTAGGATTGGTTGTTGGTGAAATTATATAAGTAAAGCTTGTTTTATTTAACGACGCCTCTGAGGCACATTGATTTTCATATCATCTGCTATTGGACGTCAAACACGGGGATGCCAGTCTTCCACTAATTCATAGAATTCCAATAATTTCCAAATTTCTCCTTTTTTCATTTAACAGTTTTTTTTATTAATGTTTTAGACAATTTGGGATGACTTAGATTTTTGGAATTTTCCAATTTCCATGCATATCCATTAATACCGATTTTCTTTCCCATTTGTTTCGAATCGATTTTTCTATGCGTTTTAGATAATTTGGTACGTTAAATTTTTTCCCCATTTGGGATGGGGGGGGGGGAGAGATCCCAGGTTACACATGACACTGTAACTAAGAGTGGACCAGGTTACACGTGACACTAACTAAGAGTGGACCAGCCCACCCAGGTTACACATGACACTGTAACGAAGAGGGTACCAGCCCACCCAGGTTACACATGACACTGTAACTAAGAGTGAACCAGCCCACCCAGGTTACACATGACACTGTAACGAAGAGCGGACCAGCCCACCCAGGTTACACGTGACACTGTAACTAAGAGCGGACCAGCCCACCCAGGTTACACATGCCACTGTAACTAAGAGTGGACCACCCCACCCAGGCTACACGTGACACTGTAGCAAGCCCACCCATAATTCCACTAATTTCCAGTAGAGATTTCTACTGGAAAATCTTTAATGGAACGGGCAAAATATGAAGAATTTGGTGTGCTCTGATTGGTCAGTAAATTTCAGATTTTGCTGGTACGCTGTCGAGTCAAACCAACGACTTATAAAATTGATATTTGTCGCTTCCTAGCCTAGCGCTCTGCATTAATAGGATAGGGCAAGGACTTCTTGGCTCACTGTCAGGATAATGTGACTGAGTGGGATATCGGGTCATGGTGCTGGTCCTGGTCTCCCAGTGGGGCAGCACCATGAGTGTGCACTGTCACAAGTCAGAACCAGTCCTGATATAATCTTAGATGTTGCTAGGACATAAAACAACCTTTATTCGAGGTAACAACACTAAATCATTTCACCAAAGCTGTGACCTATATATTTAGCATGTGGTGGTCTTTAGGTGGAGTTTGCGATGGGACAAAGGACGGTCGACATACTGGGTTCCCATAACGACACCACTGAGAGTGAGACACACCAAGACCCTGAGTCTAAGAAAGGGCGACTGTCCCATTTCTGTTTTTATGGTGTTGGTAGTGTTGGTTTGTTTGTTGGAACTTAATGACCTAGCAACAGCCCCGTCCTGATATGACCTTAGATGTTGCTAGGACGTAAAACAACAAACAAACAAACAAACCTAGCAACAGCTGTCTTATGTCTAGATCTATCTATTTGATCTTCGTTTGTGAAAACAAAATAGAATGTACTCACGGCAGACGATATTGAGTAGCATCTGCACTCAGTTCTTGTGTGAATTTGGAATGTGTTCACCAAAGTGTTGAGTTTAATTTGTTGTTGTTTTACATCCTAGCAACATCTGTCTTTTGTCTAGATTTATCTATTTGATCTTCGTTTGTGAAAACAAAATAGAATGTACTCACGGCAGACGATATTGAGTAGCTTTTGCACTCAATTCTTGTGTGAATTTGGAATGTGTTCACCAAAGTGTTGAGTTTAATTTGTTGTTGTTTTATGTCCTAGCAACATCTATGGTCATAGCATGGATACTGACTTGTGACGGTGTGCACTCATGGTGACTTTTATAGTGCTTCCCTACTGGGAGACCAGGCCCTGAGCACCATGACCTGATATCCCGCTCAGTCACATGACCCTGATAGACTGATACCTAGCTAGACCCATCCTTGCCCCTATCCTAGTAATGCCGATTGCCAGGTTAGGTAGCGACAAGTATCCATTTTGTATGTCGTTGGTTTGACTCGACCAGGATTAGAACTCACTACCTTCAGCACGGGAAGCTTGCTCTCCACTGATTCAGCCATCACGTCCGGTCACTTTGTAATTTATGTTATCAGGGTCCGTACGGGGAATGCAATGTCCTGAACTCGTTTTCGCCCCATTTCAAGGCCTTGAAATTTAACCTATTTTAGGTAATTGAAATAGAATTCCATTAAGCTCTCCCCACTGATCTAAATTAGCCTGGAATTGCCATTCACCATTTTTTTTTCCCCATCCTGAAATCCAAATGAAAATAGTCTGGAATTCCTATCAAAACAGCCTTGAAATTATAGCTTTGGATTCCATATCTTCACATGTGTATGGACCCGGTGTTATTGTTAAATCAAGAGTGAAAATAATTTCGACTCGCTTTTCACTGAATATGACCTTCATTTCTAATGCAGCCTAAAATCACAATTAATCAATCTTTTTTTTGTCGTCTTAAACCAGTAAAATGACAGAAACTGGTTCCAGGTAGGTCTTTGGTTCAAAATTGTAAGTTTTGTTGAATTCATTAGTTCTGAAATTTAGTTGGTTTGAGCCCCATTTTGTTCCAGTTTCATTGTACTTCATGAATTATTGTTTGTACACATATACACTTAGATGATTCTAACGTATATTCCCTCCACAAAGATTCATTGTACATTAATAACGCAGTATACACTTACATGATTCTAGCGTATATTCCCTCCACAAAGATTCATTGTACATTAATAACGCAGTATACACTTACATGATTCTAGCGTATATTCGCTCCACAAAGATTCATTGAACATTAATAATGCAGTATACACTTAGATGATTCTAGCGTATATTCCCTCCACAAAGATTCATTGTACATTAATAATGCAGTATACACTTAGATGATTCTAGCGTATATTCCCTCCACAAAGATTCATTGTACATTGATAATGCAGTATACACTTAGATGATTCTAACGTATATTCCCTCCACAAAGATTCATTGTACATTAATAACGCAGTATGCACTTAGATGATTCTAGCGTATATTCCCTCCACAAAGATTCATTGTACATTAATAACGCAGTATACACTTAGATGATTCTAGCGTATATTCCCTCCACAAAGATTCATTGTACAATAATAACACAGTATACACTTAGATGATTCTAGCGTATATTCCCTCCACAAAGATTCATTGTACAATAATAACACAGTATACACTTAGATGATTCTAGCATATATTCCCTCCACAAAGATTCATTGTACATTAATAACGTAGTATACACTTAGATGATTCTAACGTATATTCCCTCCACAAAGATTCATTGTACATTAATAACGCAGTATACACTTAGATGATTCTAGCGTATATTCCCTCCACAAAGATTCATTGTACATTAATAACGCAGTCAGTTCTTTGAAGCCGTAATTATCAGCAGTGTCATTGAGTTCAAGTCTAACTTCCTCACCTTTGGGTAATCGCTTTATGTTGATATATATATATATATATATTTATTTTGTGTGTGTGGTAAATATGTTTATTCTGCTGGAAAAGTCTTTTGTCAGCGCCAAAGCACTGGTATTCCAGCCATTTTTAAATTCATGATTATCTATGCAAAAATGGTGTATAGGGTAAGGTATACACTAACTGTTGAACACACACTTTGCAGCATATAACACAATGAAATTCTGTAACCCACAAGTTCTATAGCAATATGGTACGAGTAGTGTCATGTGATTACATCAATATTTTGTTTTATTTTTAAATAGCGAACCACAAGAAATGGATCCCAGGTACACCTTTGAATAAAAGTTACATGTTTTGTTGAATTCATTAATTCCGAAACGGGAGTCGTGATTTACCCACTTTTGTTCGAGTGGTCATTACTATGCATTATTTAACCAGCTATTTGTGCCTTTCATGCTGTTTAAAAAAATTTTTTTTATCACAGGTTCATCTTTAAATAAAAGTTATATGTTTGTTGAATTTATTAGTTCTGACATAGGAGTGTTCATTTTAGGGTTATCTTTATAATATATTGAAAATTTCTTTCATTTTTAAACAGTGAACCAACAAAGGTTGATTGCAGGTATGCCTTAATAAATAAGCATTACAAGTTTCGTTATATTCATCCGCTATGAAGTTGGAGTCGATTTGAGTCCCTGTTTTGTTCCCATTTCGATTCTGGGTTACGTTGTACTTCATGAATTATTGCTGGTCTACGTATACACATACTTGATTCTGGCTGCTGTTCCCTACATTACGACTCACTTATAAGTTATAGTATATGTTAACAAAGTAGTACAACAATTAAAAGTATACAATCACTGTTGATTACACAATTTGCAACATATAACCCACAAGTTCCACAGCAATATGGCTACAGTAGTGTCATATGGCTACAGTAGTCTCATATGGCTACAGTAGTGTCATATGGCTACAGTAGTGTCATATGGCTACAGTAGTGTCATATAGCTACAGTAGTATCATATGGCTACAGTAGTGTCATATGGCTACAGTAGTGTCATATGGCTACAGTAGTGTCATGTGACTACAGTAGTGTCATGTGGCTACAGTAGTGTCATGTGGCTACAGTAGTGTCATGTGACTACAGTAGTATCATGTGACTACAGTAGTGTCATATGGCTACAGTAGTGTCATATGGCTACAGTAGTCTCATATGGCTACAGTAGTCTCATATGGCTACAGTAGTCTCATATGGCTACATCAATATTTTGTTTTATTTTTTAGCAGTGAACCACAAGAAATGGCTCCCAGGTACATCTTTGAATAAACAGAAGTTACATGTTTTGTTGAATTCATCAGTTCTGAAACGGCACTCAATTTAGACCCACTTTTGTTGGAGTAGTCATTGCTATACATTAACAAGGACTGAAATAAGCTAAATCTTTCACTTGTCCACATGACAAGTCTGGTGTGATTTTTTTTTTACTTCTCCGCCTGAATTTTCACTTTGCCGCACTATTTATATTCTACCCCCACCCCGCTTCTTGTCCAAAATTGTGACTTGTCCAACAGAACAGCTCAAGCCGTATTCTGCTTGTCCGTGTGTGCTTTCATTTAGTTCTGAAAAGCCTTATTTCGAACGCTGATTAACTAGTTCTGCCTTTGATGCTGTTGTTTATTTGATCGTTGGTTGCGTTAATGCGCAGTGTTTTCATTTTAGGCCTATCATTCATTATATTGACAATTTCTGTCATTTTTAACCAGTGAACCAGCACCGATTGATTGCAGGTATATCGTTGAATAAACATTACAAGTTTCATTGCATTCATCCGCTCTGAAGTTGGAGTCGTTTTGTTCCTGTTTCCGTTCTAGGTTATGTTGTATTTCATGAATTATTGCTGGTCTATGTATACATATACTTGATTCTAGCTGGTGTTCCCTACATTATGACTCAATCATGGTATGCTAGCAAACTAGTCCGCTCTTTGAAGCCGTAGTTTTCACGAGTCTGGTTGACTTCAGCCGCAACATCCTCATCGCTTTGTTGTATTCATATTTTCTGTTTTATTTTTAAACAGCAAAACCCTAGAATTGGATCCGATTGCCAGGGACATCTTTAAATAAATATATGTTTTGTTGAATTTATTGGTTCTTTTTTCAAATTAAATTTTTTTTTTTATTGAGGCTGTATTTATACTGTCCATAGCATGTAAGCCCGGGTACCCAGGCTTGTTTTCAATGCTGGCCAGCTGTAGTGTTGGTGTTGCTTACCAAACAGTAGCTGCTGATAAGTTATTTGATTGCCTGAATTTCAGTAGGAGATAGATAGTTTGTTGCTATGCTTAGTAGCCTATGTTAGTTGTTTTTTTTGGGCCCCCTTGGCATTGTATTTTTTGTTCTATTCTTATTACTATGTTAGTTGTTTTCTTAAGGTTCTATGTTAGTGTTTTTGAGTTTTCTTGGGAAGAGTTTTCCATTTTTTCTACTTAATTCTATACTAGCCTATTTTATTTACATGTCCATAGGCTTGTACGAATAGGTAGTTGAGTTGTGTTTGTTTGGATTGGATTGGATTTATATTGTTGTTGGATATGTTATCTGGCTTTTATATTTCCGGTTTTCCCGCCCTGGGCTGTCCAGTTGGTTCTGAAACACAAGTCCATTTATACCCACTTTTGTTGTAGTGTTCATAACTATACCTTAACCCTAACTAGTTAAACCTTTGAAGCCATAATTAGTTGATGCTTAACCAACAAATTCACATGCAGTTTGTTCATTTTAGGCCTATCATTTCATTATTTTGAAAATGTCTTTCATTTTTAAACAGTGAACCAGCACAGGTTGATTGCAGGTATGCCTTTGAATATACATTACACGTTTTGTTGCATTCATCCATTCTGAAGTTGGGAGTCATTTCGAGCCCCCGTTTCCACTCTGGGTTACGTTGCACTTCGTGAATTATTGCTGGTCTATGTATACTTGATTCTAGCTGCCGTTCCCTACATTATGACTCACTTGTGGTATGTTAACAAAGTAGTGCGCTCTTTGAAGCCGTAACCGGGCGTGGTGGTGGAATCGGTAGAGCGTGTTCCCTCTTTTCTCTTAAACAGTGTACCATTACTCAGTAGGAATCGGTTTTTAGATATAGCAACAATACTATTAAATGGGAGTAAATTTACACCTGTTTTTATTGGAATGGGCAGAATTTCCATGTAAATTCGCAAATTCTTTCAAGCTCGAGTGGTTGTGGGGGAAATACGTCAGGTTTCATCCATTACTCTTCAAGCACTATCCTAGCTCCATTCCACTCATTATCAGTCCAGCACTATCCTAGCTCCATTCCACTCATTATCAGTCCAGCACTATCCTAGCTCCATTCCACTCATTATCAGTCCAGACTATCCTTGGAGGGTGTACCACTGTCATTATTAGGACCATATTATTTGCCAATTAGGCCAAAAATAAAAATATTCATGTTTCTGATTGTAGTGGAAACATTTTTTGAGTCGGTAGCACCATTGGAGCATATATATGTTCACAAGCTATCATGGGTGAGCTTAAATTTGTTTCATTATCTATTTCATATAAGAATCCTAACTAATGTTTCTTACAGTAAACTGACCACAAAAAACCTTTATTTATCATACTGAAGTGGCAGCAATTCTCAGGATCCTCCAAGGTATGCCTTTGAATTAAATTGTTAGTTATGTTGTAAATTGCGTTGAATTTTGTCAGTTCTGAATCACATTCGGTTTAAATCCTGTTCCGTTCTGGTAGCCATACCTCTTATAGTAAGTAATAGATGGTGCGTCATAAGTAACTAACTTCTTGCCAAATCCTCGCTCAGCCAACGTGTCATGTAAGCTGGTGTTCTCTGTGGCAGAGTGGTTAGAGTGTCTGACTTATTTCTAGGTCGGACTACTAATCTGAAGGTTGGTGGTTCGATTCCCCAATCTCTGCCAATTTGGATTTCCACCGTTGTGTATAACTTACAGTGTCATCAAAGGCCAGTTGCTCTCATACCATGTCTATGTGGTGTGGGGGGTTAAAAATCCCTTGGGTCGGTAAGAGTGTAGGCTCGAGCTTTCTATCGACAAACTGTCTAATGGTGTAAATTGTTACGTGGGAGTGGAATGTGCTGTATTGTGTGCACACACTCCATTTGGAAACCATACTAGTGGGGAGCGGTCCATGCTGTATAGTGTACAGCACTCAATAAAATGCACGAAGGAGATGTAGGTTGTTTGGGGAGCTCTTCTGAAGAGCTTATGAAAGATTGTGTGGCTTAATTTCCTATTCAGATAGGGGTTTAATCTATTTGGGTGTCTTGTCTGGAAATGTGTGTGTGAAAAGGTCTCCTGGACTTTAAAGAATGTTTTGTCGTCAATTCCTTTGGTTTTTGGAATGCCCAAAACCTATCTTCCTATATACAGAGTCTACGGGGCCTGGAAAGTCTTGAACTTCATTTCCCCCATTTCAAGGCCTTGAAAAGCATTGAATTTAACCTATTTTAGGTAATTAGTCTTGAAAAGCCTTGAATTCCATTTGTACACTTTTACCGACCCAAGGGATTTTTAGCCTCCCATGCCATTTAGACTTGGTATAAGAGCAACTGGACTGTAAGTTATACACAGCGGTGGAAATCCAAATTGGCAGAGGTGATGGCATGGGGATGTTGCTAGGCTACAAACCGCAATCAATAAATCAATCACCCACTCTCAATAGCTATAGCCTCACAAGTCGGTGGTAGCTACCCTGACCCGGTATGACCTCATATGTTGCTAGGCCATGAACCCCAATCAATAAATCAATCACCCACTCTCAATAGCTATAGCCTCACAAGTCGGTGGGAGCTACCCTGTCCTGGTATGACCTCAGATGTTGCTAGGCCATAAACCCCAATCAATAAATCAATCACGCACTCCAATAGCTGTAACCTCACAAGTCGGTGGTAGCTACCCTGTCCTGGTATGACCTCATATGTTGCTAGGCCATGAACCCCAATCAATAAATCAATCACCCACTCTCAATAGCTATAGCCTCACAAGTCGGTGGGAGCTACCCTGACCTGGTATGACCTCATATGTTGCTAGGCCATGAACCCCAATCAATAAATCAATCACGCACTCCAATAGCTGTAACCTCACAATTCGGTGGTGGCTACCCTGTCCTGGTATGACTTCGGATGTTGCTAGGCCATAAACCCCAATCAATAAATCAATCACCCACTCCAATAGCTGTAACCTCACAATTCGGTGGTAGCTACCCTGTCCTGGTATGACCTCAGATGTTGCTAGGCCATAAAGCCCAATCAATAAATCAATCACCCACTCCAATAGCTGTAACCTCACAATTCGGTGGTGGCTACCCTGTCCTGGTATGACTTCGGATGTTGCTAGGCCATAAACCCCAATCAATAAATCAATCACGCACTCCAATAGCTGTAACCTCACAATTCGGTGGTGGCTACCCTGTCCTGGTATGACTTCGGGTGTTGCTAGGCCATGAACCCCAATCAATAAATCAATCACGCACTCCAATAGCTGTAACCTCACAAGTCGGTGGGAGCTACCCTGACCTGGTATGACCTCATATGTTGCTAGGCCATGAACCCCAATCAATAAATCAATCACCCACTCCAATAGCTGTAACCTCACAAGTCGGTGGTAGCTACCCTGACCTGGTATGACCTCATATGTTGCTAGGCCATGAACCCCAATCAATAAATCAATCACGCACTCCAATAGCTGTAACCTCACAAGTCGGTGGTAGCTACCCTGTCCTGGTATGACCTCAGATGTTGCTAGGCCATAAACCCCAATCAATAAATCAATCACCCACTCTCAATAGCTATAGCCTCACAAGTCGGTGGTAGCTACCCTGTCCTGGTATGACCTCTGATGTTGCTAGGCCATAAACCCCAATCAATAAATCAATCACCCACTCTCAATAGCTGTAACCTCACAAGTCGGTGGTAGCTACCCTGTCCTGGTATGACCTCAGATGTTGCTAGGCCATAAACCCCAATCAATAAATCAATCACCCACTCCAATAGCTGTAACCTCACGAGTCGGTGGTAGCTACCCTGTCCTGGTATGACCTCGGGTGTTGTTAGGCCGTAAATCCCCTCTCATACAAGGGGTGGCTTTTGTTCACGGTCTGTTAGTGTTAACCTGACATTATAGTGTGTCTGCGTGTTCACTGAGGCGTGACCGCCATCTTGTGTAGGCTCTTGCCCCTCTTGTCCAGTGTCTTGAGGTGAGTTAAGTCTGACAGGGAGAGCAGTTGGTTGGTTGTTGGAGTTTTACGTCCTGGCAACATCTGAGGTCATATCAGGACAGGTACCTACAGACTTGTGACTGCACACCCATGTCGACTTTATAGTGCTGCCCCACTGGGCAATCAGGCTGTTGGCTCCATGACGCGATATCCCACTCAGTCACATTATCCTGGCACTGAGCTAACCAGTCCTTGCTGTACCCTATTAATGCCGAACGCCAGGCTAGGAAGTGACAAGTATCAATTTTAAAGTCATTGGTTTGACTCGACATGGAACCAAACTCCCGATCTCCCACACGCGAGGCCCACGCTCTACCGATTCGACCACCACGCCCGATCACAGGGATAGTGTCTGCTTCAACGTAAAACTGGATAGTCTGATCAAAGCTTCAAACCAACATACTTACCTAGGTTTGACCTAGATACATGATTCACCCCATACTTGCAGTACATGGGTGAACGACAACGTAGCATAAATACGGGTGAAAATAGCTTTAGTATGGAACAGGAAGTAGAATGCCTGGCTCCAGTGTCAATTGGGTACTTATATCGGCACATAGTTGGTGAAATGGGAGAGAATGCAAAACGACAAGATGGCGGCCATAGAACACCGTCGATTTCACTTTTACAGTCTATTAAACCGCATGTTTTATTACATTTTTCAACTCAAAGGTAGCGGGGAAATATGAAAACATATATAAAGAATAAATGTTGCTTCTTAGATTGTGAAATTAGGCTCTCATTTCATTTCCCCGCTTTTTCGACAGCTTTTGTATACGGTTGGTATTCACCCGTGTACTGCGAGTACCGGGGGAATCTTTTATCTAGGTTTGACCTTATGTATTCAGCCACTCGTGGCATACACATGCTTTTCTGCTCATGGGGGAACCTCCCCCTGAATGTATTGGGTGTCAGTCCCCGCTGACACTCAAACACATTTGACTAAGTTGCGTTGATTTTTTGGCCTTGCGCCAACAGTTCAACAGTATGCATGACCTTTTTACTAAGGTAAAACATGAAAACATTTTAGCCTTTTTGAGGGTAGCTGAACTGTACCACCTCATATAGTTTACTAAATAGATTCTATCAATTATTAATAAAACTTTTCTTTTTCTATGGGAATTTGTTTCCCATGACCACAAATATATGATTGTGAGCTTTCTAATTTAATGAGTGTCTATTGGCACATAATTGATTGTCTGCTTTTACATGTAAAAGCGATGGTTTGAACAAAAAAAAACATTTCTCGCCGTGAATATGGCCTATGCTGCCGACACGGCATAAAGCAACCACCAATCAATAAATCAATCATATATATTCAGATACTAGTGCACTTATTAAACATTTATTGAGAGAGCGGGACGTAGCTCAGGCGGTAGTGTGTCCACCTGCGAATGTGCTGGTCATCATATCGATCCTGGACCCATTTGCAGTTAGGGCTATTTACCGTTCCAACCAGTGGTCCACAACTGTTCATCAAAGGCTGTGGTATGTGCTGTCCTGACTGTGGGAAAGTGCATATAAAAGGCCCCTTGCTGCTTATCAGAAAGAGTAGCCTATGTGGCGGCAGTGGGTTTCCTCCAAAGAAATATGTAAAAATGACCATATGTTTGGCATCCAATAGCCGATGATACAAATATTAATTTGCTGTAGAGGCATCATTAGATAAAACAAGCTTTACTTTAAACATTTATTGCTGTATAGGAGGGGATACTAAGTCAATTAACATCAATAGAACCTGTCACTGCTGATGTCTGGGTTATTCCACATTACTTCAAATATCTCCCAAATTACTCTTTTGTGATAAAAGTTATTTCAAACTAAAATTAGGTGCATTATAACCATCAACCTAATATATAATTTATCTTAATTAAAACAAAGAAATGGGCAAAAGAACAAGATTATGCAACGTTAATTTTGTTCCCATTTTGTAGGGGACACACACACACACACACACACACACACACACACACACACACACACACACACACACACACACACACACACACACACACACACACACACTACACACACACACACACACACACACACACACACACACACACACACCACACACACACACACACACACACACACACACACACACACACACACACACACACACACACACACACACACACACACACACACACACACACACACACACACACACACACACACACACACACACACACACACACACACACACACTTAGTTAAATTCATCATCAGTATTATTGTATTAATTTTCATTCCCTAGGAGAGAAACTTGACTACCTAACCTATTGATTTTCCTTTAGAATAGGATATGATTCAGTTGGATTTTGCTCGATTTTTCAAATGGTGTGATTTAGATATTTACTATTTCCTTTGAAATCTCCAACCATCTAACTTGTATGGTTGGTTTTGCATATTTATACTGCATAATAGATCACCTGTATTGCTGGCTTCTTTGTCAGTGCTCGATTTAAGAGGTTTTTGTGGTGGTTCTGCGTTCAATCATGAGGCTAACCTGGAAGGACAAAGTGACAAATAAGGAAATACTCGAACGAACGGGGCTGCCCTCTATGGAAGATCTTCTGATCAAAAAGAATCTCCGGTGGAGTGGACACCTCATGAGGATGTCAGCAGACATGCTACCAAAGTAGATCCTCTATTCTCAACTGTCTTCTGGCTACAGAAAGAGAGGGCGCCCTCGTCTCCGGTTCACGGATACCATGAAGAGACACCTGAAGCTGAGAGACATTAAGACCGACTCATGGACACAACTCTCACAGCAGAGAGCTAAATGGAGAGCGGCAGTCAAGTAATGAAAGCAGTCTTTGTCGCATTGTTTTCATGGTTGGCAGACTGTGGGAAGGCGGGTCGAATACAGGCTGGTCATGGCACTACTTTACTTTTTTTTTAATTATTGAGGGCAAAAGAAAGCTAATACATGGAATTGTAGTGCATGAAGGTCACTTATGCAACCTGAGTCGTGATGCCCTACAATCCAGCCCAGATGGTGCTTAGAACTATTTACATATATCAAGTTCAGTGATTTGTGAGTTTTATGGAAGATGAGATGGGTGATATGAGGCAAGAGAGGAAACAAACAAAATATAAATAATAAAAAAACCATGAAAACACCTGAACCATAACAGATGTACAAATAACAATTTGCTGTTCTAAGAAACTGTACATAACATTCCAGGTTAACAACTTCAATAAAAGAAACAGTACATACTTAGTATTTACTAATACTGAGAACCATAGAAGGAATGTATTAGTTGTTCGGCACATTTATAAACGAATGCTTGGAGTAATTCTTGAATGCATCATAGGTGGATAAGGTCTGAGCTACAAGGGACATGTCATTCCAGGTTTTGGACCCCTTAAAAAGTAGGCCGTTTTTAACTTTTCCATTGTTTGGGTGAATGACTTTAAGTATGAGCTTGTCATGTTGTCTTGTTATACCAGGATTTATATCATGATATTTCTTATCTTCAGCTCTCTTAAACATAAAATTGGCTCAATCCTGGCTTCTTCTAGTTTCTAGTGGGAATAAGTTAATTTTACAATGTTTTTCGTCTATAGTTAGGCCAATACTTGACGGGCCACACTTTGGGGCGGGTGGTTTTTGTGGTTGGTGGTGGGATGTTGGAAGAGGGTCGAATACATACAGAGTGGTTGTGGTGCTACTTTGGGGTGGGTTGTTTTCATGGTTTGCGGACTGTGGGAAGGCGGGTCGAATACAGAGTGGTTGTGGTGCTACTTTGGGGTGGGTTGTTTACATGGTTTGCGGACTGTGTGAAGGCGGGTCGAATACAGAGTGGTTGTGGTGCTACTTTGGGGTGGGTTGTTTACGTGGTTTGCGGACTGTGTGAAGGCGGGTCGAATACAGAGTGGTTGTGGTGCTACTTTGGGGTGGGTTGTTTACGTGGTTTGCGGACTGTGTGAAGGCGGGTCGAATACAGAGTGGTTGTGGTGCTACTTTGGGGTGGGTTGTTTTCATGGTTTGCGGACTGTGTGAAGGCGGGTCGAATACAGAGTGGTTGTGGTGCTACTTTGGGGTGGGTTGTTTACATGGTTTGCGGACTGTGTGAAGGCGGGTTGAATACAGAGTGGTTGTGGTGCTACTTTGGGGTGGGTTGTTTACGTGGTTTGCGGACTGTGTGAAGGCGGGTTGAATACAGAGTGGTTGTGGTGCTACTTTGGGGTGGGTTGTTTTACGATGGTTTGCGGACTGTGTGAAGGCGGGTTGAATACAGAGTGGTTGTGGTGCTACTTTGGGGCGGGTGTTTACGTGGTTTGTGGACTGTGTGAAGGCGGGTTGAATACAGAGTGGTTGTGGTGCTACTTTGGGGTGGGTTGTTTACGTGGTTTGCGGACTGTGTGAAGGCGGGTTGAATACAGAGTGGTTGTGGTGCTACTTTGGGGTGGGTTGTTTACGTGGTTTGCGGACTGTTGGAAGGCGGGTCGAATACAGAGTGGTTGTGGTGCTACTTTGGGGTGGGTTGTTTACGTGGTTTGTGGACTGTGTGAAGGCGGGTTGAATACAGAGTGGTTGTGGTGCTACTTTGGGGTGGGTTGTTTACGTGGTTTGCGGACTGTGTGAAGGCGGGTCGAATACAGAGTGGTTGTGGTGCTACTTTGGGGTGGGTTGTTTACGTGGTTTGCGGACTGTGTGAAGGCGGGTCGAATACAGAGTGGTTGTGGTGCTACTTTGGGGTGGGTTGTTTACGTGGTTTGCGGACTGTGTGAAGGAGGGTTGAATACAGAGTGGTTGTGGTGCTACTTTGGGGTGGGTTGTTTACGTGGTTTGCGGACTGTGTGAAGGCGGGTTGAATACAGAGTGGTTGTGGTGCTACTTTGGGGTGGGTTGTTTACGTGGTTTGTGGACTGTGTGAAGGCGGGTTGAATACAGAGTGGTTGTGGTGCTACTTTGGGGCGGGTGTTTACGTGGTTTGCGGACTGTGTGAAGGCGGGTCGAATACAGAGTGGTTGTGGTGCTACTTTGGGGTGGGTTGTTTACGTGGTTTGCGGACTGTGTGAAGGAGGGTCGAATACAGAGTGGTTGTGGTGCTACTTTGGGGTGGGTTGTTTACGTGGTTTGCGGACTGTGTGAAGGCGGGTTGAATACAGAGTGGTTGTGGTGCTACTTTGGGGTGGGTGTTTACGTGGTTTGCGGACTGTGTGAAGGCGGGTCGAATACAGAGTGGTTGTGGTGCTACTTTGGGGTGGGTTGTTTACGTGGTTTGCGGACTGTGTGAAGGCGGGTCGAATACAGAGTGGTTGTGGTGCTACTTTGGGGTGGGTTGTTTACGTGGTTTGCGGACTGTGTGAAGGCGGGTTGAATACAGAGTGGTTGTGGTGCTACTTTGGGGTGGGTTGTTTTACATGGTTTGCGGACTGTGTGAAGGCGGGTTGAATACAGAGTGGTTGTGGTGCTACTTTGGGGTGGGTTGTTTACGTGGTTTGCGGACTGTGTGAAGGCGGGTCGAATACAGAGTGGTTGTGGTGCTACTTTGGGGTGGGTTGTTTACGTGGTTTGCGGACTGTGTGAAGGCGGGTCGAATACAGAGTGGTTGTGGTGCTACTTTGGGGTGGGTTGTTTACGTGGTTTGCGGACTGTGTGAAGGCGGGTTGAATACAGAGTGGTTGTGGTGCTACTTTGGGGTGGGTTGTTTACGTGGTTTGTGGACTGTGTGAAGGCGGGTTGAATACAGAGTGGTTGTGGTGCTACTTTGGGGTGGGTTGTTTACGTGGTTTGCGGACTGTGTGAAGGCGGGTTGAATACAGAGTGGTTGTGGTGCTACTTTGGGGTGGGTTGTTTACGTGGTTTGCGGACTGTGTGAAGGCGGGTCGAATACAGAGTGGTTGTGGTGCTACTTTGGGGTGGGTTGTTTACGTGGTTTGCGGACTGTGTGAAGGCGGGTTGAATACAGAGTGGTTGTGGTGCTACTTTGGGGTGGGTTGTTTACGTGGTTTGCGGACTGTGTGAAGGCGGGTTGAATACAGAGTGGTTGTGGTGCTACTTTGGGGCGGGTTGTTTACGTGGTTTGTGGACTGTGTGAAGGCGGGTTGAATACAGAGTGGTTGTGGTGCTACTTTGGGGTGGGTTGTTTACGTGGTTTGTGGACTGTGTGAAGGCGGGTTGAATACAGAGTGGTTGTGGTGCTACTTTGGGGTGGGTGTTTACGTGGTTTGTGGACTGTGTGAAGGCGGGTTGAATACAGAGTGGTTGTGGTGCTACTTTGGGGTGGGTTGTTTACGTGGTTTGTGGACTGTGTGAAGGCGGGTCGAATACAGAGTGGTTGTGGTGCTACTTTGGGGTGGGTTGTTTACGTGGTTTGCGGACTGTGTGAAGGCGGGTTGAATACAGAGTGGTTGTGGTGCTACTTTGGGGTGGGTTGTTTACGTGGTTTGTGGACTGTGTGAAGGCGGGTCGAATACAGAGTGGTTGTGGTGCTACTTTGGGGTGGGTGTTGTTTACGTGGTTTGCGGACTGTGTGAAGGCGGGTTGAATACAGAGTGGTTGTGGTGCTACTTTGGGGTGGGTTGTTTACGTGGTTTGCGGACTGTGTGAAGGCGGGTTGAATACAGAGTGGTTGTGGTGCTACTTTGGGGTGGGTTGTTTACATGGTTTGCGGACTGTGGGAAGGCGGGTCGAATACAGAGTGGTTGTGGTGCTACTTTGGGGTGGGTTGTTTACGTGGTTTGCGGACTGTGTGAAGGCGGGTTGAATACAGAGTGGTTGTGGTGCTACTTTGGGGCGGGTGTTTACGTGGTTTGTGGACTGTGTGAAGGCGGGTTGAATACAGAGTGGTTGTGGTGCTTACTTTGGGGTGGGTGTTTACGTGGTTTGCGGACTGTGTGAAGGGGTTGAATACAGAGTGGTTGTGGTGCTACTTTGGGGTGGGTTGTTTACGTGGTTTGTGGACTGTGTGAAGGCGGGTTGAATACAGAGTGGTTGTGGTGTTACTTTGGGGTGGGTGTTTACGTGGTTTGTGGACTGTGTGAAGGCGGGTTGAATACAGAGTGGTTGTGGTGCTACTTTGGGGTGGGTTGTTTTCGTGGTTGTCGCCGGCTAGTGCTGCCAGTGTAGCAAATTATGGTGCTCCTGTGCTACTCTGCTATGCTATTCAGTGCCAAAACTAGGTGACTAAAGCCTATGATGTCCCACGGAGTGCAACCCACTTTTACTTAAAATAGCACACTTTCACTTCGAGTGCACACTGTCACAAGTCGGTATCCGTCCTGATATGACCTTAGATGTTGCTAGGACGTAAAACAACAACAAACAAACAAACAACTTCGAATACCTCAAAAGTTGACCATTTTGTGAAAGTTACTTTAAACAAAAGTAGACTGTAATAGTTGTCAGATTGATATATTTATCTATAAAGAAATATATATGTGAACAACGCAAGATTAGCAGATCCTGTAACTTGAAGCATGAGCATTGTTTCCCATTAACATTCAGAGATGAAAGACCTCTGCAGTTTCGCAGATTTCCAGGATTTCTTATATTCAACAATTAACGTTAAACAAAATTCCAAAAGATCGCATGTATATGACAACAGTTGGGTGGTTCAAATACCGTTCTTATATGACCTTAGATGTAGTTAGACCATAAAACCTAAGCAAGAAACTGTTAGATATGGGCGATAATACAATCACAACAAGGCTAGTTGAGACCTGACTTCCGGTATTTTTCCGTGATTCCCTGACAATGCTGAGCCTATGGGAGAATATCCGCATTTCTGCTTTTTTTCCCCGGAGATCACTTCCATTCCTGAACATTACAACCCCACCCCCACATAAAAACACAACAATAAGCAGAGTAGTAACGTACAACTTGTAGCACAATTTATTTCAAAATTCTTTTCCGTAAAAACCTAACCTGACCAGCGGTTTTATGGTTATAACAAGTGACAGTGATGTGAATATTTACTTTAAACAACAAGTATCAGGGTCCGTACTAGATAAAAGATTCACCCGTTGTAGTACACGGGTGAAGACCAGCCTTATATAAATACGGGCGAAAATAGCATTAGTATGAAAGTGAGGCTCCAGTATGGAAGTGAGGCTCCAGTATGTGGCTCCAGTATCAAATGGATACTTCTATAGGCACAGAGTTGGTGAAATGGGTGAGAATGCAAAAAGACAAGATGGCGGACGCAGAACGCCGTCGATTTCACTTTTAAATCTTATTAAACTATATATTATATTATATTTTTCAACTCAAAGGTAGCGGGTAAATAATAAAACATATGTAAAGAATAATTGTTGCTTGTTAGTTTGTTAAATTAGGCTCTCAATTCTTTGACCCGTTTTTTCGCCAGCTTTTACATAGGGCTGGTATGCACCCCTCCTGTGGCTACTGCAGCAGTACGGGGTGAATCTTGTATTTAGGTCCGTACATGCCCTCAAAAGTCCTGACCTTCATTTGCCCCATTTCAAGGCCTTGAAAAGCCTTGAATTTAACCTATTTTGGGTATTTAATCGTGAAAGGCCTTGTATCCCATTAAACCGTCCCCACTGATTTAAATTAGTTCTAAATCGCCATTCGCCATTGTTGTTTATTCCTGAAATCCAAATGATAATATTCTTGAATTCCTTTTTTTTTTTTAAACCAGCCGTGAAATAGCGTTGGATTCCAAATCTTCACATGTGTACGGACCCTGAAATATTAATAATCTCTGTAGCTTAACCATGTAATTTGTAACAAATATAATAGTGTGATATGTTTGATGACACCACCAAACAGTGAACGTGACAGCATTTAGGGCCATCTGAGGTAGTCAAACCTTCTCTCCTAACCGTACCGGTACCGGCACCTGTACCGTTTTCAATTTAGGCGAGCGGACGCAGTGGCCGAATCAGTAGAGTGCAGCATTCCTGTGCAGAAGGTCAGGAGTTATGATTACCGGTCAAGTCAAACCAACAACTTACACAATTTATACTTGTCGCTACCTAGCCTGGCGCTCGGCATTAATAGGATAGGGCACGGACTGGTTAGCACAGTATCAGGATTATGTGACTGAGTGGGAAATTGGGCCATGGTGCAGGTGGCCTGGTCTCCCAATGAGGCAGCACTATAAAGTTGCCATAAAAGCGCACTATCACAAGTCAGTACTCATCCTGATCTGACCTTAGATGTTGCTTGGATGTAAAACACCAACAACCAACCAACAAGTTGGTACCAGTTCTGATTTTACTTTACATGTTGCTAGGACGTAAAGCTCCAACAAACAAAACTACTTCAATTTGGGCCGGTTTGGACAAGAAGCAATGATAGAAAGTGAGGACAGTATTCGGTCTTCACATTTAAATATTCAATCCAAAATACAAATATTACAAATCTGTATTTAAAGCTGCATAGTCTGATGAAGCATCAACTTTTCAAAATCAAAACAATTATCTAAATTTGATTCTACATATCTAACTTAGAAGTTAGATACTGATGCATTTATTATGCATTGGTTGCCACATAGAATGGAATACTGAGTCAATTTAACAGAACCTGTTAATACAGAACTCTATGGTGTCAGAGTTTTGGTGTGCTTGCCAAAATTATTTTCACATGTTTGCATTTCAAATATTTCAAAAGTTAGCCATTTCAAATGAAAGTCACTTCAAGCTAAAGTAATGTAAATTATAACAATAAATTTAATATATTTATCTTCGGACATGACAGAAACTCAAAATCATCGGACTATGCAACTTTAATAATATTAGAGTGGTGTGTAATAAACCATTAACATCGTCTTACCACCATTAAAGTTCAAGGACACTTATTATGGATGAATATCAAACTAGACTTGGTCGCTATGTAGTCTCGCCTAGTTTGATATTGTCATGGAGGGTGATGAAAATGGGAAATATTGTGCCTAGAATGGGAATCGAACCCACATCTAACATTCTGGGCCAGTGTGCTAACCATTTAACCACCTTCGCTCCCTGTTGTCACCACCCCACCCACGTCTATGTGGCTCCTTACCTGCCGCAGAGTCGTCTGGAAGGGCGACACAACCAGGTTGTTTTAACAAGATGCCATATTGGCCACTCGTGGCTAACACACGTTTTTCTGCTCAAAGGAGACCCTCCCACTGACTGTATTGGATGTCAGTCCCGACTGACATTAAAACACACTTTATTAAACTGTGTGGATTTCATGGCCCTGCACCAACAAGTTTACACTGCAAACAGCATGCATGACCTTTTTATTAAAGTAAAACAAGAAAACATTTTAGTCTTTTTGAGGGCAGCTGGTTTGTACACCTCATATAGCTTTTTAAGCAAATTTCATCAGTGAATAATACTATCACTTAGAATTTTATTTAGCTTGACCAGAAACTATATGATTGTGAGTTTACAAAATTCATGAGTGTCATTGACACAAAATTGATTGTATGCTTTCACATGTAAAACTAAAAGCGATGGTTTGAACAAAAAAAAACATTTCTTGCCACTAATCATTACACCACCTAGGCTCCCTGATGTCACCACCCTACCCACGCCTACCTGTCTGTGTGGTTACTTGTCTGAGAGTTCAGTACAGACTACGACACTATCAATCTGCGGTAACCGTGATCTGTAACTCTGACGCTGGAAAGATGACATTACATATATTTATGCATTCATACAAGGAGCCACATATCGCTTAACTGACCTAGTTTTCACATGCTATTTTGGTGTTGTACGTGAACTAGCACACAACTTGGGATGTTTGCATGTGATGTCACAGATCACATGGTTTTTATTTCAGCATACATGTTGGGTGACAAGAATGCCCTTCCAGTTCCAGGCTTCTAGACAGTGATCACTGGGCTTTCTATGAACATGAACAGAATAAGGCATATGACAATACTGGCTTCTGGACAAGCACCGTCCTGATATGACCTTAGGTGTTGCTAGGACGTAAAGCAACAACAAACAACAATCTGGACCAGAAACCCACAGGTTTGAACCCTGGGCGAGTCAAACCAATGATTTGAAAAGCGATACTTGTCGCTTCCTAGCCAGGCGCCCAGCTTTTGAGGGATATGGGTATGGCTGGTTGACTCAGTGTGACTGAGTGGGATGTTGGGTCATGGTGCTGGTGGCTAGGTTTCCCAGTGGGGCAGCACTAAAGTTGCCATGAGTGCGCACTGTCACAAGTCGGTGCCTGTCCTGATATGACCTTAGATGTTGCCAGGATGTAAAATTCCAACAACCAACCTACCTTCATCATGATACGGTGGGCTGTAACCATGGTGACCACTTGTACATGGTCCTATTTTCTGTAAGTGTCGTGTAGGTAAATAGTGTGAAATAATTCTAGCTCCTGTAGTATTGACCTTCAACAAACAATATAATATATTACGTATATATTACCTGTATTATGTAATATATTATATTGGCATTTAATATATTGGGGGAAAATGATATTGACACAATATATCATATAACATTGACATATATCATATTTATATTATATTGACATATATTATATATAATACATGTCTCCCCAGTGTTCAGGAAAGGGATGGTGGGAATTGGTAGAGCTGGTAGGAAAGGGATGGTGGGAATCAGTAGAGCTGGTAGGAAAGGGATGGTGGGAATCAGTAGAGCTGGTAGGAAAGGGATGGCAGGAATCGGTAGAGCTGGTAGGAAAGGGATGGTGGGAATCGGTAGAGCTGGTAGGAAAGGGATGGCGGGAATCAGTAGAGCTGGTAGGAAAGGGATGGTGGGAATCAGTAGAACTGGTAGGAAAGGGATGGTGGGAATCGGTAGAGCTGGTAGGAAAGGGATGGTGGGAATCTGTAGGGCTGGTAGGAAAGGGATGGCGGGAATCGGTAGAGCTGGTAGGAAAGGGATGGTGGGAATCAGTAGAGCTGGTAGGAAAGGGATGGCGGGAATCGGTAGAGCTGGTAGGAAAGGGATGGTGGGAATCTGTAGAGCTGGTAGGAAAGGGATGGCGGGAATCAGTAGAGCTGGTAGAAAAGGGATGGTGGGAATCGGTAGAGCTGGTAGGAAAGGGATGGTGGGAATCAGTAGAGCTGGTAGGAAAGGGATGGCGGGAATCAGTAGAGCTGGTAGGAAAGGGATGGTGGGAATCGGTAGGGCTGGTAGGAAAGGGATGGTGGGAATCGGTAGAGCTGGTAGGAAAGGGATGGTGGGAATTGGTAGAGCTGGTAGGAAAGGGATGGTGGGAATCGGTAGGACTGGTAGGAAAGGGATGGCGGGAATCGGTACAGCTGGTAGGAAAGGGAAGGTGGGAATCTGTAGGGCTTGTAGGAAAGGAATGGCGGCAATCAGTAGAGCTGGTAGGAAAGGGATGGTGGGAATCAGTAGAGCTGGTAGGAAAGGGATGGTGGGAATCAGTAGAGCTGGTAGGAAAGGGATGGTGGGAATCAGTAGAGCTGGTAGGAAAGGGATGGTGGGAATCAGTAGAGCTGGTAGGAAAGGGATGGTGGGAATCAGTAGAGCTGGTAGGAAAGGGATGGCAGGAATCAGTAGAGCTGGTAGTAAAAGGATTGAGAATCAGAGCTGGTGGAAACTTATAAGTTATAGGCAGAATGTGTATTTATACGTTGCTGTCAGCGAATGTCAGGTTTACTGAATAAGCTAACTTAAGCTGCCAACAGATGGCGGGTCCGCCATCCCTTCAGCTATGTAGCGAGACCCCTGGTAATACAGACTGCGGGAGTATGATGTAATGGGGGACCTCCGACTTTTTAGTTCAAATTCCTGTCGTTCGCGTCACCACTGAACTAGTGGGCCTAAAAGGCACACTGTCACACTGCAAACTCAATATCTATGAGCAATCTTCGTACAGAAAAAGTGAAATATCTCTAAAACCACACCACCTAGAGACAAACTGCTTGATACACATACACAAAACATATTCAACAAATACATTATATTAAATTTATACGGTTAGGGTTCTGCATTTCTATTAATTTTGAATAAAATAAACGTTTTGCACTGCGCGTACCGGCAAACTCAATGCATTGTCAATGGCAATATCTCTAAAACCACACCACTTAGAAACAAACTGTTTGGAACACATTAGAAAACATATTCAACGAATAGATTATATTAAATTTATATGGTTAGGGTTCTGCATTTCTATTAATTTTGAATAAAATGAACGTTTTGCACTGCGTCTACCGGCAAACTCAAAGCATTGTCAATGGCCGTTTATGCCCACTAGTACGGACGCGCCACCAAGTGTCGGAAAAATTAACTACGCCACATGTCCCCCATTGTTTAAGTGAGCGAATAGCAAGGTACCCATGGACAGTGAATAATTTGTACAACACCCACACACACACATGCACACTGAGAGTTATGTGCCTCTTACAAGTTGCAGTAGTAAGTAGTTGGCACCGGCAGTACAGTAAACCCTTTCTAAATCGACCGACCGTGGGACCGATTTTCAATGGTCCATTTAGGGAGGTGGTCGGTTTAGGGAGGTGTTTTAAAAAAAAATCATTATAATGATATTGTATGCGTCAGTGTTTAGGACCCAAATACAGAGGTTTTACTGTACTTACATAAGACTGGAAGAAACTGAAAATCATGAAAAATTGCTTGTTTTTAAGCACTCCTATTTGAGTGTATGTTTAAATTTAAAATAGCCAGAAAGTACTGTGAATGAACTTACGTTTTAGTTTTTATTTTGATACCTAAGTTACTTGTGTTGGATATTATTATTAAGACAACACACCAAACGTCACTTTATTACGGGCACTTTTGCTAATGAGCGCATTCTTTTGTATCACATTAATCGGAACAAGTACCAAAGCATGTGGTTTTGTTTCGCTCGGTGCTGAATCGCCACTGGTTACATAGGATATTATTAATAATAATATATCCTAACAGTAACTGAAAAACCACTAAATTAGCTTTAATTTGGTATATATATGAAAGACTTAATTTTGTTAAAGTAAATACAAAAATCTTAAAAATTTAATATCTTGAAAAGTAAACAAGATAGAACCTTTCTGTTTTTGTGGGTGTTATTCTGCATTTAACTAGCACTGTGATTAACCTTAATTAACTGCCCAGTTTAAATATTTTATAACTGAATGCTGGCACCTACTAGTACAGTACAACCCCGTTAAACCAAGCTCGGTTAGACCAAATGATCGGTTAATCCAAACTTTTTTGGCAGCCCGGCAAAATACTACCATTTATCATATTTAAAAAAGTTGGTTAAACCTAAGTCGGTTAATCCAAATGATCGGTTAATCCAAACAAAATTGTCAGGCCCCAGGCCACTTCCGGTATGGTTAAACCAAACTTTTATGTGGTTATAAGGTCATCTGAGACCCCACCAACTTTTTTATATGATAAATGGTACTATTTTTCCGGGCCGCTGAAAAAAAAGTTTGGATTAACAGATCATTTGGTTTAACTGAGCTTTGTTTAACAGGGTTATACTGTATATACATAAAAAACAATAATTAAAGTGTCCACATACATTGTATATTACATTCATAATGTACCCCCGTTTTTGCCAAAGCAAAGTCAAAGTCAAACCCAGAGCTCGGTTAAACAAATGATCGGTTAATCCAAACAAATTTCTATGGTCCTTTTAAGTTTGGTTTAGCGGGGTTATACTGTAGTGTGAATTGGGTATTGTTGAGAGTCTATATAATTAATTATTGGTCATTCCGCTCCACTGGTCAGGTTAGAACACTTCACTAGTACTAGTAGATTAACACAGCCTTGTAGCTTATAATATTAATACTCCTATACAAGCCATCTCTTTCGGACAATGTAGGCAGCCATTGATCATGACTCGATGATTCCAAAGCCTAGGCACATCAGACAGCACCCACAGCAGTTCAACGCAGTTTTGTACTTTGTGGTGACGTTGTCCTGGGTGCTGGCTCTTCCCCGCGACACCCCTGAGTTATGCAGCGAACTCCGAGAACTTCCATCCGAAGTACTACTCGATTGCGTATTCGCGGTGTTCGCTTGTCCTCCACCATTTAACGGAGACTTTGAGAAGTACGGAAACTGCATCACCGGTTTGTTGAAAAGTGGCAACTCACCATCTTTTCGGTCAGTGTCACATGCTAGTGCAATCACGACTGGGATGCGGATCACAAGTTTGCCACCAAACTTCTTGAACCTGACCTTGACCTTCATGGTGTACTGAAGGTCGACCATGGTGCAGTTCGGCAGGTAGGATGGGATGATGTTGATTGGAAGCGAGATTCCAAATGAGCTTTTTAGTGTTGCGCCATTCCTTGTGATTCTGCGGTTCCGGCCATCATCAACTGCCTTCAGGATTACGCGGCGGAACTTCTTGATGAGATCGCTGTCGAAGAACAGTTGCTGTTCGAGCTCCGCTGTGATGTCCTTGATTACATCCTTGCCCGGAGAGATGATCTCTGTTGTGAGTTTGATGTTACCACCCACTGGATACGCCCCACGATCCATTGTTACTATGACAGTCGTTGGCTCCTTCCCCGCACCACAGAACAGCAGAAGCTGATCAGAATGCACCATCGGCTCCAATGCACCAGGGATCGCATGCCAATCCTGTAATGGTATCACTGTAAAGCTTTTGCGCGTTGATTTGACAACACGAAGCTTCGGTCCCAGTGGACCTCGTGTGTACGCAAAATCACATACTCGTGCTTGTACTGAGTAGGAGATATCGAACACATATCCATTTCCCATATCAAACTGATGGACTGATGGTGGGACCTGTTCAGATATTATGTATTGAAAATTTGTTACATACCGTCCTGGTTCGAGCGTTACTCCACGCTTACTCACAGACGAGCCTATCAACACAATGTTCTTATCCAGATACACCTCGCGCTTCGGGCGCTCGATGAAAGTAGACGCGTTCTGAAACATCCGCAGCGTTCCCTTCCCGCTAATATGGAACTCAACATGTTTAATATCAATGCTTGCCCATACATCCATGATCACATTCCCGCTGAGCTCATCACCGGGCTTGTACCGCCCACCGGACACATCAAAATCAACGTGGAAGTTGGAGATGGCCATGTCGATGTCAACGTACTCCGTGAAGACGTCACCGACCGAACACTGGCTTGCATTAGTCGCAAGACTGCGGTTGGAGCCTCTGTAGCCACTGAGGCTGTGCGCTGATCCGGGCCTGTGATATGACCGCCTAACCAGCCACTCGGCACCGGCCTGACTCCGACTCTGACTCTGACTCAGACTGTGCGTCGAGGCCCTGAAGCCACCACTCCTCTGAAGCAGCTGCTGCTGGTCCTGGTACCAGACCTGGAGCGCCCTGCCGTCCTGCCCCAGCCCCAGGCCCAGGCCCCCCCGGCTCGACCCGCCCGGAACCCCGGCGCCCGCCCGCCGTCCTCGCGGTCTCTGTAGGCCGTGTGGGTGGTGGTGGTGGTGGTGGTGTTGGCCTTGGCCTTGGTGGAGCCGTCTGGGTGGCGGTGCGGAGGCTGGTGTGGTGGTGACGGTTGGGTCGCTACTTCTTCCTCCTTTTCCTCCTCCTCCTCCTCCTCCCGCTGCTACACTGGCCGGGGTGAACAGCCGGCGCGGCGGCCCGACCCCGCGCATGCGCGCCGCCGCTGCGCCGCTCGTTCCCGGCACGCCCCGCGCTGCGCTCATTGGTGGGGGGAGGCGTGACGACCCTAGTGCTGAGGCCGTAAACCCTACACGTGCCAGGTGTCACTACCGTAAAGTCTCCCACCGGGCGTCACTACCATAAAGCCACGTCGCTACCGTAAAGCCTCCACAGAGGGAGTCACTACCGTAAAGGCACGTCGCTACCTTTATGGACGTTACTGCCATAAAGCCGCGTCACTACCGTAAAGTCTCCATGGGAGTCACTACCGTAAAGGCACGTCGCTAGCTTTATGGACGTTACTGCCATAAAGCCGCTTCATTACCGTAAAGTCTCCACCATTGGGTGTGCCTACCATAAAGCTGCGTCGCTACCGTTATGGACATCAATGCCATAAAGCCGCTGCGCTAGTGTAAAGCCGCGTCTCTACCATAAATCTTCCACCGGCGGGCATCACTTCCGTAAACCCACACCTCTACCATAAAGTCTCCACCGGCGGGCGTCGTTTAGTGCAGTAAAGCCAAGTCACTATTGTAAAGTCTCCAACTCCGGGTGTAACTGCCATAAAGCCATGTCACTACCATAAAGCCTCCACTGGCGGGCATCACTCCCGTAAAGCCATGTCTCTATCATAAAGCCTCCAACGCCGGGCGTCGCTGCCATAAAGCCACATCAATCCCGTAAAGCCTCCAATGCCGGGCATCATTTCCCTAAAGCCACGTCACTACCGTAAAGCCTCCACCGGTGGGCGTCACTCCCGTAAAGCCACGTCTCTATCATAAAGCCTCCAACGCCGGGCGTCGCTGCCATAAAGCCACGTCGCTACCGTAAAGCCTCCAATGCCGGGCATCATTTCCCTAAAGCCACGTCACTACCGTAAAGCCTCCACCGGTGGGCATCGCTCCCGTAAAGCCATGTATCTATCATAAAGCCTCCAACGCCGGGCGTCGCTGCCATAAAGCCACGTCACTGCCATAAAGCTTCCAACGCTTGGTGCATCATTATTGTAAAACCGCACTCATCTGGAACAGACAAATAGTTATTAATGTGCCAGTATTATTACCAGTGGAGTGGTGCTGCCTAGTTAGTTCCGTTGGAACTGGCGGTTCCAAATCGCGGCCCGCCCTCATCGTGGTAGACAGACGGCGTCACCACTCCATCCACTACGGTGAGTTTTGGCATGTTTGCCAAAATTAATTTGGCATATTTGTACTTCAAATGTCTAAAAGTTACTTCAAACTAAAATAACATAGGTCATAGCGATAAACCTAATATATTTATCTCAGAAAATGACAGTCTTTGCAACTTTTAAGTCGCACAGTCCAATGAAATTATCAAATTTTCTAAACCAGAACACTTATCTAGATTTGACCTATATATATCCAAATTAGATACTGGTGCACTTATTAAAGTTGCATAGTCCGATGGTTTTGCCGTTTGTTCACTTTTCTGAGATAAATATATTAAATTGATCGTTATAATCTACCTTATTTCAGGTTAAAGTAACTTTGATTTTAAATGGATAAATTTTGAGATATTTGAAATTCAAACATGCAAACTTAGTTTTGACAAGCACGTCAAAAGTCTGACACCATAGGCTTCAACAGTAACAGGTTCTATCAAATTGTCTCAGTGTTCCCTCCTATGTGGCAATAAATGCTTAATATGCACATCAATATCTAAGTTAGATATGTAGAGTCAAATCTATATAATTATTTTGGTTTTGAAAATTTGATGCTTCTTCGGACTGTGCAGCTTTAGGCATTTGTTGCAGTATAAAAAGGAATACTGAGTTAATTTAATAGAACCTGTTACTGCCCAAGTTTTGACATGCATGCTAAAATTAATTATGGATGTTGGCACTTCAAATGTATCCAAAGATAGATAAGTGATCCTTTCTCCTGTTCCATTTGCCCTCCCCCCCACCCCCACCCCCCACCCCCCACCCCCACACATGTCTGCGTCTTTGAGAAAGGCTTTAAAGTGGCATATTCTGATACTTTTAAGTTTCTACCATATTTGTTTATACCCCAGTCACACGAGAGCCACCCGTCCTGATATGACCTTAGATGTTGCTAGGACATAAAACAACATCAACCAACCATGAGAGCCAGCGTTCGCCGCCAACCTCCTCACGGCCAAAAGGTTGCCAACCTCCCAACGTCCCACTCAATACATTGATTCAAAAATGCCGTCGGGGCCATGTCGGCGCCATGACGCCGACCACACGGTGAGCGCGGCATGGCATGTGTTGTCGGCCCCAGCTCACCCACCATGGGGTC
This sequence comes from Branchipolynoe longqiensis, assembly GCA_030323885.1. Lineage (NCBI taxonomy): Eukaryota > Metazoa > Annelida > Polychaeta > Phyllodocida > Polynoidae > Branchipolynoe > Branchipolynoe longqiensis. Next base: position 46,970,103 of record CM059203.1, on the reverse strand, counting down.
GATAACCTGGCGCTGCCAGGGCGCTAACCACTTTTTAATGGCGCTGATCGAACTGGTCGCAAGGAGGTTGCAAATGCAGCAGCTGCAACTTGGGTCCAAAACTTCCGAAATGGTCGCCGGGAGGTCGGCGACCTTGCGGCACCAGTGCGTAAGGAGGGCGTATGGACAACGCGAATCGATTGAAAGCGAACGCAGGCCTCGTGTGACTGGGGTATTAGATAAGCATATTAGATTGATATTTGTAATCTACCTTACTCTAGTTTGAAGTAACTGTTATTATAACTGGCTAACTTTGGAGATATTTGAAATGAAAACATGACATAACAACAATTAGGTAGTTCGAATCCATTTCTTATATGATCTTTTTTTTATGAAACGAAGAAAAAACTAACCGAGTAAAGTAATTACTCGCATTTTTCCCTCTCAACAAAGCCGGCCGTTTCCTCTCTCGGCGAAAGCTATTTTTCACGTAAAAGGAAAACAAGTATTTCCGATGCAATCCCGTCCGTGTAAGTGCTGTACTAAGAAAAAAACACCCTAAAAAGCCTGAAGCACAACAGCAAAGCCTGCCGCATCTAATGGAAGCAATTCTCGCAACTTCCGCTTTAGTCGGAAGTGTTGCCAGCCTTGTATGCGGGGACAAGTGTTAACTAACATGTATGCGGGCACAAGTGTTAAATATGAAGTATGCGGGCACAAGTGTTAAATAAGATGTATGCGGGCACAAGTGTTAAATAAGATGTATGCGGGCACAAGTGTTAAATAAGATGTATATGGGCAAAAGTATTAAATAATATGTATGTGGACACAGGTGTTAGAAAAATATATAATGTATGTGGGCACAAGTGTTAAATAAGATTATGTGGGCAAAAGTATTAAATATATGTATGCGGCTACAAGTGTTAAATGACATGTATGCACACATTAAATAAGATGTATGCAGGCACAAGTGTTAAATAACGTGTGGGCCACAAGTATTAAATCTCTGAAACTACTCCACAATTTACACCACAATCAAAATTAAGTTAAATAAAACCTAAATTTCCATAGAGTTCAAATCACGGTGCAAATAGCTAAATGGTACGATACATTAATTTTGATAATATGTTTGATGTCAGTAAAAAGCAGTGATGAGAAACGCAAGGTCCATACAGGGGCTGGAAAATCTTGAAAACTTAATTTTCCCCATTGTAAGGCCTTGCAAAGCCTTGAATTTGACCTATTTTGGGTAATTAGTCTTGAAAAGCCTCAAATTTTATTAAACTGTCCTCACTGATCTAAATTAGTCCAAAATCGTCGTTCCAAAATCACCATTCCAAAAATGCCATTCTGCCGATTTCAGACTAAATCTAAATGAAAATAGTGTCGTGGGGGTGATGAAAATGGGAAATACTGCGCCTAGAGCGGGACTCGAACCCACATCTCTTTGCATTCCGGGCCAGTGTGCTAACCATTACACCACCTAGGCTCCCTGATATCAACACACTCCCCACGCCTACCTGTCTATGTGGTTACCTGCCTGAGAGGTCAGTGCAGACCACTACACTCGTCCCCCTGGAATTGTAAGTCTTGTAATGCTTACAATTACATACATACAGGCAATGCACTAACACATAAATACACAGGGTAGGTTCAACAACCATACAGCGCAAAGCTTGTACAGGATCCTGATCACGGCAACCAGTGTCGTGGGGGTGATAAAAATGGGAAATACGGCGCCTAGAGCGGGACTCGAACCCACATCTCTTTGCATTCCGGGCCAGTGTGCTAACCATTACACCACCTAGGCTCCCTGATATCAACACACTCCCCACGCCTACCTGTCTATGTGGTTACCTGCCTGAGAGGTCAGTGCAGACCACTACAATAGTCTTAATTTCCTATTTATTAAAAACAGCCTGAAATAGCCTTGAATTCTATATCTTCACATGTGTACGGACCCTGGATACGGTGGATTTTCCGTCCCGAAAAGGCTGGTGAAATGCAGGGCATTTACAATAAGGAAGCGGTTGGTGTGATTTAAAAAAAGTTATCTGTTGGTTCTCAGTCAGTGGTGGCGCGTTGTGTGGTGGGACACAACCTACATCGGCGGTCAGGGTTAGGGGCTTTATAGTGTCATCAACCAGCGGGTCAGGGTGGGTTGGTTGGTTGTTGGAGTCTTACGTCCTGGCAACATCTAAGGTCATATCAGGACGGATACCTACAGAGTTGTGACAGCGTGCACTCATGGCGACTTTTATAGTAGTTAGTACTGCCCCACTGGGAAATCAGGCCATCAGCACCATTACCTGATATCACACTCAGTCACATTATCCTGAAACTGAGCTAACCAGTCCTTGCCCTATCTTATTAATGCCGAGCGCCTGGCTAGGAAGCGACAAGTATCAATTATATAAGGCAATGGGTTTGACTCCACCAGGGTTCGAAACCCGTGGGTTAGAATCCCACCATCTAACAAAACGGGAGCTGGACGCTCAACTCATTCGGCCATCCCGTCTGGTTCCCATCATGTAACCTGATCTGGACGTGTCGATCAGTGTCCTCTCTTGACCTCTCTTGACCTCTCTTGACCCTGCGTGTAAGAAGGCAGTGAATAGCATCCCTTTGTTGCCAGCTGTCTGTGGGTGTGTGTGTGTGTGAATGGGTGTGTGGGTGTGTGGGTGTGACCGGGCGCGGTGGCCTAATCGGTAGAGCGAGGGCCTCGCGTGCGGAAGGTCAGGAGTTCGATTCCTGGTCGCGTCAAACCAATGACTTACAAAATTGATACATGTCGCTTCCTAGCCTGGCACTCTGCATTAATAGTGCAAGGACTGGTTAGCACAGTGTCAGGATAATGTGAATGAGTGTGATATCGGGTCATGGTGCCGGCGGCCTGATTTCCCAGTGGGGCAGCACTATAAAGTCACCATGAGTGCACACTGTCACAAGTCGGTACCCGTCCTGATATGGCCTTAGATGTTGCTAGGACGTAAAAAAACAAGCAAACAATGTGTGTGTGTGTGTGTGTGTGTGTTTTTGCCCTTATCCACTTTGGCACACACACCGGACTGGATTTCCAGTCGGTGAGGGCGCCCGCATCATGGGCGGCAGGTGGTAGGTTCAATCTCCGACAGAGTCCAACCAAACCCTTACCGAATTTGTCCGTGTCGCCACCTTCTCCGTACACACGGTATTATTAGGATACAAGGACTGGTTGGTTCAGTGTCAGGATAAAAGGACAGTCGGGTGTCGGGTCATGCTGTCAGCCTGGTCTCCCAGTGGGGCAGCACTATAAAGTCGCCATCAGTGTGCACTGTCACAAGTCAGTACTTGTTTGGGATATGGTATTTGCTGTCACATTATCCTGACATTGAGACGATCATTCCTTCCCCTATCCTAGTAATCCCAGGCACAAGGTAGGGTGATAGGGTAGCAACAAGTGGCAATTTGTGTATGTTTTTGTTTGAGTCGGTCGGGGATCGACACCACAACCTCTGGGAGAGTAAGCGGACCGACCCCCTGACCATTAGTCCACCCCGTCTGGTCTGCATGGAAACTGTGTCGTATTAAGAATCAAGTGGTTAAAGCTGCATAGTCCGATGAAGCATCAAATTTTCAAAACCTAAATAATTATATAGATTTGACTCTACATATCTAATTTAGATATTGATGCACATATTAAGCATTTATTGACATATAGCAGGGAACACTGAGACAATTTGAACATGTGGTTTGAGCTGCTCACTGAGGCGCATCAGGAAGGTGCTGCAGAACAGCTGGTTTGAGCTGGTCACTGAGGCACATCAGGAAGGTGCTGCAGAACACGGGGTTTGAGCTGGTCACTGAGGCGTGTCAGGAAGGTGCTGCAGAACACGGGGTTTGAGCTGGTCACTGAGGTGCATCAGGAAGGTGCTGCAGAACACATGGTTAGGGCTGTTCACTGAGGCATGTCAGGAAGGTGCTGCAGAACACATGGTTTGAGCTGCTCACTGAGGCGCATCAGAAAGGTGCTGCAGAACACGTGGTTTGAGCTGGTCACTGATGCACATCAGGAAGGTGCTGCAGAACACATGGTTTGAGCTGCTAACTGAGGCGTGTCAGGAAGGCGCTTGGCCGTATCTGTCTGGAATGACACGTACAGGAGGAGGATGCTATCTTTGGTGTTGATGTTGTCACTGTTTTTGTTGTTTGTGTTGTTTTTGTTGTGTGTTGATGGCGACAGCGAATCGCAGCTCACCCTTCCCCCATCGGATAATATGTGTAAGTAGGTCAATCTATTTGATGGAATTCATCACAGCATTACTCCAACTCTCCACCCGCAACATGCAAGCTCATGTTCACAACCTTTATTAATTATCCACCCATTAAAGAAAGAAAGGCGTCCCAAAATACCGAATTAAAAATCAAAACTAAATATTTTGTGGTAAAGGAAAGTAAGGTTCAATTCCATCTCCGGGAAAGCTAACTTAGAGCATAAGTGGAGAATGCAGGAAGTTGTCTGGTGTAAGAATTATAGCTTATCTTGACAACGCAAAGCTTTTTCAAACTCTTTTTTGATTATTATTATTAATATATTATTACTGTCTTATTATTACTATATTTATTACATTCTGAATTATATTTATTATATTCAACATTATTATATTAAATATTATATTCCGTATCATTATTTAATGTTGTATTCATTATTATATTTAATACTGCATTTCATATTATTTAAAATAGCGTCTTTCTAGCATTAATTCGGTTCTCCATTATTATTAATATAATTATTATTATAATAATAATTATTAGAATTATTATTATTACTATCATTATGAGCACTATTATTGTTATTACTATCATTATAAGCATTATAATTATTATTACTATCATTATTAGCATTATTATTACTATCATTATTATGAGTATTATTATAATTATTATTACTATTATTATTATTTGATTTGAATCGGCTTTCTTTCTTTACCCCCTACTCAGACCGACCCGTTTTAGTGACGCCACAACTGCGCTTCCACCGGGCCTCTCGGACAATCTGATATTGCGCATTCGCTATTTACAAAACGGTCTGCAGGATAGGGTGCGAGACTTGTTCAAAATTCAGCGTGAAGCCACAATGCGGACAGCCATTGCAGCAGTAGCTGCACTCAGCAGTGTGCCTGTCTCCCCGCCCCGCCCCGCCGCTCTCCCTCCTCCCCGCCCTTCTTCTGTGCCTCCTGATCTTCCTGCCAATTCTCCTGCGTTTGATTCGTTGGAGGACATTTCGACTCTAGCTTCAACTTCTGTGCTTTCCAAGTCCTCTTTGTCATATACGCTTCGTTTCCTTTCCGACTCGTTCTTTTCTGTCGCAGATTCGTCTCCAGGCCTTGCGTCTCCTTCTCAAAGCCCTTTCCTTCCCCATCCTCCTCCCCCCTCTTCTCCGTCTCCTATTCCACCATCGTCTCCGTCTCCCAAATCTCCTACTCTTACCTCTCTGTCTCCCTTTCCACCATCGTCTCCGTCTCTCCCACCTCCTACTCTCACCTCTTCGTCTCCTCTTCCATCTCTGTCTCCGTCTCTCCCACCTCCTACTCTTACCTCTCTGTCTCCCTTTCCACCATTGTCTCCCAAATCTCCTACTCTTACCTCTCTGTCTCCCTTTCCACCATCGTCTCCGTCTCCCAAATTTCCTACTCTCAGCTCTCTGTCTCCCGTTCCACCATTGTCTCCGTCTGTCCCACCTCCTACTCTCACCTCTTCGTCTCCTCTTCCATCTCTGTCTCTGTCTCACCCACCTCCTACTCTTACCTCTTCGTCTCCTCTTCCATCTCCGTCTCTCCCACCTCCTACTCTTACCTCTTCGTCTCCTCTTCCATCTCTGTCTCCGTCTCTCCCACCTCCTACTCTCACCTCATCATCTCCCTTTCCACCATCGTCTCCGTCTCTCCCACCTCCTACTCTCACCTCTCTGTCTCCGTCTCTCCCACCTCCTACTCTCACCTCTCCGTCTCTCCCACTTCCTACTCCTGTTCTTGCCCTTCCATCCCCTCCCCCTCCTCTTCCACCATTTCTGCCTCTCTTCTCATCCCCTGTCCTCCCCTCTCCCATTCCCCACCTCCCTTCCATGGGTGCAGCCCTGCCGCCGCCCAACCCCTCCTTCGCCACGTCCACCCCCTTCACTGTCGGCCCCCCGCCCGGTAACGCCCCGCCTGGCCACACTCCCGCCATCCCGCCCGGCCCCACTCCCGGCATCCCGCCCGGTAACGCCCCGCCTGGCCCCACTCCCGGCATCCCGCCCGGTAACGCCCCGCCCGGCCCCACTCCCGCCATCCCGCCCGGTAACGCCCCGCCCGGCCCCACTCCCGCCATCCCGCCCGGTAACGCCCCACCCGACCCCACTCCCGGCATCCCGCCCGGTAACATCCCGCAGGGCCCCCCGCCTGATACCGGCCCCCCTCCCGGCACTTCAGGCATCCCGCCCGGTAACGCTCCGCCCGGTGCCCCGCCCGGCCCCCCTCCCGGCATTCCGGCCGATACCGGCCCCCCTCCCGGCACTTCAGGCATCCCGCCCGGCATCCCGTCCGATACTACCCCGCCCTGGCCTCCCGGCCACCAGGGGCACTTGTCGATGTGGACGCCCCTGGCGGGAGAAATCGGCGTTTTCAAAAGCCGTAACGGGGTGGTGGCGGTGCAGACTGCTGCCGTGCACGTGACGCGCGGAGTAGCAGCCATGTACCTCCTGGGGACCCGCGTCATGTCGAGCGGGTTCATGGGCAATCCTCAGGCAGTGTTAGAGATCTGTAGCGAAGTGATAGGTAGCGGTGGTGATGTGGTAGCTAGCGGTCGTGAAGTGGTAGCTAGCAGCAGAGAAGTGAATTCGAGCCATGGTGGAGTGGTAGCTAGTAGAAGCGAAGTGGTAGGTACTAGGAGCAAAGTGATAGCTAGCGGTGGTGAAGTGGTAGGTACCAGGAGCAAAGTGGTAGCTAGCGGTGGTGAAGTGGTAGGTTCCAGGAGCAAAGTGGTAGCTAGCGGTGGTGAAGTGGTAGGTGCCAGGAGCAAAGTGGTAGCTAGCGGTGGTGGAATAGTAGGTACCAGGAGCAAAGTGGTAGCTAGCGGTGGTGAAGTGGTAGGTACCAGGAGCAAAGTGGTAGCTAGTGGTGGTGAAGTGGTAGGTACCAGGAGCAAAGTGGTAGCTAGCGGTGGTGGAGTAGTAGCTACCAGGAGCAAAGTGGTAGCTAGCAGTGGTGAAGTGGTAGGTACCAGGAGCAAAGTGGTAGCTAGCGGTGGTGGAGTGGTAGCTGGCAGCAGCGGAGTGAGAGCGAAACATGGTGGAGTGGTAGCTAGCAGTAGTGAAGTAGAAGCGAGCTGTGGTGGAGTAGTAGCTAGCCATAGCAAAGTGATAGCTGACAGTAACAAAGTGGTAGCAAGCCATAGCAAAGTGGTAGCTAATCGTAACGAAGTGGTAGTGAACCATAGTGGAGTGGTAGCTGATGGTAACAAAGTGGTAGCTAATGATAGCAAAGTGTTAGCTGATGCTAGCAAAGTGGTATCGAGCCATAGCAAAGTTGTAGCTAATGGTAGTGAATTAGCTAATGGTAGCAAAATCGTAGCTGGCAATGGTGAAGTGGTACCTAATGATAGCGAAGTGGTACCTAACGATAGCAAAGTGGTACCTAATGATAGCGAAGTGGTACCTAACGATAGCGAAGTGGTACCTAATGATAGCAAAGTGGTACCTAACGATAGCGAAGTGGTACCTAACGATAGCAAAGTGGTACCTAACGATAGCAAAGTGGTACCTAACGATAGCAAAGTGGTACCTAACGATAGCAAAGTGGTACCTAACGATGGTGAAGTGGTACCTAACGATAGCAAAGTGGTACCTAACAATAGCGAAGTGGTACCTAACGATACCGGAACGGCAGCAGGCAGGGGTCGCGGGGTGAAGCGCCCCTCTGACATGCCCCCCGCGCCCCGCGAGGCGGCGCTGCGGCGGCGCACCGCGTCGGACGTGGCGCGCCCCCTACCGGAGAGCGGCAGTCTGCCGTGCCCGCCCCAGTACGACGTGCCCGCCCTGGTGAGGCTGTTCGCAGAGGATGGCGAGGGCAAGGAGAAGGTGGAGTGTGGCAAGTTGATAGGCGAGTTTTACTCCTTTGCACAGAATAGGTTGGTGAAGCTCCACCATCCACGGCGGGGACCAAGCTACCTGCTCAGATTTAGCTAGTTTTAGCGAAAGAGTTTCCTATTCGTGTACGATGTAGATGGTGCCACTATGAAAGAAGATTTGTATTTATATGAGCTAACGGGAACGATAAGGCTTCTATTTGTGTGATGTAGATAGCGTCACTATGAAAGAAGATTCGTATTGTAGATAGCTTTACTGTGAAAGAAGATTTGTATTTATATGATCTAACAGGAACGCTAAGCCTTCTATTTGTGTGATGTAGATAGCGTCACTGAAAGATTTGCATTTATATGAGCTAACGTTATGAAAAACCTTCTATTTGTTTGATGTAGATAGCATCACTGGGAAAGAAGATTTGTATATATATGATCAAATAGGAACGTTATGAAAAACCTTCTATTTGTGTGGTGCCGATAGTGTTATTATGAAAGAAGATTTCTGTTTATATGAGCTAACGGGAACGCTATGAAAAGCCTTCTATTTGTGTGATGTTTATAGCGTTCGTTATCTTATTATGAAAGATTTGTATTTATATGAGCTGACGAGAACGTTATGAAAAGCCTTCTATTCATGTGATGTAGATAGCGTCACTATGAAAGATTTGTATTTATATGAGGTAACGGGAACGTTGTGAAACGGCTTCTATTTGTGTGATGTAGATAGCGTCACTGTGAAAGAAGATTTGTATTATAAATATGAGCTAACGGGAACGTTGTGAAAAGGCTTCTATTTGTGTGATGTAGATAGCGTCACTGTGAAAGAAGATTTGTATTATAAATATGAGCTAACGGGATCACTGAAAAGACTTATATTTGTCTAATGTAGATGGTGCCACTGTCAAAAGATTTGTATCGATATTTATAAAGCTAACAGGATTATTATGAAAATATTTTCTACAGAACGTAGCATTGACAGAAAAAGCCATTCAGTACTTATGAGCAAGACAACTGCTATGAAAAGGCATGTTTATTTATCTGATGTAAGTAGCATTGCTATCTGGATAAATCTATTTTCATATGAGCTCACACATCCGGCATTAAAAGACATTTGTATTTGTCTGATGTAGGTAGCACTGCCATTGAGGTAGATTTTTATTCACAGGGATGGAATTTATTAGACATGAAGTAGGTCACACTGAAGGAGATCAGTATCGGGGAGGGCGTGTCATGTTAGACATAAAGTGTGTCACACTGAAGGAGGTCATTGTTGGGTAGGGCGCATCATGTTAGACATAAAGTGGGTCACACTGAAGGAGGTCATTGTCGGGTAGGGCGCATCATGTTAGACATAAAGTGGGTCACACTGAAGGAGGTCATTGTTGGGTAGGGCGCGTCATGTTAGACATAAAGTAGGTCACACTGAAGGAGATCAGTGTCAGGTAGGGCGTGTCATGTTAAACATAAAGTAGGTCACACTGAAGGAGGTGATTGTCGGGTAGGGCGCGTCATGTTAGACATAAAGTAGGTCACACTGAAGGAGGTGATTGTCAGGTAGGGCGCGTTACTTATTTGTGTATGGTGACAATCTTATGTTGTTGATTATGACGCTATGCATTTGGGTCACTCTCCTGAAAACTGGTCAGCATGGGATGGGATTTTAAAACATCAATAAAAACCTTCCTACTTATTTTTTTCCTTATACTTTTCAGATTCATGTTCAGATTTGATGAAAGAAATAAGGGAAATAAAATAAACTGTGTGCAACTTTGGTCCTTTTAGTTATGAAGTGTTTTTGTACCAAAAAACCCCATTTTACAGTCAGCCATTTGTAACATGACATATGGGACGTGGTTGAATCCTTATTAACATCTTGTATTGCATCGATATATCAAACAAAACAGTTCCCAATTCAAAAAGGAAGTATTTATTAACATGTATGCATGCTTAAATTTTAAAAACTAAAGATTTGATGTCGTCAGAAATAACATTACAAATTTCCGTCACACGTGTAACCAGTGGTGTCTGGATGCCACATAAATATTGTATACTAATTATTCAGTGAATAAAGCATGGCTGGGAATTACTTTTTTTAATCAATATAAGCACTACATATTTTTGAATATTATGCCATGATTAATATGCTTCTAAGTATGATATTATTTAATTCTGATTAGATTTTTTATTAAGAAGACTGTGTGGTGTCCTAAACATGTGTTACATGTGTGACACATATGTTATACTGCCATAAGACATAGCTTAATCATGGACTACACCTTTATTTTTTATCTCATCAATTTATATTTTACTAGTATCTACTTTACATTAGTTTAGAGTTACTTTTCTTTTGAGATTGAACAGTGCAAACGCTCAATTCGTTTAGATATTCCTGATTTTTTTTATATACTGCTAAGTTAGTGCTTCTTCAGTGGTATTATTGCTTTCTAATTAAATTTATTGATAGAAGTGATTTTGAATTAACGCATTGTGATAGCTAAAGTGGAAAGATGTCTCTCTTTCTGTGATTTGATATTTGAGGATCTAGTGGAAGGAGAAAATGCGCACTCATTTATATGGACCCATATCGGTCCTCTCTATACTACTTATGCCAAATGAAATCTAGATAATTGTTTCTGTTTTGAAAATTTGATATTTCATCGGACTATGCAGCTTTAAGCGCGTTCGACTGCTTGCTTGTCCAGCTTCCAACATGGCCGCTGCACAGGCACAGTGAGTCATCTACTTTCAGCACTATGGCGTAAATGTCCTCTTCACCGTTACGGTCCACTGGTTCCCTAGGAGTAGGACGGACTAGAGCTGTGACTTGGAAGTGTTCGTTGGTTGTTTGTTGGAATTTACGTCTTGGCAGCATCTAAAGGCCCTGTCACACTATACTGTATTGAGTCAGTGTATGCCGAAATATGCTGTCATACGGCAGAATTTTGAACATGCTCAAAAATACATCTTATGCCAAACTTACCCATAACTTATCTCAGTGTACACCACTGGGCTTCAACGAATACTATTTATGCCAAACGTACCCATAACTTGTCTCAGTGTACACCAGCGTACGCCAACATGTTGGCGCAACAATCACATACGTTGGCATACGCTGACGCAATACAGCATAGTGTGACTGGGCCTTAAGGTTATATCAGGACGGGTATTGACTTGCGACAGTGCACACTTATGCCGACTTTATACTCAGTGCTGCCCCACTGGGAAATCAGGCCGCCAGCACCATGACCTGATATCTCACTTAGTACCTGATATCCCACTTAGTCACATTATCCTGACACTGAGCCAACCAGTCCTTGCCCTATCTTATGAAGGCTGAGCGCCAAGTTGGGAAGCGACAAGTATCAATTTTGTAAATTGGTTTGAATCGACTGGGAATTGAACTTCCGGTTGTACATTTCATGAAAGCTGCCTGCAAAAGTGTTGAAGTGCTGCTGGCTTTTGCAATTTACCAGCGGCACTCTCTCGAGGAGCAAATAGAGGTTTCACACTGGCAAGAACATGTCAAGACAGGCGCAAAACTATTTGTCCCTGCAGTGGCTGGTCGGGAGATATACTATACTATACCACTAAACTATACTATACTATACTATACTATACGATACTATACTATACTATACTATACCACTATCCTATACTATCTATACTATACTATACCACTATCCTATACTATACTATCTATACTATACTATTCCACTCTACTATACCACTATACTATCCTACTATACTATACCACTATCCTATACTATCTATGCTATACTATTCCACTCTACTATACCACTATCCTATACTATCTATACTATACTATACTATACCACTATACTATACCACTATACTATCCTACTATACTATACTATACCACTCTACTATACCACTATACTATCCTACTATACTATACTATACCACTATCCTATACTATCTATACTATACTATACCACTATCCTATACCATCTATACTATACTATACTATTCCACTATCCTATACTGTCTATACTATACTATACCACTATACTATTCTATATATACTATACTATACCACTATCCTATACTATCTATACTATACTATACCACTATCCTATACTATACTATGCCACTCTACTATACCACTATACTATACTATACTATACCACTCTACTATACTATACTATACTATTCCAGCTCTCTGAATCTTGGAATACACAAATTAAAAAGAAGGTTTGTTTTATTTAGCGACGCCTCTAGAGCACATTGATTTTTATCATCAGCTATTGGACGTCAAACATATGGTCATTCTGACATATTGCTTTTGAGGAAACCCACTGCCGCCGTGCCACATAGGCTAGCAATGGGTCTTTTATATGCACTTTCCCACAGCCTTTGATGAACCAGTTGTGGACCACTGGCATAGCATAGAATAATACGCAAATTATGACAAGCCCTGTTGGTGGGGGTGGGGGTTGGGGTGGCGGGGGTAGAGTGGTAAGGGCGGGGGGGGGGGGGAGGGGGTAAGGCTCGGAGGGGTGCTTCTCAAAAGAATCTTTTTTCAAAATCCGAGTATAAGGGAAGGCATATTAATGGTGACATGCATGGAGGAGGGGATGCAGTAGGAAGGGGGGGGGGGCGGGGGTCGTGGTAGCTCTCTAAAATGATCAACATAACATGACGTACTCCTCTCCGAAATATCGATGTGTGCACACACACAGGTAGTGTGTTGACATGGGCAAAAGATCATTTCTTTGATTTCAAGGTAGTATGATAGACCACTGATCCTCTCAATGATACACAGGTGACAAATCCGTGTGTCGTCCCGGGTCCTGATATAACCTTAGATGTTGCTAGGACGTAAAACTCCAACAACCAACCAAGCGTCTCTGTCGAAGCTTTGTAAAACAAACAGCGTAACTAAGAAGCCTCCCTCACTATTCACACAGTCGATATTTAACTCCCCATGGCCATGAGACTCCCCACCCACCCCCACCTCACCCTCACAACATCCTGAGCAGTGCGACAATCACTCAGAACATTACTCACACAAACACAGCACAATGAGGCAACAATCACTCAGAACAATACTCTCACAAACAGTGGAACAATTACTCAACATTACTCACACAAACACAGCACAACAATGCAACAATCACTCACAACATTACTCACACAAACACAGCACAATGAGGCAACAATCACTCAGAACATTACTCACACAAACACAGCACAATGAGGCAACAATCACTCAGAACATTACTCACACAAACACAGCACAATGAGGCAACAAACACTCAGAACATTACTCACATAAACACAGCACAATGATGCAACAATCACTCAGAACAATACTCTCACAAACACAGCACAATGAGGCAACAAGCACTCAAACCATTACTCACACAAACACACCGGAACAATTACTCAGAACATTACTAATACAAACACAGTGCAACAATCACTCAGAACATTACTCACAAACACAATGCAACAAGCACTCAGAACATTACTCACACAAACACAGCGGAACAATTACTCAGAACATTACTAATACAAACACAGTGCAACAATCACCCAGAACATTACTCACAAACACAACGCAACAAGCACTCAGAACTTTACTCACACAAACACAGCACAACAATGCAACAATCACTCAGGACATTACTCACACAAAAACAGCACAATGAGGCAACAATCACTGAGTATTACTCATGCAAACACAGCACAAGCCTTCAGAACATTACTCACCAACACAATGCAACAAGCACTCAGAACATTAATTACACAAGCACAGTGCAATAATCACTCAGAAATTACTCACACAAACACAACACAACAATCTCTCAGAACAATACTTACACAGTGCAACAATGCACCAATCACTCAGAACATTATTCACACAAACACAACACAACAATCAATCAGAACATTACTCATCCAAACACAACACAACAATGCAACAATCACTCAAAGCATCTCTCACAAACACAGTGCAACAATACAACAATCACTCAGAACATTACTTACACAAACAGCCCAATGATGCAACAATCACTCAGAATGTTACTTACACAAACACCACACAACAATCACTCAGAACATTATACCCACAAACACAGCACAACAACGCAATAATCACTCAGAACATTACTCACACAAAGAGCACAACAACGCAATAATCATTCAGAACATTACTCACACAAAGAGCACAACAACGCAACAATCACTCAGAACATTACAAATACAATGCAACAATCACTCAGAACATTACTCACACAAACACGGCGCCATTACCTTGCCAGATGTAGGTCGCAGATCTCATCTGTGCGGCAGGAAGCGCTGTGACGATCCTGGTCCCCTGGCCCACTCTGACAGACTCAGTGCAGCCCTAGAGGCTTCTCCTGGTTCCCCGCTCCACTGCACCAGTGGGTGGCCAGTCTCGGGCAGCGCTGGTTGCTCAGTGAGTCGTCTGGACGCAGGTTCGCTTCGACACACATTAGATTTGCATCACCCAGTGGTTTTGAGTTTCTGCCACATTATATATACAGCGTCTCCCCCAAAAATGTACTCAAATTTTGGAAATTGAAAGACAATGTCTTGCAGTTCCAAATGAAATTATTCGTAATTAACTTACAGATTAACCTATAGATCCTCTTCTGGCCGATCTAGGCCCTAATGGGCCTCTAATGCCAGCTCGTTATGGCCACAAATAACTTTTTTTTGGCACCCATATGTGGGTCGACGGTGCCCTGAAGTCATATAATGTTCTCTGTGGCGGAGTGGTTAGAGTGTCTGACTGTTTTCTAGGTCGGACTCCTAATCTGAAGGTCAGTGGTTCGATTCCCCATGCCCCCACCTCTGCCAATTTGGATTTCCACCGCTGTGTATAACTTTCAGCGTCATCAAAGGCCAGTTGCTCTCATACCATGTCTATATGGTGTGGGAGGTTAAAAATCCCTTGGGTCGGTAAAAGTGTAGGCTCAGGCTTTCTATCGACAAACTTGTGTGTCCTCTCCAATGTCTATCCAGCCTTCTCTCAATTGCTTCTACTGTTGGTGCTTCAACCACTTGGTTTGGGAGACTGTTCCATGGATATGTCACTCGAAAGAAAATGAGTTTCCTGACCTCAAGTCTGGGCCTCTCCTTGAAGATCTTATACCGCTGGCCTCTGGTGTTACTTTTTGTTCCGAGGTTGAATAAACCTGTTGCGATATCACTGTCATAGACTCCACTAATAATCTTATAAGTCTCTATAATATCTCCCCTGAGACGACGATATGACAATGTTGGAAGCTTAAGTCTCCTCAGGCGATCTTCATATGACATCACTCGCAATCCTGGGATCATCCTTGTCGCGCGACGTTGTACATTTTCCAGAGCTACAATGTGCTTAACCAGGTGAGGAGCTGAAACTTGATTTGCAGACTCCAGGTGTGGTCTTCGGAGAGACTTGTATAATGTGACCAGTCCTCTCATCTTGCCGTCCTCATATGACCTTAGATGTTGCTAGGACGAAAAACAACAAACAAACCTCTCATCCTTATTTTGAAATGTATGGTGTCTCACTCCCAGGATTGAGTTTGCCTTGTTGACTTTTGCAGCGATGTGGTGTTCAAAGTTCAGTCAATAATCACTCCAATATCCTTCTCCTGGTCGTATTTTGTGAGTGGAGTATGACCATCTCCCAGTGTGATGACTCTGTCAGGCATCTTGGTCCGCGTTATCGGCTGTGTTTGGAATGCGGTGGTCGTCAGTTTGAACATTTGTAAACCTGCATTTATGCATTTAACCATTAATCTTGTTTCTAAGTCAATAAACATGGCGTTTAATGTCATTTAAAAGAGTGCGTACATTTTTGGGGGGCACCCTGTATAAAGGAGGGATGAAACATATCCGCGATTTCGAGGATTTGCGCTATTTTTTTATATTTACCGTTTAACGTAAAACAAAATGACAAGGAATCGTGATATATATGGTGTTTAGTTCGAATCCCATCCACATATTACCTTAGGTTTTGCTAGAAAATAAAACCCCCCAAAAAGTTGCTTATATGCTATGGACAGTATAAATACAGCCTCAATTAAAAAAAATTTTTTTTTTTTAAATGGACGCTCATACAGTCAGCACAAGGACTGTTGAAACTTGATTTCCAGCAATTTTTCTGCGATTCGCTGACAGCGCTAATCCTATGGGGGGAAATCCGCATTTTCGCGGAAATTCGCCATCGGCGTTTCCGCTTTTTTTTGCTGGAGACCACTCTCGTCCCTGATTAATGGAGGAGCGGGACATAGCTCAGGCGGTAGAGTGTCCACCTGTGAAGGTGTCGGTCATCCTATCGATCCTGCTCAGTGGACACATTTGCAGTTTGGGCTATTTTCCGTTCCAACCAGTGGTCCACAACTGGTTCATCAAAGTGTAAAGTCGACGGCTGGCGGTGTGAGTGGTGTGGAAAGGCTAATAAAAAATCAATACAGGTAATGAAGGAAAGTAGATAAAGAATGAAAGGTAGAAGAGTGAGACTCCCTCATTTATTACTTTTATAGTTTCCAGAACAAGATGGTGGTGATCACATAATCCAATCTTCCAATCCCGAACAAGCATTCCGCTATCCACCAATGAGGGTTCAATATCCCTGTTGCCAAGGCATGGTTAGGTCTGTCTCGGGGCAGGGATCCATAAATAACTCTAGAGGGGAGGGGGCAGGTGAGGCAACTTCTCAAAGACTATCCACCTAAGAAGTGACACTCTCTATACTATTTTACTATACAATTTCTATTCTTTATGAGTAATAGTTTACCAATTCCACATATCCCTCATATGCCTTTGGTTTTATACTATTTACCATTTTATAGACAAATTGCAATTTATTATAGTAGAGTTCATATATCCCATCTCATCATATCGGAAAATTTTACAAAAGGCTGTGGTATGTGCTGTCCTGTCTGTGGGAAAGTGCATGTAAAAGACACATTGGAAAGAATAGCCTATGTGGCGGCAGCAGGTTTCCTCCAAAGAAATATGTCAGGATGACTGACTGACTATCTGTTTGATGTCCAGTAGCTGATGATAAAAATCAATGCACTCTAGAGGCGTCGTTAAATAAAACAAGCTATTTTAGGAAGAGACGGGGGGGGGGTAGAGTTGTGTACCGACATTACCAGGCTGGGATGCTCTATGTCACTTGCAGCTAGAGCATATTGACCTACATGTGGGAATTGATTTTACGAGTGTGCATAGTTTATATTTCATGAAGGCGGTCCCGCCTCCCCAACTCCCCCACTAACTCCCCCACCCCCACCTCCCACACGGCACCACACGAGATGGCTGGATGAGTTGAGCGTCCATCTCCTGTTTTGGGAGATCAGGGGTTCCGAACCCATGGGTTCATGCGTTCGAACCCTTGTCGAGTGAAACCGATGACTTAAAAAGTTATATTTGTCGTTTCCTAGCCAGGTGCTCGGCATTAATAGGATAGGGCAAGGACTGGTTGGCTCAGTGTCAGGATAATGCGACTGAGTGGGATATCAGGTCATGGTGCTGGTGGTAGGCCAGGTCTCCCAGTGGGGCAGCACTATAAAGTTGCCATGAGTGCACACTGTCACAAGTCAGTGTACCCATTCTCATGTCTCTACCGTCCTGATATGACCTTAGATGTGCGGCAGGACATAACACCCCAACCACTAACCAATTTACATGTCTCATGTTTTACTTGTTTTTGGTTGTTTTACATCCTACCAACATCTGAGGTCATATCGAGCTAGGTACCGGCTTGTGACTTTATAGTGCTACTCCAATGGAAGAACTGGCCACTGGAACCATGACCTCATATCCCACTCAGTCACATTATCTTGACACTGAGCCAACCAGTCCTTGTCATATCCTATTAATTACAAACTAGGTAGCGACATGCATAAATTTGAAAAGTCATTGATTTGACTCAGCTGGGAATTGAACTCCCGATTCAGCCGCCGCGTCCGTTTGACTAGTTTTGTCCACTTAGTTTTCAACCAATTTTTTCATAGTCGTAAAAAAAATACTATTTGATTAGACTCCCACCACCCTTCACGAAAGAATACACACAAAGACCCTATAATACTAAGACGGCTCACTCCCTATCTCTCCCATGGTAATGTAAATTTCGCAGTGCCACCTTGTGGTGGGTTTGATCAGCCCGGCTGCTGGTTGGTGTTTCACATGTAAACACATACAATTATATTATACATGACATAGGTAAGTATGAATACACATCAATATGAAATTGCTATGAACAAATACACATCATCATCAGCATCGCCATCATCACACATCTTTCACATTCATAAATACATTTATACATATGTTATAGCACCTGTTTAACCAAGAGAACAGCCAACGCACCAAGTGGTGGGTTTGATCATTTTGATTACACAGTACAGGCTGAGTGAGCCGTCTTAGTATTATAGGGTCTTTGATACACATCAGCAGTTTGCCATAAACATGCCACCGGGCGTGGTAGCCGGATCGGTAGAGCGCGGGCCTCACGTGCGAGAGATCGGGACAAAAGCTATAGTCACGATGAGAAACCGAGATAGGTAATGATATATGACCGCAGCCCGGGAATGATAGATGAGAAGGCAAGGTATACTTGGGTGATAAGAGAATACGCCTATTGCACTGACCATTGCATCCAAGCCATGACAATGTAGCTGTTGTGTTTCACAGGTAGGCATGGGTAGGTTGATACATTGAACAGGCATGTGATTTCTCGGGTTTTAACCGGAATTCCAGGTTTTTTCTGGCCGTCCGAAACCGGAATTCCGTTTTTTTGTGTTTAATTCCAGTTTTTTTCTGGCCGCCGAAACACCTCTGAAATACACTATTTGCATCCCTCTCGCGACTCAGTCGGATGCTGTGTGTCCCCACGATAACCAAAAAAAAATTTCAGGTTTTTTTCCCGACACCCAATCACATGCCTGATTGAAAGACCTCAGATAAAATAATAGAAATTAGAATAGGCCGCTGGCACCATGGCCCGACATCCTTCTCAGGTCATGGTGCTGGTGGCCAGGTCTCCCACTGGGGCAGCACTACAAAGTCGCCACTAACTGCGCACTGTCACAAGTCGGTACCCGTCCTGATATGACCTTAATTGTTGCCAGGATGTAAAGCTCCAACAACCAACCACTTAGACATAAATACTCACGCACACACTCACTCACTCACTCACTCACTGACATACACACACAGACATAGACACACACACCACTCTCGTCTTATCTCGATCACTGCAACGTCAGCTCAGTGTCACACACTCACTCACACACACACCAGACAGCACACAGCCTGCTTTCCTCTCACCTCTACATCACATCACACTGTCACTACACCCTCACATCACCTACAGATACAACACACAAACCACCACTTTGACTACATACTCACTCACACACTCACACACTCACTCACACACGCATACAGAGATAGACACACACACACTCTCTCTTTCTCTCACTCACTCACACACTCACACACACATACAGAGATAGACACACACACACTCTCTCTTTCACTCACTCACTCACTCACTCACACACTCACACACTCACTCACACACCCACACAGACATATACACACACACTCTCTCTTTCTGTCACTCACTCACTCACTCACTCACATACGCACACAGACACAGACACACACACTCTCTTTCTCTCACTCACTCACTCACTCACTCACTCACATACGCACACAGACATAGACACACACACACTCTCTTTCTTTCACTCACTCACTCACTCACTCACTCACGCTCTCTCACACACACATCACACACACATGCACCCACACACACATTCTGTCACACTTACACACATACACTTACACACACAAACACACACAAACACACACATAAGGCAGACACACGCTCTCTCAAACACAACACACACACCACAGCCAGCACCTTCCAAGATGGCGGAGACGCCAGCGTATGGACTGCTCGATAAAGGATTCACCCTGTACTCGCAGTACATGGGTGAATACCAGGGCTATATAAAAGCTGTCGAAAAAGCGGGGAAATGCAATGAGAGCCTAAATTCACAATCTAAGAAGCAACATCTATTCTTGATATATGTTTTTATATTTCCCCGCTACCTTTGAGTTGAAAACTTTAATAAAACATGCAGTTTAATAGACTTTAAAAGTGAAATCGATGGCGTTCTATGGCCGCCATCTTGTCTTTTTGCATTCTTTTCCATTTCATCAACTCTGTGCCAATATAAGTACCCATTTGATAATGGAGACAGGCATTCTACTTCCTGTTCCATACTAAAGTTATTTTCACCCCTATTTACACTACATTGTCGTTCACCCGTGTACTACAAGTACAGGGTGAATCTTTTATCTAGTGGACTGCCAGCTGTGAGACTGCATACATGTGTAGTCTTTGCCAGGATCAACAATGCCGGCAGACAGGCGTCAGGTTCTACACAGAGAGGGTCACCCAGGTGAATCCGCCAGGTGGTGATTAGGCACGGTCACGGTCAACCACAGGGGTGACAGCCGAGGAAACCCCACTGCGCAACTATGAAGCAAACCATTTTGGACGACGGTTGCTATTTTTGCGTGGGGTGGGGATAAATTTGTTAAAATTAGAGGGAATCAAAATTGGGAGATTAAGAAAGAGCAGTAATTGCCGCATCGGGCGCAGTGGCCGAATCGGTAGAGCGCGAACCTCGGGTATGGAAGGTCGGTAGTTCGGTTCCCAGCCGAGTCAAATCAATGACTTATAAAATTTATACTTGTCATTTCCTAGCCAGGCGCTCGGCATTAATAGCATAGGACAAGGACTGGTTAAGCACAGTGTCAGGATAATGTGACTGAGTGGGATATCAGGTCATGGTGCTGGTTGCCTGATCTCCCAGTGGGGCATCCCTATAAAGTCGCCATGAGTGCGCAGTCACAAGTCGGTACCCATCCTGATATGACCTAATATGTTGCTAGGAGGTAAAACAACACACAGCAACAAACTGAGGGCGGGGTGGTTGTACGTTGTGGATGTACGTTGTGGATGTACGTTTTGATGGATGTGTTAATATCAGTTTTATCAAACAAGACCTCTGGGTGCATATTGTAATATCGGATACGTAAGCCAAAACACCTAGGTACATTGTTTAGTTTAGAAAAGTTGACACTTTCTTCGGATCGTGCAACTTTAACTGTATAACGGGGGTCTATTTGTTAGTAACACGCCTGTGGTGGGGCGTGTAACGTTTACACTTACAGCGCCTTGCGGTCAGGCTTTCCGTGCGCATGCTCAATGGGGACATGGTTGGCGGCGGGCCCAGTGTGGACAGTGCTTTCCCGACCCGCGATCCACACCAGGGGGCGTTCAATTAGCGTGTAATCCCACAAAGATGGCTGGTTGCTGGAGTTTTACGTCCTGGCAACATCTAAGGTCATATCAGGACAGTCAGAAAGATGGCGACAGCCCGCCGTGGGCGGCCATTTACCTCCTCATCCTGATATAACCTTAGGTGTTGCCAGGTACTTAAACCTCCAAGAACCAACCGACCAGCGTACATGCCCATCCTGGTATGAGCTTACATGTTGCCAGGACGTAAAACTCCAACAATCATCCAGAGTACATGCCTGTCCTGGTATGACCTTAGATGTTGCCAGGACGTAAAACTGTGCTGTCCTGGGTGTGGGTGTGTACTATGCACTCCGATGGCACTGTTCGGGGTGTGGTGGGGGAGAGGTCCGGGAGATGTGTGGGGGGGGGGGGGCCCAGCTCGGCACCTGGATGCACCTGTGGACACCTGGTTGGCGGACGTGTAGTCATTGCACCCCCCCCCCCCCCCACACACACACACTACATACCTTCACACGCTACACCCCCCACATACACACACACACACAATACTCCTCCAACCACACACGCTACACACCTGTGGGTGCTGTGGAATCTCGTTATCCTTCCCTTTTCACACACACACACACACACACACACTCACATGCTACACACACTCACATGCTACACACACTCACTCACACTACACCCCACACACACACTCACGCTACACATACTCACACACTACACACCCTCACCCACTACACACTCACCCACTACACACCTTCACATGCACTCACGCATTCACTGTTAATCACACTCACATGTTACCATAGGTAGATATTGCCACACCCTTACAGTTACACACATGCTTTCACACATACTCTTACAGACACTCACACACTACGCTAATTGACACATACACTCTAAAGCCGCGTTCACACGGGAAAAGTTTAACGCGATTTAGACAAGGCGAATCATATGAATCGATTTAGTTTGAAAGTGTTTCGCGTTCATACGGGCAGTGCTTTGAGTCGGTTTAAGGCGGAAGTGGATATCGGCGCATGAGCAAGTCCAGACTAACCAGCGCCAGTTTCGGTTAGTCGACGTCGGCACGAGAGAGTGTGGGTTCGACCTAGATCTGTTTCGACTGAATCGTATTGTTTTGGAACGGTCAAAACTTCTGCTAGGCAGTGAAACCCTAAAAATAAATGATGAAAAAAATATCTGTGCACAGCTAGCAGTTTCATAGAGCAAATTTACCGGAAAGTCAACACACTCAGGTCTCGACTGTCACGTCCTTAATCCGCCTCAAGTAAGTCGGTTGCGTTCACACGGGTGATATAAGTCGAATCATAAAATTCGGTTCATATAAACCACCTACTTAGGTGGTTTATAAAATCCGAATTATATGAGTCGATTCAGGCTTAAACCGCCTCAGCCTCGTGTTCACACGCCAAATGTGAGCCGAACTATACAAGTCGATTTTTATGATTCGAATTAACTGCCCCGTGTGAACACGGCTTTACACACCCCCACCCACGACACCCACTCACTCTCACATGCTACACACACTCACTGTCATACACAACCTCACATACACTCACACACTACACCCCCTCACACACATGCTGCATGCACACACAGATACACGATCAGATACATTCACACCACACTCACGCTACACACACTCACTGTCATACACACCCTCACATACACTCACACACTACACACCCTCACACACATGCTCCACGTGCACACAGATACACGATCAGATACACTCATGCCACACTCTCACACGATACACACACTCACTGTCATACACAACCTCACATACACTCACACACTACACCCCCTCACACACATGCTGCACACACACACACTCAGATACATGATCAGATACACTCATGTCTCACACGATACACACACTCACTGCCATACACAACCTCACACACACACTACACCCCCTCACACACATGCTGCACACATACAGATACACGATCAGATACACTCACACCACACTCTCACACACTACAGACACTCACTCTCTCACACACACACTCTCTCACACACTCACATACTACATCTGTAAGTATTGTGTACCTAGTGGAACCAGTCATTGCCCTTCATGTCTAGTCCCCACACACATGTAGTACGGTCACGGTATGGCTTCCCCAAGGGGTGATCTTCCAGCCGAGCAACCAATGTTACGTTAAATTGAAGTTCGGCAAAATACATCGTTGCAACAAATCGGTATTTGAAATGTTTACCTAGGATCAGATTAGTTTCTGTGTGTATACACACATGTAAGCATTTCACATGTATATATACATATGGTATACAATAGCGGCTCCATGAATAACCTTTCCTCAATTTGTTCCTATTTCAGGAGACATTCATTGTTGTAATTTTCATGCTTATACAAGAACTGTTGTTAAAACAAATCAGCAATTGATAGTTCTTTCGTGGTTTGTTTAAAAAAAAATTTAATATAAATTTGTTTAATATTTGTTTTCATATACAGTAAAACTTCTCTAAATCGACCGTCCTTGGGACCGACTTTAAATGGTCCCTTTAGGGAGGTGGTCGGTTTGGAGGGTTAGAATATGGTTACAATGGTATTGTTGGGACCCAAATAAAGCGATCGATATAGGCGAGTGGTCGATCTGTGGAGGTGGGAGGTTTTACTGTACTCTGATATGCCCATGTATACATACAAGCATGCATACATACATACATACATACATACATACATACATACATACATACATAGATACATACATACATAATACGTACATACGCACTCACGTATGTACATACATACATACATGCATGCACGCACATACATACATACATACGCATGCACGTATACATACGCACACATGTATACATACATACACACATACATACGCACATACATACACACATACATACATACATACACACATACATACATACATACATAGATGCATACATACATACATAGATGCATGCATAGATGCATACATAGATGCATACATACATACATGCAAGCATTTGACATATTGCCACAGGACAAGTGAACATTGAAAGGACCAGACGGGTGGCAGAATGAGTTGAGTGTCCGTCCCCTGTTTTGGGAGATCGGGGGATCCGAACCCATGAGATCGTGGGTTTGAACCCTGGTCGAGTTAAACCAATGACTTAAAAATTGACACTTGTCAGTTCCTAGCCTGGCACTCGGCATTAATACTAGGATAGGGCAAGGACTGGTTCGCTCAGTGTCAGGATAATGTGACTTGAGTGGGATATCAGGTCATGGTGCTGGCAGCTTGATTTCCCAGTGGGGCAGCACTATAAAGTCGCCATGAGTGCGCACTGTCACAAGTCGGTACCCGTCCTGATATGACCTTAGATGTTGTTAGGACGTAAGACAACAAACAAAGAAACGAACATTGAATCTCTATCACCCCCCCCCCCCCCCCCCCTCTGCAGTAGCCAAATGACAAGTGCGAGGTGGGGAAGGTCGGGGTGGGGAAGTCGGGTGTTGGGCAGGAGGGTGGGGGGTATCTATAGGGCTGCCTCGTGTACATTTGGGCTCTTGTTGGCTTTGGTGTGGTGACACAGGTATGTCCACAACTCGCCGTGTTTGGGGAGGGTGGTGGTGGTGGTGGTGGTGGTGGTGGTGGTGGGTGTGGGTGGTGGTGGTGGTGGTGGTGGTCCACAACTCGCCGTGTTTGGGGATGGTGGTGGTGGTGGTGGTGGTGGGTGTGGGTGGTGGTGGTCCACAACTCGCCGTGTTTGGGGAAGGTGGTGGTGGATGTGGGTGGTGGGTGTGGGTGGTGGTGGTGGTGGTGGTCCACAACTCGCCGTGTTTGGGGAGGGTGGTGGTGGGTGTGGGTGTGGGTGGTGGTGGTCCACAACTCGCCGTGTTTGGGGAGGGTGGTGGTGGTGGTGGTGATAAATATTTGGCTTTTAATGGCTAATTTATGGTAATTACCCATTACACACTGACTCACTCACTCACTCACTCACTCACTCACTCACTCACTCACTCACTCACTCACTCACACACCCACTCACTCACTCACACTCTCACTCACTCACACACTCACTCATGCTGCACTCACTCACTCACTCACGCACTCACTCACACACCCACTCACTCACACACTCTCACTCACTCTCACACACTCACTCATGCACTCACTCACACACACACTCACTCACTCACTCACTCACTCACTCACTCACTCACTCACTCACTCACTATTCAGGCAAGGAAGCCGTACTGGGTACTGGTAGAAAATTGGTTGGTTGTTGGAGTTTTACGTTTTGTCAACATCTAAGGCCATATCAGGACGGGTACCAATTTGTGACAGTGCGCATTCAGGACAACATTATAGTGCTTCCCCACTGGAAAATCAGGCCACTGGCACCATAACCCGATATCCCACTCAGTCACATTATCCTGACACTGAGCCAACCAGTCCTTGCCCTATCCTATTAATGCCGAGCACCAGGCTAGGAAGCGACAAGCATCAATTTTTATAAATCATTGGTTTGACTCGGCCGGGATTCGAACTCCCGACCTTGCGCACGGGGAAACCTCCGCTCTACCGATTCTCCCGGTAATGGCAGAAGAAAACGTGGTAAAGTGTCGTCTGCTTTCTCTAAAAGTCGTCTGCAAAGCCAACACTAAAGCACCTTTCCGTGTCCCGACCTGCTCACTGAGAGTGTAGTCTGTCGGCACTAAATGTCACGTTGTCTGCTGACGTCAGCTCACGTTTGCCGGGAGTAGACGTGGGCGTTTGTTAAAGCTAAGATTCCGTATACGCGGTATGCGGCATGAATATCGATGCGATATTCGGTCTTTCTGGCTACAATTTTGTGAAGGAAAGTCAAAGTTCTTGTTAGCTCTTTGGCAAATGGAGCAGCATTGGTGTTCGCATTCACAGCGATCCACTTGCTGCATTCGCATTCACAGCCAGACATATGGAAGCACCACTGTGCGTTTACATGCATTCGCATACCGGGTATATGGAATCTTAGCTTAAGTGTGTTAGAGGTGGCCATTGTTGTGGCAACCTGTCGTGCTCTTTTGACTGTAGCCATAGCAGCCACCAGCACAAACACGCACTCACCCCCATAACACACACGCGCAGGTACGCACACACACACACACCCATAACAACACACAAGCACACACTAACACACACTCACACACATCACCACCCCCATAACACACACGCGCAGGTACCCATGTCACCACTATCCACAACTCCCCCCCCCCCACGCATAACAACACGCACCCACACACACTCACACCACCACCCACAACCACCACCACCCCCATAACACGCACTCACCCCCATAACACACACGCGCAGGTACGCACGTCACCACTACCCCCCCCCCCCCCCCCCCCCCATAACAACATGCGCACACACAATAACACACACACACTCTCACACACACTCTCACACACACACCGCCACCCCCATAACATACACATGCAGGTACGCACGTCACCACTACCCACAACCCCCCCACCAT